>CANTUT010000692.1:75000-262500 GCA_947687605.1 Reutealis trisperma
AAATCTGTTGGAAATCATGCCGAATGAGACTGGAGGAGGCTCCTATTTATAGAGCTGACAGAGGAGAAGCCGGTAATATGGACGGCGGCATCGGCAGCAGGGGCGCCACGGCCGACGCGCCGGCTGTTTGGGCGGCACGACCAGCGGCATGATTTTGATACGGCGCCGGTGGCACGGCCTTTTTCCAGCGGCACGGAATGCGTGCCACCTCTTGGGCAGCACGGGATGCATAGCGCCCTATTCTCAGTAGGTGTCAAGCTGCAGTCGGATCAAGAGGTGTAAATTTGAGGGTTCACAGCTGCCCCCTCATCAGAATTAGCTTTAAGCAAAAGGCGATTCTGATGACAGTGAACCCTGAGAAGAGATGCCATGTCAGACTTTAGGCTTGTGCTCTTGCAACATCAGATTTTTGGCTTATATGTTCTTTTGCCATATCAGATTCTAGGCTGTACCATGTCAGATTCTGGGTTATACCATGTCAGACTCTAGGCTTGTGATATCTACTTGTGCTTATCATGCATGAGGACATTTATGCTTTGTGCAAACTGAACCTCATGAAGAAGGACAAACCTAGTATGAACCTTTTGGGAGAGGGCCCATAGGATAAATGAGGTTTTGCCAATGGCTATTGGTTTGACCTTGGCATTGGATGTGAAAATGGTCATGGTAATCTTCAATTAAGGCTATATGTCCAGCCTAATTGTTGGAGGTAAAGATGATTTGGTGAATTTTAATCACGGCTATCTGTTTTGGCTTTAGTGTTAAAAGGATGGGGATCAAAGCTATTTGTTTGGCTTTGGTATTAGGAGGAATAAGATCAAAGCTATTTGCTTGGCTTTGGTTTTAGATTTAGAGAAGGCTATGTCTCTGAAAGACGATGGGTGTGGGAATGTCAACATGGATGGCTCGACTCAGTTTGCCCGTTGATAATTAGTCCTTGTAGGAAAGGTTTTGGCTAAGGAGGGAAGGTCTGGTGAAGGAAATCCATTTGAAAGGCTTAATTCTGATTTCGCCTTAAAGGAGATCATAGGCTTCACAAATAAAGGCCTTTTGGGAGTGGGCTTCATAGTGAAGGCTTTTGGATCTAAGCTTCATGGCGAAGGCTTTTTGGGAGTGGGCTTCATGGGGAAGGCTTTTTGGGAGGAGGGAAGGTCTGGTGAAGGAAATCCATTTGAAAGGCTTAATTCTGATTTTGCCTTAAAGGAGATCATAGGCTTCACAAATGAAGGCCTTTTGGGAGTGGGCTTCATGGTGAAGGCTTTTTGGGAGTGGGCTTCATGGTGAAGGCTTTTTTGGGAGGAGGGAAGGTCTGGTGAAGGAAATCCATTTGAAAGGCTTAATTTTGATTTTGCCTTAAAGGAGATCATAGGCTTCACAAATGAAGGCCTTTTGGGAGTGGGCTTTATAGTGAAGGCTTTTTGGGAGTGGACTTCATGGTGAAGGCTTTTTGGGAGTGGGCTTCATGGGGAAGGCTTTTTTTTGGGAGGAATGCCTCGACTTTTGGTTTTGCCAAGGAAATTTAAAGATGATAAGCCCTGATAGACTTGGGAATTTTGGTTCTACTCATTTTAAGATTATGCCAAGGAATGGGTGGTATGTGGTATGATTTGCCAATGAGGCTTGGGATGGAACAATATGATTTCATAAAGTTCAAGAATGGTTTTGAAGGTAGGCTGAAACTTCTTAAAAAGAATCATGGAGGTTGTATGATTTTGCTTTTTATAGCATAAATCATGGAAAAGAATAAATCAAGCTTTTCTTGTTGTTTGAGATTGAAGAGACTATTGCAGTGACAATTAATTACAGATTGCACTAGTTGAAACAAAGAGCCCTTAGGAATGGCTAAAGGGCTAGTGGAAGAAGATAAATTGGAGATCATACCTCCAAATGAGGGATAAGGATGTGATAGATTGGAGATTGTGTAAGGGATTGTGCCGAAGTTCTTTGAGCCAAGCAACAAGACAGATTGACAGATGATGACATTCTTGGGAAGACATGCCCCCATTGTAGGATAAGAGCATAAAAGACTGTATATCCATTAGAGAATAAACCTCTGGTTAGGAAGGATGACAGATTGATTGAAGATGTTTTGACAACTTTGGACATGAGGAAAGATGACTTAGATGAGCATTTTCTCTCTCTCTCTCTCTCTTTCTTAGCTCTAATTTTTGCCTAAGCTACCCTTTTTTGGGTTTTAAGAGAAAACATTCCACCATGATTTGGGTTGCTGCTTTGAGGGGCCTTGGCCTTTGAATTCTAAATTTGATAAAGGTCTTTTCTGAACTTGTTGACCTTGTTGAGGTACATTGTTTGATTACCTAATGTGCAATTTGATTTTCTCTTTATGCTTCAACTATTTGACCTTCTTTGCAATTGTTGATGGCACCTCAAATTCAAACATGTGCTAATTGTGGTGGATTTGACTATTTGTTCATTTCTCTCTTTTGTCCTCTTTTTCTTTTTCTCTTTTTTTTTCTTTTTTTTTTATTTTTTTTTATTTTTTTTATGGTTCATCCATGCTGGACTAAACAAGGAAGATGAAAAATGTATGTGCATTACTACAAAGGAAACTTTATTGTAAGATGATAAAAGAAACCGTTATGGTCTACGAGAATAAAGAAAAATAAGACGACAGACTCCGACTTAGATTTGGACTCAGACTTGGACTCAGGTCTAGACTTGGAATTCAATCTCAGATAGGTCAGATTAGCTGAACTTGAACTACTCCATGACATGCCTTTTAGGGCTGAGGTAAGGTGGGGTTGAGTTAGGACTAGATTTCTCATCACTGTTCAGGTTGGTGGTGGGGAATTCAGCTTGAAATGATTGACTTTGGATGCAATCTTCAACTTTTGATGCAGTTGCAACCAAAGCTCTAAAGGTGGGTAGATATTGTGTTAACAAGTGGGCTCTGTAGGCGGAAAGTAGATTCTCGACAATGATATCTACTTGTTCTTGCTCGGTTGGCCTGTTTACCATTTGAGCAGTTTTAGCCCTCCACCTTGTAAGGAACATGGAAAAGGACTCATTTGGAAGTTGCTTTGTGGTTTCTAAGTCCCTTCTTGTAATGTCTACTTCAGTATTGTAGCGGTACTATTCCACAAATGCCTTGCAAATGTCCTCCCAAGTCTGTTTTTGGGTATCATCTAAGTTAATGAACCATCTTAGGGCAGGATCAGTAAGAGTTTGATGAAAGAGTTGAGCAAGGAGCTCATTGTTGATACCAAAGGGATGCATTGCCCCCACATACATCTTTAAATGGATCTTGGGGCAAGTGGTACCATCAAATTTGTCCAAATTCGGCATCTTGAACTTTGGTGGAACTCTTGCATTGGGAAATAAGCTCAGGGAGCCTGTATCAACTAGGTTTTCTTTCTTCTTTAGATTCTTCATCATTTTTTCCATGTGCTCTACTTTTTCCATGAAAGCTTTGATTTCAAGGTTGACTTCCTTCCTTTGGAAAGGATCCGCGAGTCGGAAAGTGAGAGTAGGGGTGAAATTTGGTGGTTGAACTATCATGGGTTGATAGAGTGAGTTGTTTCTGAGGAATTCAGGTGATAGAGTAGGTAGTGGTGAGATGATGTTGATGTTTGCAGGTTCTTTGTCTTTGGATTCAACTTTGGAAGTGGATCCATAAATAGGATAAAAGGTGGGTTTTGGGTCAGCGTTGAATGGTTTTGGGTCAGTTGGGTTTTGAGCCAGGGAGGCCTGTCCCAGCATGGTACGGACATCCTCTATGATAGCCCTCCTTTGGGCTTTGAGCATGTCTTGGAAAAGGGCTTCTTGCCTCTTCATCATAGTTTCCTGGTGTTCAGAAAGCTTAGCAAAAAGCTCATCAAAGATTTCATCAGCTCTGGTAGCAGTGACTTCATCTCCGGCAACAGACATTTTGTCAACCTTTGAAAGGGAAAAGGAACTGGGTTAGTATCCAGCTTTGGAAAAAAAGGTTATGGGGAGGTGTGACAAACCAAAAGATCTTAGGTTTAATGATAGTGGATGATAGTGTCTTGTGGCTAGGTTGACGGTGTATAGGTCAAGATGAGGGTAGAGGTGTATGGTATTAGCTAGGTATGTATTTAGCTAAGGGAGCTAGGTCAGATTTTAACTTTGGGTGGCTAGATCAGATTTTAGCTTTGAGTGGTTAGGTCAGAATTTAGCTTTGAGTGGCTAGGTCAGATTTTAGCTTTGAGTGGCTAGATCAGAATTTAGCCTTGGGTGATTGGGATTGTGATTTATAAATGGTTTACCATGGGCTTAAGGATATGGGTTTTGTGATTGGGTATGGATGTACCATGGATTTGGATGTTGGGTGGACCATGGGTTTGGTGATAGTTGGATAATGGGTTAGACTAGATCATAGGCTTAGATGAGCCATAGGTTTGGATAGTGATGTAAGAGATGAAACCTAGTCAGCATTTAGTTTGGGTAAGGATAAGAGTGATGCTAAGTCAGTATTTAGCTTTGGTAAGAATGGTTGTGGATAATGCTATATCAGTGTTTAGCTCGGGTAAGAACTATGAAAGATGAAAGCTATATCAGTGTTTAGCTTGGGTAAGAGTTGTGAAAGATGAAAGCTAGGTTAGTATTTAGCTTTGGTAAGGATGGTTAAGGATAATGGCATATCAGTGTTTAGCTTGGGTAAGGATTATGAAAGATGAAAGCTAAATCAGCGTTTAGCTTGGGTAAGAGTTATGAAAGATGAAAGTTAGGTTAGCATTTAGCTTGGACAGAGTTTATGGATAAGGACGAGGGTACCATAGACGGGTTTATTTTTACTATGAGTTTGTCATGGGTTTGGATAGGACTGGACTATGGGTTTTGGGTGAACCATGAGTTTTGGGCTTTGACCATGGATTTAGGTAGACCATGGGCTTTGGGTGTTGACCATGGGTTTAGGTGAACCATAGGTTTTGGATTTTGACCATGGGTTGGGTTTTAGGTGTTGACCATGGGTTTAGGTTTAGGCTTTGACCATGGGTTTAAGTGGACCATGGACTTTTGGGTTTTGACCATAGGTTTAGGTGGACCATGGGTTTTGGGTGTGAAGGTGTTTGGATAGGTTTTTGACTCTTCACAAGGTTCAAGCTATGCATGCATGTATGTATGAATGAAACAGGTTTCTTGATAATGAAATACCAAGTTTCAGTATTATGGTACATACAATCCTAAAGGAAAGGTTCTATGTGTCATTATATGAAAGGCTTAGGGTGGTTTGAAGAGAACCCGTCACACTAAAGATGCGATATACCTAACCACATGTGAGACAAGGAGCCTCGCGTGAGTCCCATGGTACGTGCATACTCGTTACACCTCTAAAAGGATTAAAGGATACGTCGTGGGCTGGATGATTTCACTATCGACAAGCAGACCTAAGGAAGGTTGCCCACTCGATGTTACTTTCTATCCTTTGTTTTCCTAGAAGCTAGGCTTTTGTGGACTAGGAGTCCGATGTAGTGATGCATGATAGAGTTATTTTGTATTGAAAGCCAAACTTGGTATTATACCAAAAGTAATCCACTTTATCTTTTATTTGAAAAAGATTTTAAGTCCCCAGTGGAGTCGCCAACTGTGAGACCTCGCCCGAGCACCGGTCTGATCCGCCGAGGGATCGAAATGCTCTTCGGGAGAAACTCCACGATTGGAACTCACTGTGAGTTCAGAAAATTGATTTTTGTAATGTGAAAGTTGTAAAGTGAGTCGCCACTTTAATTTATTTATTTTAATTGGGAAAATTAGAGAAAATCCAACACGATTGACTCCAAAATTTGATTTTATCCCAATGGAAAAGTGCACCAATCCACGAGTGACCAAGGAGGGCTTGGGGATCAGGTTTTGGTAATTACACAGTTAAGAAAATGTTATTTTCTTTAGTTTGGCTTGAAATGCAAAATAACTCTTAAAATTGAATTTTTGTGTATGCATGAACAAAAATATAATGATGAATGAACATATATATATATATATATATATATATATATATATATATATATATATATATATATATATATATATATATATATATATATATATATATATATATATATATATATATATATATATATATATATATATATATATATATATGATGTGATGGAATGACAATAATAAATAAATAGGCCAGATAAATCCTACTTAATTATTACAACATCAAAACAAATGAAATAAAGGGGATCTTTCCTCTAGCCCTTATGGGTACTAGGAAAAGCACACATTCCCCAAAATAAACCAAAAATAAAATCACAAGTAAAAGATTAATATGAATAAATCAAAATAAAAAGGAAAACAATATTGATAAAAAGATTTTTGGAGTTGATGCCCTTCAGATTGGCAGCCTGCGTATCCTATTGAATAGGAATCAAACCCCACGCAGTTCTCTCTTCTTGCGAAGGAGGGGTTTTAAAAATGTGTTGGTTTGCTTATTAACTTAATTCTGATTCTTAAATTGATAAGTTTTTAGATCTTTTCAGTTTTAGTCCTAAAGAAAATTCTAGATCTGAATTTAGAATTTTAAAATAGGAAAGGAATTATACCTTTGCTTTTCTCGGCTTTCGTATGAATGGAACTAGTTTTGCTTCGGATCTCAACTCCACCTTGAATTCAAAGGAAGCTTGGAATATGGATCTAGAAGCAGCAAATGTGTGAGTATAAGAACAAAAATATGCTTTGAAATATACCTTAATTGCTTTGAAATGCTCTAGAATGCTTTAGAATCTGTTGGAAATCATGCCAAATGAGGCTGGAGGAGGCTCCTATTTATAGAACTGATAGAGGAGAAGCCGGCGGTATGGACTGCGGCGTTGGCGCGGCGCCAGAGGCAGGGGCGGCACGGCCGACGCACCGGCCGTCTGGACCGGCGACATGATTTTGATGCCGCACCGGCGGCACGGCCTTTTTCTGGCGGCATGGAATGCGTGCCACCTCCTGGGCGGCACGAGATGCATGCCTCCCAGCGCCACTCGCGCAGCTCAATCCGTTTCTGTTTGTTTCGGGCCCGTTTTAACTCTGATTCGAGCTCTGTTTGATTCTGTGGGTTCGCGACTGAAAAGCAGTCAACTGGAGAAGAAAAGATTCAGGAAATTTATTTTGATTCGAGCTCTGTTTGATTCTGTGGGACCGCCGTATGCGTAGCGCCCTATTCTCAGTAGGTGTCAAGCTGCAGTCGGATCAAGAGGTGTAAATTTGAGGGTTCACAGCCTCATATATGGTTAGGTATATTGATGCTCTAGTGGGACAGGGACCCTTAATCAATCCACTCTTCACCCTTGTGCATATAGTCACCCTAGTGCTAACCTTAGGCTCTATGAACCGTAATGCTTGCATGCATATTCATGAAATCTTTTCGGCATGCATCATGACATGACCATGCATACATGTTATAAGACCAAGAACCTTGAGTCTATGTTATGCCTTGAACTAAGTCGAGCATTAACCTTCAATCCTCAAAACACTTATGGCTTAAGACTTTTGGCTCATTACCTGCCCCAAGATTATTGGCACCACCGTCACCTTAATCCCAAAACCTTGAAATCCAAAACACCAATACCCTTGCCTAAACACTTTAAGATATCAAACCCTCATTAAACCCAAAACCTTTTGGCCCCGAACTAAGTCCTAAGCCTTAAGCCCAAAACCTTTTGACTCCCACCCTAAGACCTGATCCTTAAAAGCCTAAATACCTTTAACCTAATGAACAATTATTACCCCAAACACCTTAAGCCTAGAATGTTTGGCCGAAAATGCCGTAGGAAGTCATTTTTCTCCTCAAAATTTGCTCATTTCATCATTTTTTTCATGACTTTTTCATACACTTACCCTTCTTTGTCTTTTTTTGCCTTGAAGGTATCGATGGCCCAAACTTTTCAACTGAGCTGTCTTGAACGCATTTTTCACTAGCATCTTTAAGAGGCAAGAGGAAAATTTCCAAGCTATACTCAACTCTGCCCTTGATGCTCAACAAGCTAATTTCAACAATGCTTTAGCCACCCAACAAACCAAATTTAACAAAGCCTTGATTGCTCAACAAGTTAGCTTCAACAAAGCATTAGCTCAGCTCACCAAAGCCCTATGTTCCCAAAAGCAATCTATGCATTCAAATCCTTTGACCATGTCTCATAATTCTCATGTTAGTATGTCCAACATCGTACCTCTGCAATTTGCTAACCAATCTAAGTCAAATCCAATTGACTCAATTTCCAGTGCACCCTATCTTGATCTAGCCAATATTGTAGCTTTTTCTATGGTCAATCAGCCTGACACCTCTATTTTTTCAACCAACACTGCCTTTGGTCCTATTGCTGTAACCATACCAACTCCTATCATTGGCCTTGCCCATGATAAAGAAGTGTGCAAAAATACCACACATCTAACCTCAAACGCTCTTGCCAACCCAATTCCTATTATTGATCTGACCAAAAATCTCATGCCACCAAACACCAAAGTCAACTTTCCTCCTTTCTTGAAGTCTTTTAGGGAATGGAAACTTCTACCCAACCAAATATCAAAGGACCCATCAAACTACCATTAAAGCACAACACCACTGTACAACAAGCTTACACAGTTGAGAAAAGATGCAAGAATAGTAATCCTTGTGCTATCACTCTAATTACTTTATCCAAGCAAAAAGGAAAAGAGGTAGCTACCATCACCAACCACCAATCCCATAAACTAGAAAGAAGAAAGTTCACTAATTTAGGAATTTCCTTAAGCGCGGTTTATAAGATGGCCTTTAAAGCTGACTTGGTTAAGCCTCTAGAGCCAAAAGCACCCTCAATTCATTTATCCATCCAAAAACTATAGACCTGATCATTATTGCGAGTATCACCAATGAGCTGGTCACGAAACCGAGATGTGCAAAAATCTAAGGCATTGAATCAATACCTTATTGACAATGAGATATCCTCCCTCTAGAGCTGGTATCCAATGTATCCATCGACCTTAGGGACATCATCAATTTCAAGCGGGAACACACCTTGTCAGATTTATCTAACCTACTTAGTGACTAGCACTTTAAGGAAAGCATTAGCCTAGTTGACATGCCCTTTTTTTCAAGTCCTACAATCAAGTTAAGTCCAGTCAATCCTGAGTCAGAGTCATCTCAGGTCCAAGTTTGAGTCTTTTGAGTCTGTTGAGTTTTTCTCTTAATTTGAGTCTTGTGCTTGTTTCTTTTCTTTTCATCCTCAATTGTCCAAGGTCAAAGTTAGAGCTTTCCATGTATTTCTATCCTTTTAAATCTGTAATGACTTTTTGGTCTTAATAAAAGTTTAGATTTTTGATATTATATCTCGTGTTCTTTTTTGAATCCAGCTTGAATGATACATAATACAAAAAAAAAAAAAAAAGAAGAAGAAGAAGAAGGATAATAATAATAATAATAATAATAATAATAATAATAATAATAATAATAATAATAATAATAATAATAATAATAATAATAATAATAATAATAATACATTTTTGCTTACATTACACGATAACATCATACCAAGACTGAAGATGGAACAACTTTTAGAACTCAGCTACAAAGTTATTATGCACATCAAGGCTATCCTTCCTTAGGACAAGCCCAACTAGCTATTTATTTAGGGCAATCAAATCCTAAATCCTTGTTCGAGTATGAGAACATCTTAATGACTGAAGATCACTTCACAAAGAGGATCGAAGAAAAGCAGTGTCAAGTTTTGAAGTAGTTAATTTGCGAAAATGGAGAAAGGCCCGATGAGAAGTTGTAAAATAGATCAAAAGGCTAACAAGATTGTCATACCTAACTTTTTCCCACATTGTAAAAAAAAAAAAAAAAAAAAAGATGGTGTGTCATTCAAATTGGATTCTATTCAAAATCCATCTGAATCTATTGAGTCGGTCTAAATAAACTATCCTCATGGGTAGTCAAATAATTTTATCCTCCTCAAAGTCATCCTTCTTTATGCCATCCTTTTTTTTTCTTCCCTTAATCATTCAAAGGGTAAAGAAAGTTTTCAAGTCGAATATCGAGTCATCACAAATAAAACTGCCCTTACCTATCATTAGGGGCATGTCATTTAAAGACATTCATTTTCTTCTAAGCAAGCTTCAACCAGTCCACCACCTATTTTCAAGGGTAAGATCTCTAAGTCATGTTTTCCCATTAAAGAGCTTGCATCACCAAAAGACCCAAATCAGATGGAAGTTCATCCCGACCTCTATGCCAATCTAATTAAACCCAAAAGTAATACATTCTTTCCTTTCTATGAAGCATTGAAAACAAAACAAAAAAAAAAAAAAGGAAGGGGGTGGGGGGGAACCATAAAGCCAAAGCCCTTGGAAGAAATCAAAACTCTTGAAAATCTGCATCGCCCAAGCCATGCACCGGAAGCCCACAACCCACTTTCTTAGCAAAATGAAAGCTATACACACTTTCTAAAAGCCCCAACTTCAAATCCCATGCCAATAGAGGAAGCCTACCTCCCATTTCCAAAGCTCTAGCTCCTTGATGGAACTAAGCCACTTGAAGGATCCTGCTATGAACCAAAATCAAGGCATACCCCTCTCATCTACTCAAAAGATACCTAATCTCCAAAATCCAAATGAACTTTCCAAACTTAACCAAGCCATTTATCCTTGTAACCAAAACCCTGTCATACCAAGACCAGAACCAGAGCCAAGATTAACTGAATCCTAATACCTACCAACCCATTTATTCAAACCTCTTGACAAAACGTAAACCAATCCCTGAAAGAAGTCCAAACCGTAAACTCCCTAATTAACTGCCTAAGTGACCCAGTCGGGCTAAGAGCATAAAAAGAAACAATAGGCCATATGGAGTGAACCATAAGTCTCTATCATATATGCTAACTTATAAGGCCCCTCATCGCTATAAGCTTCCAAAGTCAAACCAGAAGTAAACCATTAAACATAACCAATTCTTCCTCCAAAGTCTTGGGAAATCTAAAATAGATAAATTTCCTTTTGGACCTGAAATAAGCCACTTTCCACTAAATCCATCACAGACTAACCCCATTGTCCCATTGCCGTGCTGAGCCCCAACCCATGTCAAAATAGTTGAATTATTGCCTTCTTCCTAAAATCACCTTTTCAGATAACCAGGCATTGGTTCAAGGCATGTTGCTTACATGAACGCCTTCCTGCTTAGGGTCTAGATTACCCATCATTGTCATCACTCAAAAACATCATGAAATTGTTAGACTTTCTTGGGGCAATCTTAGGAATCCAAAAAAAAAAAATCAGTCAAAATAATCATCTTGCAACCTGCATGCCACTTTAGGAGTCAGCATCGCATGCAAATTGCATTCATGAAATAAACTCATAAATTCACCCTATTGCATCCATGTAATCATCCATTATAGGCATCATCACAAATCATCCATAGTATAGAAGTCAAGCAAAAGGTCCATAAATTCTGAAACATGTATACATGAACATGCATCATCTATGCACAAACATACTCGCATATGCAACCATCTGCAATCATGCACCATCAATCATAAGCCAAAGCCAATAGCCTCACCGACATCTCCAAAAGCTAACCAATACTTCCTCAAAGTTGACCGGTACCTCCTAAAGCTAACTAGTGTCTTTTTGAGGCTAAATGATACCTTTTTAGATCTAATCAATAAAGTGTGACTTCCAGAGTCCCTTTACTTCCAACAAAGTTCCTTTAAGCCTTCTAAAAAGGCCTAACCCCTCACATTTAGAAGCCTAAGTTTTTTTAGCATTACCAAAATCTTTTCAGAATCTCTTGAGTCCACTCGCCATAGGCCGAGGCTCTCCCTTTATCAAAAACATTTTCAGAATATGTCGGGCTGACTTGCCATAGGATGAGACTTTTCTTCATCAAAATCTTGTCAGAATCTCTCGAGCTGACTCACCATAGGTCAAGGCTCTCCTTTCACTAAAATACCTTGTCCAAAATTCTCTTTCACCCATAAGTGTCTAGAGACGGTCACCTAGACATCTATATGGTTCCTTTTTCCATCTCTTTTACCTAAATATATTACTTTCACCCATAAATGTCTAAAAATGATCACTTAGACATCTATATGGTTCCACTTTTCACCTTTTTTTACCTAAATTATCTTTATCTCTAGCGTTAAGGCCAAACAAATGGCCTTAATTGAGATTTACCCATATCATCTTTATCTCCAACATTAAGGCCGAACAGATAGCCTTGATTGAAATTCACCAAACCTTCTTTGTCCTTTAACATTAAGGTCAGATAGATAGCCTTAATTGAAATTCACCAAACCATCTTTATCTCTAACATTAACATTAAGGCCAGACAGTTAGCCTTTATTGAAATTCACCAAACCTTCTTTGTTCTCCAACATTAAAGCTAGACAGATAGTGTTGATTGAAATTCACCAAACCATCTTTGTCCTCTAATATTAAGGCCGGACAGATAGCTTTGATTGAAATTCACCAAACCTTCTTTGTCCTCTAACATTAGGGCCAAACAAATAGCCTTAATTTAAATTCACCAAGACGATTCTCACATCCAACATCAAGGTAAGACCGATAGCCATTGATAAAACCTCATTTATCCTATAGGGCTTCCTCCTAAAGGACCTGACAAGAACACACAAGCCTAGAGTCTGACATGGCACTTCTTTCCAACGTTCACTATCATCAGAATCACCATTTGTTCAAAGCCAATTCTGATGAGGGGGTAGCTGTGAACCTTTAATGTTACACCTCATCATTAAGCCGCAGCTTGACACCTGCTAAGAATAGTGCACTACGCAGAGCCAGTAAGGTGGTCTTGCTAGCCGACTGGTTAGCGGGCAGGGGTCAAGGGGGTAGTGCCCCTAGACCTAAAAATGGACTTTCAGTCACATTAGTATGAGGATACTTAATTTTCAATTCAAACACTGACACTTTCCCTACCTGATCGGACCTTCTATATCAGACAACATTTTTTCAAAACTGACCGGATCTTTTCTCAAACTGATTGTTTAATTGTTCTAAAATTAATTTCAAATATATCATCACTGACCAATAATTTTTCTAAGCTCTATAACTTCCAAAACTAACCCAGAAGTCTCAAAAACTAATATGAAAGCTCTGAAAAACTGGACAAAAAAGAGATCTTGAAAAACATATCAGGGTGCCATATGGCGTGCTACACGATAGGTGTACGGCACCACGTCATACTTGTGCGGCACTATATGCCCCATATGCGGCATGCCATAGAACCTTGATGGGACGCCGCACAGGCCTAGTGCAATGTCGCACAGGGTTCTGTAACCTTTTGATGCTAGTGGGCCCCACCTGTACAGAAAGTAACCCTTTTACCCATTTTAGTCTAATTTCCAGCCCTTTCTAGCCCTATCCCTCATGGTCTTTTCACATTTTCACTACCTAAACTACTCTCACCCACTTTTTCTATAAATACCCCCATCCACTCCTTATTTTAAGGCACCTCTTGAATTAGTATTGATGGTTATCTACTAATTTCTCTCTTCTTCTTCCTCCAACCACTCTCTAATTAATTAATTAATCTTTTTAATTAATTAATTATCTTACCCTAACCAAGTTAATTAATCTTTTTAATTAACCAAAAGTCTTTTTTAAATCAAAATTAATCATTAATTAATCACTTTTTTCCAAAATCAAATTAATCATTTTTCTTAATCCACCTTTCATCTAAATTAATTAATTAATCCTTTTAATTAATTAATCCATCTATTCTTTTCATCATATTAATTAGTTAATTAATCTCTTTAATTAATTAATTAATCTCCTATCAGTCTAATCACCCAGTCCTGATAAAATAGAACTTCAGGCCGGTAAAACTCTCTGCCCACCAAAAGCAAAGGTATCAGTCTTTTTCCTCATTCTCAACACACCTAAATCAAAATCAATTTGATCAACTCCTAAACCCCTCCACTGAGCCATGGAATGAACTATATGGGTTTTGATCCCCATTCAATGTGGTACGTAAGCATGTTTGGAATCTAAATCCAAATCTCAAATCCAAATCTCTATTAATCTCCTTTTCCATTTTTAATTTGTGGATATTTTATTTTAATTTTCTCCTTGCACTCATGTCATATTCATGCATCTTATTTACAATTATCATCTTATAATATTTGTCATTCATGAAATCAATTTTTCAAAGTCAAATTAAACTTAAGAGCCAAATTTTGATTATTTAAAACCAAAAATCTAGTTCCCAAGCTCAACTTGGTTCGAGGATAGTGATTTATCTACCAGTAAATTAAAGTAAAAAATTAATAAATTGGAGTCAATTTGGATTTTTCCTTAATTTTTCCATTTAAAAATAAATTAGGGTGGTGACTCCTAAAATCATTTTCAAAATCAACCAGTCTGAATTCGAGGGTTCCATTGTGAGTCTAAACTCAAATAAGCACCCTGATTCCCTTTAGCGGACCGGGCCAGTGCTTGGGTGAGGCCTCATAAGTGAGGGTGGTTTGGACTTGCTAGGCATGGGATAATCCCTAATGGCTCCGATGAAAGGGGACTTCAAAGTGAGCCTCAAGGTTTTATCCATCGCCTTTTTGCCAGAACCTTGATTCATTTCTTTGAGGAACTTGCTTACGACATCTCCCTCCTTTTTTTGATGACTATTGCTAGTGTTAGGTGACCTCCTCTCCTAGACTCATGACAGAGGATTAGCAATAGAGCGTTCCCCTCTGGTGTGCTCTTTCCCTTTTGAGTGCCTTTTAGGACTTTCTTCCTCTCCACATCTTTCTTCTTTCTACTCACTTCTCCCTTTACTTCTGCAAGTGTTTTCTTTGTTAAGCAAACATGAATGCCCACCATCTAAACTTCTTTCCCCCTCATCTGTATGGGAATTTTTTTTATGCATGTGCTCATGTTCGTTTCTTAGGAGTGATGCTTCAGTACTTCCTTCTTCTTCTATTGAGCTTTCCTCCTTCTCACGTCTTCCTTCATACCTCTCTCCTTGGTTTGTTCTTTGGTTCGTTAACTATTCTTCCCCTATCCCAAGAGTCATTTGGGGCTATCTCTCATATTCTAGTATTCGAACCACATTCCTCCTAGGGGTGGTTTCTAGTATAGTGGTGAAGGTTTGTCTTATAGGAGTCTGTTGTTGAGATGCTTTGACAAATGCAGCTACAATATTGATAAACTATAAGGCAAGAGTAAGGTTAGGGTTAATAGGGTTCAATAGAGTATGACTAGGCTAAGCTATATTTTGTTCAGAAAGAAGGAGTTAAAGTGAGGCATTTAGGTCAATGGGGGTTGCTGTAGGGAGTTCAATGGGTAGAGGAGAGGAGTGTCTGGGATTTGAGGGACTTGGGGATTCAAGGTTATTTGAGTTGGTCATTGTTTTAGGTTTTCTTTGCAGACTAAGGTATTCTTTTGTAGGTGAGAGTTATCCCGTTGATAGAAAGAAGCAAGTGTTGCTCCCTCCAGAAGCAAGTTTAAGGGGATGATAATAGAAGATCAGCCATCGTTCCTATAGACAGCCTCATTTTGATTAGTGTAAGATCAAACAAGATGTAATGGGCTAGATCTTCTAGGTTGGGCCTTGAGGAAAGGATGTGCAAAGAGTGAAAATAGGTCAGGAGGGAGCCAGGCCTTGTGCCTGGTGAAGAGCCTCCGACGCTCAAGTTAGTAAGAGCTTTAATTTGCGACCAAAGGAAGAGAGTTTCTTTCCTCTGGTCGAAATATATATTTTGTGGGAGAAGGGAGATGAAATAGTGCAAAGATCAATCTACCTTAATTGTGTGTTGATTCTTCCCTTTTGTATGGCTTTGCATGGGGCAAAATTGTCACCTTTTCATGAGAGAGAGAGAGAGTTCTCTGACAGTAAGCCCTACTAATTGACATGGTAGGTGTAGAGATAGTGGGCGCATGGCACCTATTTTGTCCTTAGAGAGGTGTTTGGTGAGGGTTATGTCAGGATATGGGATGAGCCGCCTAGGTCGAGTGCCTTCTTGTCAGCTGATGTGACATCTATACTAGAAACTCCCAACCACATAAAAGTTGGCTTGCTCAGGAAGTAAGGCAAAGTCCATCAGAAGTCTTCACCAGGGCATTAGGGTTATTAAGTCATTTTGATTTGTTTACACTTAGGCCTACTCATTTGTTTACACTTATGCCTTTCTTAGTGGGTATGGACTTCTCTTCTTGAGTCTTTGGGACTTGAGGTGCATATGGGTCTTTTACCCTTGGAACCCATAAAATCAATGAGCCATTTTTGTCCCTCATCAATATCCATTCAAAAGCTAATTCATCTTGCAATAATCATACTCAAGTGAGTGTGTGAAATAGCCAATGCTAATGATAAATGTGATATGTATGCTTCAAACAAGTAAAATTCTCATAACCTTACAATAACAATCATTCAATTTCTAATAAAGAATTAAGTATCATAAGCTTCTCCTTTGGTACGAATCTTCACTACTTTGAAGGCAGCACATGAGATCAAAAGGCCTTTAATATTGGTTATAAGGGGCCTAGTGTATTGATGTGGCTAAAGAATGAAAGGGATAGGAGATTACACAAGTTCTAAAGACTTCATAAAGTTAAAGACATCATAGTATTTTGGAAGAGACACTTCTCAAAACTTATAGAAGCGTATAAAACATAGCCAATTATTATTGTGTTGGCCTTTACTTTATTCTAACCTCCGCTTGTAATGTCTAAGCTTTGATCTTCAAACTCAAGGTTTTTTTTTTTTTTTTTTTTTTTTACTTTTTTTTTGAAAATTTCATTACTCCATAAATTTTTCTTATTATTTCTATCCCAAAAGTGTCTCTAACTCATGAAATTTATCTTTTTAGCTCTAATTCATTTTTAAAATAAGGGTAAAGATATAATCATATTTAGGCTAGGTGAGAGATATGGTTGCCAAAGAAAACAGTTAATCAATGTAGGCTCAAATTGGCTCACTAAAGGGATGTTCTCCTAGAACATCAATTGGGAAACCGGCTTATTTGGCTTTATGATAAAAATCCTAATGCCTTAATCATTTCACAAGTGATGCTTAATTAGTTTTTTGCCTCGAAAGACCTTAAGGGAAAGTTCTAATATATAATTCTTTCATATTGAAATTAAAATGATCACCAAGGTAAATGTATAAGAACACACCTATTCTAGCATACTTGTCTTTCTATAGAACAATCATGGCTGTTGTGAGAAAAGAGTTGAGTATAATTATTGTGAAAATAAATTAAAATCAAAATTCAAATCAATACTCATTACCAGTCAAAGCCATGACATTAAAGCTCAATTCTCATCATAGGAATTGGAATTTTTTTTAAAAAAACTATAAAAGAAAATCACAAAAAATATAGATGTGTATCAAAAGCACAAAAAAAACTTGTTGTGAAATTTTATTTATACTCGCAAGCGCACGAATCATTGATTTTGTAGATAAGTGGTAACGAGATCGTTCCCACAGAGAGAGCTATAAAAAAAATTATAGAAAAGCTTAATTAAACCACATTAATTTAATTATAACCTAGTTCCAAATAAATTTTCAGGTAATAATAAAAAAACATAAAATAAAAGCATCAAAATAACACAATTAAAAGTGGTTGAACTTGTGAAATAAAATTCAAATAAAATATTACCAAGGTTTCAGAATTCACCAATGTTTAATTAATAATTTTTATAATGTATTAATTCTAATTTTCAGATGATAGTTTAGAAATCAATCTTTCTATCTTCTATCAATTTTATCACTAAGCTCAATTTTATTAAATTCTTAAATAGATTTTCCTTCACTTCAATAGTGTAATTTCTAAGCATTATATATATACAATTTAATGGAAAATATATAATCAAATAAAATTACTTTTCTTTCAATAAAAACCAAGTAAAGATAATTTTCCTAACAATAAAAAAAACATGATAGAATTGATGAAAGGATACTATAAAATGAAGCCAAAATCATAAACATTAAATTACAAAATATTTAGAATCAATACAAAATAGAAATTAATAATTTAACATGGTTTCATTATCCACCTTAGTAAAATTAAAACTTAGAAAGACATAATTAAAACAACAAAATAAACAAAAGAGCCCATTTTAATAATTTGGATTCTTAATCATGAAATCTCAACTTCTTTCTTATTTTCTCAATTCTTTCCCTCACAAGCTCTCATTTGCTAAGCCATTTCTCTTCTATTTATAAGCATGAATAGCTAGATGGAAAGTTGATGATAAAGCCAATTTTGAAATGATTTTTCTTCCTTAGCATGATATGTGTGACTTTGAACTTTGAATCCTTTGCTTTCCTTAGTTGGCTTGCATATTGATGGTTGGTAAGTTCTTTAGTCTCCATTGCACACTTGAAGATGATATCCTTTGTCAAAAAGAGAAAATGGCTTAGTTGGTTTTGTTGAAAAATTATTTCTTTCACAAAATTTATAATTATTATTATTATTAATATACATGCAAGTAAAAAACTATAATTTCACTCAATTTTCAAGCTTTCAACATTTTATTTTATATTTCACAAAAATAATATTAAATAAAAATATTTATTTAATAATGGATAACAAAAAATAAATTTAAGGGCTATTAATATATATTAAATTATGCTCATTAGCTGCGGTTAATGGTGATAGTTGAACTAGCATTGATAAAGATGAAGACCTTTTTTAATGATCCTAGTTTTCTTCAGGCAATGGCAGAGCTTGAAAATGCATTTGGTAAGACATATAAATTCTTTGGAGGAAAATATAATGATGTTCCTTCCTTTTCCTTAGGTCTCACTCCTCATGATGAAGCTAAAAATAATGAAAGTAATGATGAAATTGAAGAATTTAGTTTTAAGATTCATGTTCGAGACAACATTGGTGATAGAAAAAAAGATGATGGTGCAGAATCCAAAAGAGATGAACCTCAAACACTAGCACTGAGCTAGAGCTATTGGTGTAAATGGCGATAACAAGAAAACATTATACCATAAATAGCCGACAACAATGCTAAAAATATATTGCATCGAGCCTTAAATTTGTTGCATTAGCCTACATCAACACTTTTTAGGCGTTACAAACATGGGAGTTGCTATTTTGGCTACGACAACTCTTTTCTTGATATAATACAACATTAAGAAAAGTGTTGCAATCTCTTGAGTTAATGCAATATTTTGGCCCAAAAAAATTAAGCAACACTTTGGAAGAACAAATGTAACAATTTTTAACGCAACACATTTAGCAACACTTCTTATTCCAAATGCAATATTTTTTTTTCAATTACCTAATGCAACATTTTGCACCACCTTTTAATCCAAATTAAACACTTTTTTCTAATTACAATTTGTAATACCCAAGGTTTCCATAGCTCATTAGAGTTATAATAATACCATAGAATATGAATTTTTATGAATATATTACCAATGATATAGTGATGGGATGGAAGGAACCCTTTTTGGTGCTAAGTGTATGATTGTGTATTTTTGTGAAGTGTGAATGTTCATATATATTTTATTGAATTAATTTGAGGCAATATGTCTTTGTTTGAGTTTATTATGATATAGGAAGGTAGGATTTAAAATGCCAAATGAAAGAGAAGAGAAAAAGTTACGAAAAATTTTTGAGTTCAGAAAACGTGTTCAAGTAGGCTTGTTAATAGGCTTTTAGACTCAAGGCCGAAGGCCATGGAATGGTTAGCCCACTAAGGCCCAAAAAAATTAGTGGAGCTAGACTAAACTAAGGTTAGAATGAACAAACTAAGAGTCAGGGTGAGGTTAAGTTAGGTTAGTCACCATTTTGGGTGATAGCCACCTTTATTGACTTTTGTCAACTTTAACACCTAAGCTAATTCACTTTCCCATCACCATGTCCATATGCATTTTGGTAATTATTGAAGTGATCATTATGGTGCTAAGTCACCATAAACCTAAGGGCAATCTTAATCATTGATCTTGATTAATCTTAGCCATCCATCTTAGGCAAAAATGTGACCATTGATCTTGTAAGATTAAATCACCACCATTGATTTCTATTACATATAAAGTAAAAATATGTTAATTCTTTTCATTTGTAACCTAGCATCAAAATCACATTCTCACCAAAGACTAAAACCTTTCAACTTGTTCTTCAACATATAACCAAATTTAAAGCATTACAAGGTAAGATTTTATGTTTAAGTGATTCTTTCCTTGTTCCTAGCCTAAGAGTGATAAATTGCTAGCAAGTATATGCTTTTCTTTTGATTTCTATGGTTTGATTTTGGTGGAGGGATTTAAGGAAGGACTTGTTTTGCATGTTAATTGATGGAATATGAGGATGAGAGTTAAAAATTGGGGTTTAATAAATGAGAAATAATAAAGGAAGCATGAGAAAATCAATGGAAGTTGGACAGCCATAGGTGACCACATAGCTGGGATTCTAGCCGTGTGATAAGGAAAATTTAGAAATTCATCCAGTTGCCTCCCACGAGTGGAGGCACAGTTGGGATTTCACCCGTGGGCAGTTATTTTCATAGCCATATTGGAATAGTTTGTTTTAGTGTTTATGACTTATTGATAGATTGTTTCATTTAACATTTTTATGAATTTCCTCATTCGTGATCTTATAATAAGATCATTAAGAATGTAATTAGATGTTAATATTACATGTATTTCCTTGGCTATGTTGTAGGGTATATTTAAAAGATATTGAATTGGTTTATGACATGTGTAAGCAAGGGGTAAATGATATGTGACATTGAGGAATGGTATGTTCATACGAAATAGTTAGAGTTTGGTTAGAAAGTTAAAGGAATAGAGTTTGATGGACCCTTGTTTGAGTGTATTTGTAGAATTAAAAGGCAAGGACATTGGTCAAGATATCGAAGAGCCTCACTATAATTTATGCTGAGTTTATCGGTATGAGAGCTAAGGAGTAAGAGGTGAGTACTTAATAATATAATACAATTTGTGCCTTAAATATGAGCATAAATGTTAAATTATTTTCTAGTTGAAATGCATTGCAATTCTTTGGTAAGCATCATCTGCCTTATTGGTTATTAAGCCAAATTAAATAAAATATTCCTTTATGGCACTTGGCCAAATGAGCCTGTATTGCTTTGATCTTATAATGTGATAAATGATGGGAACCTAATTGTTTATTAATGTATTATCCATTGAATCATTTCATGGATAGAAAGGTAAAATGTTATAATGATACCATAATAAGTAGAAAACCCCTCTAATGTGGGGCAATACATTAGACCTTGTGCACAATGGTAATGGACCTGCGAATAGGGTAAAGATTATTCAAACCTTAGCTAAGAAGGGTTTAAGGTCCCTAATATATATGACCTGATTAGTTGTACGTGTGACTAGGCATGTGGGAGTGAGCAAGGCATATGCTACCACTCGATTGATTATGGGGGAAACATACCATTTCCATGAAAGAAAATTTTCTGCTAAAGATATAATACCTATTATATATATGTGGGAAAATTGTTCCATAAGAAAAATTTCTGATCCATTTTACTTTATTGTTAAAAGGAATCACTATTTGACATACATCATTGTTTAACCTTTATAACATTATTCTGTACTCACTGAGCTTTGTCTCATCCCATAGTTGTTGTTTATTTTTAGGACCAACTGATAGATTAGCAAGGTAAAATTCCAAGTTCTACATCTTCGCTTGGAAATTGCATTGCTACTTTGGTATTATGATGTATATATTATATTGTATTTTGAAAGTTTCACTCTAGAGCTCCATGAATTATTAAGGTCTATAATAATGGTATAATTTAAATTATTATTAGTATGTATATGTGTCACATCTCAACTTTTAGAGATATGATAGTCCTAGAACACGAGGAGATATAAGATCACCTATGCCCGTAGAACCCATTTACACATATACATATCATGCCTAGGATCGTACCAAACCTTATATAATAATTCATTTAAAACATTATATGAAAATCTTTAATTGCGGAAGACAGTAATTAGACATTTCACATATAATTCATAAGGAAATAATATTCATAATTCACTTGAAAACCTTAATAAATAACATCTCAAAATAAACATTAAAAATAAATATTCCCAGAGCATCTAATAACAACATTTCATAGCATGGTATTATTAATGACTTTGACAAGGAATCCCCAAGCGAAGTAGAATGCTTGAGCCATCACCTTGCCTCCTCACACTTGCTCACCTGGAACCACACAAAGAAGAAGGGGTGAGATAGATGATTTCAATGAGTAAACAATATAGCATAAACGAGATCACATATCCCATTTTTCAAGAAATCCCATCACATATAACACATAGTTCATGATTTACAATTCATGAATCAAAGATGCAATTTAGCAAGTGTTTTTTTTTTCAATTTAGAAAGTTTCCTAATTTAATAAGTTGCAGAAATCACACTTATAACATTTAACACCCAATAAGAGTAAATGACTATGCTAGCTCATTTACTCGAGGGAGAGGTGGCCTCATTCCAAATTCCAACTCCCAACCTAATACTTATAAGGTCATGAAACTAATCAGGCTCTACGGCTAGAACCTCCCCTTCTAGCTAAGGTGGATACATAACCCCTATCCATCAGGTTAATACCATGTGCACACGTTCTAATGATTACCCGTATCAGCATGAGGATTTATGCATAAAGGGTTAAAGGTACCATAGCTAGAGCTAATGGTAATCACAAATAATAATATTCCATAAGGCAATAATAACAAGTATCCAAGTAGCAATAGTAGTTTAACTTTCAAATAAAAGATATGATAATAGTGTAGTTCCAAAAAGAATATAAGTTAGGGTAATAATCACAAAGCTATTATCATTGGATAGTCAAAAAATAGTTTTAGACCAAATATCCTTTGGCAACCCAAGCTTTACAAAGAAATCATTTAATCATATTTTAGGATAGCAAGAACTTGGGTTTCAAAGATCCCAAAGGCTCAGATAATATGATATCACATATTTGTAACATATCATAATGTTACTCATACTTGTAGCATGAATACAGTGTTTACACACCTTGTGGTTCCTTCACTCATAATACACGTAGCCCTTGGACTTATAAGACTCCTCAAGCTCTATCATAATATTTAATTCAATACATAGAATTTATTTAATCATGATGCTATCCTATTCCATAACTACCCCATGCACATATAACATTCACATACACTTAGAGTTACACATATAAGTGCACTCATCATTTGTACAAAGCATGTTGATTTCAAAAGTCTTGCCCATTTAGCCTTCATAGGCTCATATGAAAACATATTATAATTCATACCAAAACTTTTATCAACTCAAACACAATGTCACAATCTTAATTTCAATTCACTTTAACAATCATCTTATAACACTTTCATATATGTCAACTTATCGATAACCTTTCAAGCATTATGTTTATCTCTTATGACCAATTCCTTCAATCAATCACTTCATTAATTCAACACCATTAATTCATTGTTAATTCATCATAAAATCAATTTCCATATTATCCAATCACATTCACATTCTAATCACAACATAAGGTTAAGATACCTTAAGTATACCTTAAATATACCAAAGTGCCTTTAGGCTTGTCTAATGTCATACCTTCAACTAACATGCAATTTTATCATCATCATACATATATACATATCAATAATCATCAAAATATATCATTTAAAAATTATAGATATTGGGATAAAAATCCTCTAGTAGGCCGAATGCATTATCAAAGGAAAAACTAAATTTTTCTTACTTTTCGCACTTTCCGTCTATTACAGTAATATATAAAAATATGGTTTGAACTAAGATTTTCATGTAAATATAACAAAAATCATTTTGGAATATTAATTCACATGAATCAGTAGCATATGGTATTTCTCATACATGAAAATTCAATTTCTGGGTTCTAGGGTACAAAACCATAAGTTTTCTTGTTTTTGGTATTTTCCGGTCATTACAGTAATATGTAAACAGGTGATTTAAACTATTTTTTTCATTCAGTCATAGAAAATATCAGGTTAGAACATCTTTATGTATGATTCAACAGCCATAGATAAGATTTATACAAAAAAATTCCAAGTTTTAAGACTTAGGTGAAAAGCATGAGTTTTCGTATTTTCTGTTCATTACAGCAATATGCAAACACATGATTTAAATCATTATTTTTCATTCAAACAAAACAAATATCAGATTAGAATCCATTCACATACAATTCCACAGCCACATGTTTAATTAATAATAAAATTTTCCAACTTCTAAGTTCTAACACAAAAACTTTGAATTCCTTTATTTTTTGAAACTTTCCAATCATTACAGAAATATGCAAAAATATAATTTAATATAATATTTTTCATAAAAAAAATAAAAAATCAGTTTAGAATTATACACAAATCACCCCCCTTTAGTGATGTTTAGGCATAAAAATTGAAATTTTAAGTTATAGGATTCACCTTTGGAGAAATTTCGCGGAAAGATTTGTGTTTTCGGTAGAGAATTAAATTTCTCTCTCAAAAACACACCCAAACTGAATTAAATCTGTAAAAATCAGTAAACAACTAGTTCAAAATAATTTTCTCATAATTTATTTCATAGAAATCAGTTAAGGAATTGAAAGAGAAGAAAAACTTACGATTACAGTCAAGAAACTGCAAAACTGAAACCTTTTTTTTTTTTCTTTAATTTCGGTAGAGAGAAATATTTTAGGAGAATTTTTCTATCAAGATACAAAAAAATAGAGTGATGGCTGCTGGAATGAGAGTGCTAGCCGAAATTCTCATTATATATTAGGGTTTGGGGTGCAATTTCTAAGTTTACCCTTAATGAGCTAGGTTAGGAGTGTTTTGGTGTAGTGGGCTTTTGGGTATTTGGGCTTTTTATTTAATTTAGGGCTGATTATGGATAATTAAAAATAAATTTTTTTATTATTTTCACTAAAATTTCCCCCAAAATATTTATTTAAAAATATTTTAAAAATACTCATAAAATTATTTTATACTTAAAAATCGCCTTTTTACATGAAAATTCATTTTATGAAAAATAAATTATTTCATGTTAATGCATTTTATTTAAACCATTTATTTCACAATAATAATTCATGTTAGACATATTAAAATTAATTTAACATGCCCCAAACTCATAAATCATGTCACACATGAATTTTCATATAGTCACACAATTTGCCACAATAACCCTAAATTCAAATAATTTGTCACGAAAACTCCTAGGATAGATGTGGGTTGTTATAATATGGTTTGATACTATATTTTCATAGTCCAAGTACTTAAGTAATATATGAGCAAGTTGTGATCAAATTACTAGAAAATGGAGTTCAAAAGCGATAAGCATGAAAATGGATTTAAAATGATAAATGTTTATCGTGTAGATACTTAATATGGTAATCGGTAATAAGGAATGGGAATTTTGGTTTTGATCTTGGGATAAAGGTAACATGATATTTATTGGCACTTAATAAGTTATAAGTGAGTTCTATGGGTTTAGGTGACCTTACATCTCCTTGTGTCCTAGGACTGTCATGGCTTAAAGATGGGTCGTGACACAATTGCAATACTTTTTTCCCAAATGTAACATTAATTTTAAATAGTTGCAACACTTTTTATAATCGATCAAAGCATAATCATTCAATTCAATTGAATAAAAACACAAAAATACAAATAGTATAGTAATCATTCAAAGTATCATAATATGCAAAATATCATTATATTTAAAATACATATCATAGTCATTCACAATTTGTTTTATGTTGCAATAAGTAGAATCTTTCATCCAATCTTTCCTTCATCCTTTCTTTTGATATTCTCTAAGAACCTTCAAGTTTATATCAACCATATTACTTGAGATTCCTGCAAATATAAATTAAAGACAATAAATATAGAAGGCATAACTCAAATTCTAAGACTTTAACCAACAAAGAATTCAAATCATGCTTATCTTAACCATATCAATACTTTAAGTTAATTTTAATATCTCTAACTTACTAGGCACTCAAATTCAAGATGATTTGAGAATCAAAAACTAAATTTTAATATTAACAAATTTCTATTATACCTTTAGTGGGAATTTAAATTTTTTGTGTAATACCCAAGTATTTCATAACTCATTCTAGTTACTAATGATGTTAAAAGACTAGATCTTTGAATGTTAGCATAGTATAGAAATGAAAAGGAATCAGTTAGGAACCTTGTGACACCATTTAGATTGTTTGCCTAGTACGTGATTTTATTATGACTAACTGTGCTTTAATGAATCAAATAGAGTTCATATGATAATTAATGATGTATGCAAAGAAGTTAGAGAACATAAAATTGAAAGTTATAGTGAAAGGAAAGAAAGGAATTTAAAAGAAAAATTTCTAAGTATATTAATGGGCTTATGGGCTTGTTAATTGGCTTTGAAATAACAAAGGCCCAAGCCCAATACAAGGAGGCCAGCCTATTGGGCCAAAGAGTTAGTGAATATCAAAGCTTGTGAGTTAAAAATATTTGGCCTAAGACAATAAGAATATGTTGTAGAGAAAGAGTTACAAAATTTGACCAACAAGCCATCAAAAATTAACCAAGTCAAAATCCTAAATCAAGTTGAACTCTCATCTTCTCTACACATGAGTCTAGATTCATTTTGAGCACTCCAACACCATACGATGAACATCACCATTGTAGAGAGAATCCTAGCCATCCAACTTGATCCAATCTTAGCCATTCATTAAGATTAAATCTTAACCATTGGATTTAACTTGATTAAAACCTCATCGTCCAACCCAATATATATATAAGCAAATTTTATATCATGAAATAACATTTAGCCTATCTCTACACAAAAGTTTTATAATAAGAAAAGAGATTTTCTCTACACCAATTGCCACAAGAGCTTTAACAAATCAAAACTAACCAAGGTGAGAAATTATGTTCATCTTTTCTTACAAATCAAAACTAACCAAGGTGAGCAATTATGTTCATCTTTTCTTTTCTATGTTCTAAGGTTGATTTTAGTAATTTGGTTGCCTAAAATCTCTTTTATACCATATGAAGAATTCAGCCAACCTAGTGTGAGTATACATAAGATGTAGTCTTGAATGATTTTAGATGAAATATGGAGATTTGGCTAGAGAATTAAAAGATCAATGGAAAGATAGGAAGAGAAAGCATGAAATATACCTAAGTAACACTAAAAGGAGGATTCAGCCAATATTAGTGAATGATCAAGGGAGTGTTTTAAATTCTAATTAAATACATCTATGGTTAGTTTAGATGAAGAAAAAAGATTTGGAAGTGTTAGAATGAATTTTGAGAATATGATTCAAGACTTGGAAACCTTAGAGGCATAAACATAGTTAAAAGGGGAACTTGGTGTTTTAATATTAGATTGTGATAATTAAGTGATCATATAAATGTTATATGTTATGTTAATTTCATATTTCTACAACAAATTTGAAGATTTGATGAGAAATTATGAGTTTTCCTCAAATTTGACATAAGTGGGACAAGCGAGGGTTCATATGAATAAGAATGAATTAACTCAAACTAATTGGTGAGAATTGATTGCGTAAGTGTTAATTTGATGAATCTATAGTTAATTTGAGGTTTAAAAGCGAAATTGACAGTTTTCCCCAAATTCTAAGGTTTATGGAACAATTTGGAAATTTTGAGATTTAGACTTGGAATTATGAAATTGAATGAGGAATTTAGTTTGGAATGGCTTAGAAATAATAATAAGTATAAGTATGTGTATAACATTATTGGTACATCTCTATTATAAGTTGAAGTAATAAAACAAGTATAAGGTATAATTAGTAACACCATTAGTTACTAATTATTATATAATTGAAACGTTATGGGTGTAGAACTTTAAGATAAGGGCAAGAAAATTGCTCAAGACTGTGAAGGACATTAAACTAATAAAAAAACAAACAAACAATAAGAGCAAAGGAGTTAAGGTGAGTATTTAATAATATGATGTAACTATGCCTTTTGGTTGCAACCATTGCTTGAATTACCATTCCTTGACATGTACTTAAAATGACATTTGATGTGGTTGCCTATTGATTGTTGAACCCTTAGAAATTCACATCCTTCTTATATGATATTTGACTATGATGAGTCTTTTGCCTTGGTCCCATGTTATGCTCAATGATGAGAATGATTAATATGCTAAACTATTTTTCATAGATTTCCTATTGTAGACCTTAGATATGTTTTTCATTGATACATATGAATAAGCAGAAATCCTCTATGATATGAGGAATTACATCAGACCTTGTGCATTTGGTATAAACCCGTGGGTAGGGTGAGAATACCCAACCTCTATTAGGGGAGAACGCCTAACCGCAAGGCCCGATCAGTCTTGCGTAGTGTGATGCATGTGAGTGACCAATGCTTAGGTTGCCACTCTTTAACATTCATGTGTGGGAAGCTTTATAGTCCCAAAATATCATTATTTCTACTAAAATACATTCTAAAGTTCTATATGACCAATTTTGATTCACATCACTTTATTGTTACCTTGAATCAATCCAAGTGATGATATCTTATATTGCCTTTATGTTATATTATATTATTATGTACTCACTGAGCTTGTCTTATCCCGTAGTTTTTTGTAAGTTTCCAGGTCAAGGTGATTCATTAGCAAGGTAAACTCCGAGCTATGCTTCTTTGCTCGGGACTTGCTAAAAGTGTTGTGTTATTGTTGCTATGTCATTTTAAGGATAAACAACCTAAAGCTCCATGGTGACTAAAGGCTTAGTATTAAAGTATGTTGTGTTGGAGGGTAATGTAAACAATTGATAAAATTTGTTATGTATATGTACTTATGATACTAAGTAAGAATGTATAGATAGTATTTGTTAATATTTATGAATGATGTTCTATTCATAGTCATGAGATGGCACTAAAGTATAATTGTTATAAATGAACTATCAAAGTAATAATGGGAAAGGATAAAGAATGAATATGGTTTAGATCTTGGGGAAGAGGACCAAATGGAATATGTAAATAATAATAGGATTAATTGTGTTTTATGGGTTTAAGTGACCTTATGTCTCCTTGAACTTTAGTATAGTCACAGCCTAGAAATTGGGTCATGACAGAGTTGGTATCAGAGCTAAAGGTTTAAGTCTTACTTAGGCTCAATAACTATATGAACTATAGGTTAAACCATAGAGCATAGGAATTCTTATTATTGTCAAATTGTATTGTTAAGTTAGATATGCATTAATGATATATGCTAGGTTACTTTTTCATTTTTGTGATTTACATATGCATTTTGTGTTATTGTATTGTTGTGTTATATTGCTTGATTGTGGATTTAGATGCCACAAATCTGTAATTTTATTGGAGAAAGGGAAGTATCAGATGCCGTTTTTACCGCTCTACCTGAACTTGAAGAGACAAATCTAGAGGAGGATCTTGACCCCTTTTAAGTAGTAAGAATGAAAGCATAATATGAGGAAGCGATGAGGGAACTTCATATGTTAAGGGACGAAGTGCAGAGTTTGAGAAGGATGATAAGAAATATGAAATAGGAGTTAGCCCAAATTAGGCATATGCACCAAAATCTGGAAGTAGAACCCATTCCACCCCTTTGAGATGTTATGTCAGGATTCCTTGAGCACCTATGTGTAGCTTGTGGTAGATTGGATCATCTAGAGAAAAGATGTCCTATTAAGAGATGTATACTATCCTCTTCATTATTATCCATGGGCTGTAGACATGTGGGCCTAGGGGAAAGTGAAGCTGAAAATAGTAAAAGGGGTTCAAGGAATTGAGAAAAATAGGGAGAAGAATGGATGTATTTTGGTTAGGATCTTAGTGAAACAATTGACATGTATATATATGTAATGGATAGTCTAATATGAAAGATAACTGATGGAACGTATATAAATCTTTTTGTATACATATAATTTGTAGTTATAAATGGAAGATAGAAAATTGAATTTGGTTGACCAAAACTCCACTCTCTTTTTACATATGATTGGTAGAGTTTATATAGGGAAGTTCAACCCCAATTTAGCATGGATTAGAGAATTTTCTTATACAAAGATTGGAGTTTTCTAATTAGAAATTGGTTCTTAAATGAATAATAAGTCAAAAATGAGTTGGGATACTAAATATGATAGGTTTAGGGCCCAAAAACATCAAAAGTAGTGAAAATCAGAAAATAAAAATAAATTGTACATGTTCCTAGCCTTGTTGGGCTCAGTAATTGGAGGGATTTAGATAGTAACCAACACATCTAGGAACATAGGCGTGTTCTTGGCCGAGTTGGAGCCTACATTCAACTTTCAAAACTTGTGAAATTTCTACTTGTAGCCATGTTTGACTCTCCATATTTTGGCCTTCCTCCATTTAGATTATTGACATCAAATATTAATGTACTTTATGAATCCCTATTTTAATGAATGATCTATTCTTGCATTCTAGAAGTTGTAGTGAGATCATTCCATGTAGTGCTTTCTTAAATTTCTTCATTCATGCCTTTATAATGGGACCATTGAAAAGGTGAATTAGATCCTTGTATTGTATGCTTCCTTGAATGTATTATGAAAGGTATCTATAAGATGATGAATTGGTTTATAATATGTGTAAATGAATTGTTAAATGATATGTGACATTGTTGAATGATCCATTTATACAAAATTGTTAGAGGTTATGGATGAGTAATATTGTAAAATGAAAGATGATACTCAATAATAATTAGTGTGACTATAAATAAATCATATATATTTTACATATTGAGATATGTATAAGATGAACTAAAGGAAGATATTATTGAATTTATGGCATAGATGATATCTTATAGGATAGAACAAGAGAGCCAAAGATCTCAAGAAGTCAAGAGTGTCGCTCCAGATGCAACATTCAATTTTACATCTATAAGGGATAATGATAAGGAGTCATCCCAATCAAGGCAATGCACAGTAGATATAAGAGGATGAGGACTACTAGAAAACATGGACATATTGATGCAAAAGAACTAAGAGTTAAGGCGACAATTGAACAATTGAGACAAAGGCAGGAAATGCCTCTATCGCCTCCACCATATATGGCACCACCCGTTCCTAGAGTTGAGAATATTCCTCCTCTCCCGCCAAGGGTACCATGCCGTGTTTGAAGAAGAATGTTACTAGAAGGAGTTTTGATGAATGATTTTAAGAAGATGAAACCCCTTGAGTTTAAAGCAGAAGAAGGGGAAGATCCCCAAGAGTTTTTGGAGGAATTGGATAAGATAGCCTAGAGAGTGTCATGCTCTAACAAAAAGCTCACTGAACTAGTAGGACTACAACTTAAGAAGGATGCACGAGAATGGTTCTAGTGGGAGATTGAGGATTAGCTATATGGAGATGTCCCTCTTACATAGGTTGAGTTTAAGCAAAAACTAATTGATGAGTTCTTAACTATAGGGGAAAGGAAAAACTGTGCCCTGTAATTTGAGCAATTAAAGCAAAAGACTAGAATGTCTGTATTGGAGTATGCTCAAGAGTTTAAATGTCTGAGCAAATATGGCTCCAAAATGTACCTATTGAAGCAAGTAAGGTCAATCGATTATGACAAGGATTGATCACTCCCCTTTATAATGTCTTAGTAGCTGCCGATTTTCCCACCATAGCCAAGCTCATTGATAAAGCTAAACTTATGGAGGCACGACATAAGGCCAAAGAACTGAACAAGTAGAAAGGGAGCAAAAAAAATAAGGGAAAAAGTAAAGGGCAAAATAGCTAGCAATAGGGAGGCCCTGCAAAAAATAAGGGTCCTAAACATGCTTCCACAATATCCACTCCATACTAGCTGATCAAATCTAGGCTGGAAGTGTTTCGATTGCCTCAGGCCTAAGCAATATTAATACATATTGAATAAGATAACATGGTCAGTCTATACCTACTTGTGCTACATGTGGATGATAGCATCGAGGAGCTTATCAAAGAGCCATAGGAGCATGCTTATGCTGTGAACAGATGAGACATTTCATTAAGGACTATTCAATGACTAGCAATCAAAGGATTGCTACAGAGGCTTCATAGCCCACTATGTAAATGAATCAAGTGGAAAGTCATGGACCGGGAGGACAAGCCATAGTGCTAGACAATCCTCAGGCAACGTGCAAGTTATGGAAGGTAGAGGAAGAGGGAGAGTTTATGCATTGAATCAACAAGATGCTTGCACATCCCATAATGTTGTTATAGGTACCCTCTTCATCTAGTCTATTAATGCTTGATTTTTAGTTGATTATGGTGCAACACATTCATTTATTTCACCTTGTTTTACTAAGAAATTAAATAAAAATAAGGAGGTGATGACCGGGCCTTTGATTATAACCACTCTTTTAGGAGAAATTGTAGAGGTAGAACAAGTATATAAGAATTGCATAGTAGAAATTGAAAATAGGAGATTTCTTGCAAATTTGATTGAACTAGAGGTCTTGGAATTTAATGTTATACTACAAATGGATTGGTTATTTATGCATAATGCTCATATAGATTGTAAAGGAAAAAGGATTAATTTCAAAGAGGAGAATGGATCTGAATTCTCTTTTCAAGGTGATAGGATTAGCTTTACTATAAACTTTATTTCTATTGTTGGGTCAAGTGTATTTGACATATGTATTAGATATTAAGAAAGTAGATAAACTTATTAAGAAGATACCTATAGTAGATGAGTTCCTTGATGTGTTTCCTGAGGATTTACTAGGAATGCCACCAGATAGGGAGATAGAGTTCACAATTGAGCTCTTACCTAGAACTCAGCCAATATCGATACTCCCTTATGGAATGTCACCTTCAGAATTAGAAGAATTGAAAGTTCAATTATAGGACCTACTCAATAAAGATTTTATTAGGTCTAGTAGGTCCCCTTGAGGTGCTCCAGTTCTATTTGTAAAGAAGAAAGATGGGTCTTTAAGACTATGTGTTGATTATAGACAGTTGAATAAGGTGACTGTGAATAATAAGTATCCTCTACCAAGGATTGATGATTTATTTGACTAGTTACAAGTAGCCAGTTATTTCTCTAAGATAGACTTGCGATCGAGTTATCATCAACTTAAAATCTGACGAGAGGATATTTGTAAGACTGCTTTTAGAATGAGATATGAACACTATCAATTTACAGTATTGCCATTTGGTTTGACAAATGCACTAGCAGCTTTTATGGATTTGATGAATCGAGTGTTTAAGTTATTTCTAGATAAATTTGTAATTGTGTTTATTGATGATATTCTAGTCTATTTGAGGAGTAAGGAAGAACATGAGGAACATTTGAGAATAGTGTTACAAACTTTGAGGAAGCGTAAGCTTTAAGCCAAATTGTCTAAATGTGATTTTTGGATGGAACAAGTTTGTTTTCTTGGACATATAGTTAGCAAAGAAGGAATCAAGGTAGATCTTGAGAAACTAGAAGTAGTAGCAAATTGGCTTCGACCCATAACTATTATTAAAGTGAGGAGTTTCTTAGGTATGGCGAGTTATTATTGCCATTTTATAAAGGATTTTTTGAGAATAAAAATGCCACTGATGAGGCTTATGAGAAAGTAAGTTAAGTTTAAGTGGGATGAAATTTGTGAAGAGAGTTTCTAGAAACTTAAAGATTGCTTAATCACAGCTCCTGTATTAGCGTTACCTGATGGGAATGAAGGTTTCGCCATATATTGTGATGCCTCTAGAATTGGTTTAGGATGTGTGTTAATGCAAAATAGAAAAGTTATTACTTATGCATCTAGGCAACTGAAGTGACATAAGATGAACTATCCCACACATAATCTTGAAATGGTGGCAGTTATCTTTGCTTTAAAGATATGGAGGCATAACTTGTATGGGGAGAAATGTAAGGTCTATACGGATCATAAAATTCTTCAATATATTCTAAAGTAAAAAGATTTAAATTTAAGGCAAAAAAGGTGGGTAGAATTGTTAAAGGATTATGATTGCCAAATACTTTACCATCCTAGTAAAGCGAATGTTGTAGCAAATGCACTAAGCAGGGAGTCAATGGGTTGTCTCTTATATATCGCCTTACAAAAGAGGGCAATAGTAAGAGAGTTAAAGGAGATGTTTAATGAAGGTTTACATTTGGAAGTAGATGAATTGCAAGTGCTATTGGCTCACTTCCAAGTAAGACCCAAAATCTTTGATGAGATAAAAATATCATAAAATCAAGACCTCAGTTAATGAAAATCTTCGAGGACGTGGAAAAAGGACAAGCCCTGGAGTTTCAAATTGAAGAAGGTGTTTTGAAATGTGGAGATCGATTATGTGTACCTAATATAAATTAGTTAAGGGAAAGAATTATGAAAGAAACACATCAAACCTCATATAGTATACATTTAGGTGCTACCAAAATGTACCATAATATAAAGACTACTTATTGGTGGCTTGGAATGAAGAAAGATGTGGCAAATTTTGTAGCCTCATGTCTCATTTGTCAACAAGTGAAATTTGTGCACCAAAGACTGTCTGGATTACTTTAGCATATAAGATTATCAGAGTGGAAGTGGGAATGGATCGCTATGGATTTCATAGTGGGTCCACCTAAGACTACAAAAGGGCATGACTCAATATGGGTTCTAGTAGATCAGTTGATGAAATCTGCACACTTCATTAAAGTAAAGACTACATATTTAATAGCCCAATATGCCTAGATATATGTCAATGAAATTGTAAGATTACATGGGTTTCACTTTCCATTATCTCAAATAGAGGGACTTAATTTACATCAAGGTTCTGGCAAAAGTTACAATAAGCTTTGGGTACATAGCTTGACTTCAGCACAACCTTTCACCTATAAATGGATGGGCAATTTGAGAGAACAATACAGACATTGGAGGATATGCTTCATTTGTGCATTATGGATTTCAGGGGAAGTTGGGATAAACATCTTGCACTTATTGAATTCACATATAATAATAGTTACCATTCCTTTATAGGAATGGCACCATATGAGGCACTATATGGTAGAACATGCCGATCTCTAATTTGTTGGACCGTAGTGGGTGAAAAGTATCTTGAAGCTCGAATATGATTAAAGAACTAATGAAAAAATGAAGATATTTCAAAAAAGACTAAAGACTACTTTTAGTCGCCAAAAAAGTTATGCCAATCCCAAGAGGAAGGATGTCCATTTCATGGTGGGTGACCATGTCTTTTTAAAAGTCTCCACCATAAAAGGAGTAATGAGATTTGTCAAAAAGGGAAAATTATCCCCACCCTTCATTGGACCTTTTAAGATCATTGATAAGGTCGAGGAAGTTTCATACTAGTTAGCATTACCTTTAGCATTGGAATATATGCATTTGGTTTTTCATATGTCGATGTTAAGGAAGTACATTCCTGACCCTTCATATGTATTGTAACCACAATTGATCGAGATCGACCAAGACCTTTCGTACGAAGAGGTTCCAATCATAATACAAGATTGACAAGTGAAGAAGATTTGAAACAAGGAGATACCAATGGTCAAAGTTCAAGGGTGCAACCATAATATGGAAGAATGTATGTGGGAAAGTGAAGATGATATGCTTCAAAAGTACCCACAATTGTTTAATCAATAATAGGTAAGTTCTTTTAAAAATTCGAAGATGAATTTTTTTAAGGGGATCAAATGTAATACCCAAGTATTTCATAACACATTTTAGTTACTAATAATGTTAAAAGACTAGATTTTTGAATGTTAGTATAGCATAGAAATGAAAGGGAATCGATTAGGAACTTATGATACTATTTGGATTGTTTACCTAGTACATGATCTAATTTTGACTAACTGTGCTTTAATGAATCAAATGGAGTTCATATGATAACTAATAATGTATGCAAAGAAGTTAGAGAACATAAAATTGAAAGTTATAGTGAAAGGAAAGAAAGGAATTTAAAAGGAAAATTTCTAAGTATATTAATGGGCTTATGGGCTTGTTAATTGGCCTTGAAATAACAAAGGCCTAAGCCTAATATAAGGAGGCTGCCCCATTGGGCCCAAGATTTAGTGAACATCAAAGCTTATAAGTTAAAAATATTTGGCCTAAGACAATAAGAATATGTTGTAGAGAAAGAGTTACAAAATTTGACCAACTAACCATTAAAAATTGACAAAGTCAAAATCCTAAATCAAGTTGAACTCTTATATGCTATATACATGAGTTTATATTCATTTTGAGCACTCTAACACCTCATGATAAACATCACCATTGTAGAGTGAATCCTAGCCATCCAACTTGATTCAATCTTAGCCATTCATTAAGATTAAATCTTAACCATTGGATTTAACTTGATTAAATCCTCACCATCAAACCTAATATATAATAAGCAAATTTTATGTCATCAAATAACATTTAGCCTATCTCTACACCAAAGTTTCATAATAAGAAAAGAGATTTTGCATACACATATTGGAATAAGAGCTTTAACAAATCAAAGCTAACCAAGGTGAGAAATTATGTTCATCTTTTCTTTTCTATGTTCTAAAGTTGATTTTAGTAATTTGGTTGTCTAAAATCTCTTTTATACCATTTGAAGAATTCGACCAACCTAGTGTGATTATACATAAGATGTAATCTTGATTGATTTTAGATGAAATATGGAGATTTGGCTAGAGAATTAAAGGATCAATGGAAAGATAGGAAGAGAAAACACGAAATATACCTAAGTAACACGAAAAGGAGGATCTAGCCAACATTGGTGAATGATTAAAGGAGTGTTCTAAATTCTAATTGAATACATCTATGGTTATTTCAGATAAAGAAAAATGATTTAGAAGTGTTAGAATGAATTTTGAGAACATGATTCAAGACTTGGAAACCTTAGAGGCATAAAGATAGTTAAAGACTAACTTGGTGTTCTAATACTAGATTGTGATAATTAAGTGATCATATATGTTATATGTTATGTCAATTTCTTATTTCTACAACTAATTTGAAGATTTGATGAGAAATTATGAGTTTTCCCCAAATTTGACATAAGTGGGACAAGTTAGGGTTCGTATGAGTAAGAATGAATTAATTCAAATTAATTAGTGGAAATTGATTGCCTAAGTGTTAATTTGATGAATCCATTGTTAATTTGAGGTTTAAAATGAAATTGATAGTTTTCCCCAAATTCTAGGGTTTATGGAACAATTTGGGAATTTTGAGATTTAGACTTGGAATTATGAAATTGAATAAGGAATTTAGTTTGGAATGGCTTAGAAATAATAATAAGTATAAGTATGTGTATAACACTATTGGTGCATCTCTATTATAAGTTGAAGTAATAAAACAAGTATAAGGTATAATTAGTAACACCATTAGTTACTAATTATTATGTAATTGAAATGTTATGGGTGTAAAACTTCAAGGCAAGGGCAAGGAAATTGCTCAAGACCGTGAAGGACATTAAACTAATCAAAGAACAAACAAACAATTGGAGCAAAGTAGTTAAGGTGAGTATTTAATAATATGATGTAACTATGCCTTTTGCTTATAACTGTTGCTTGAATTACCATTCCTTGACATGTACTTGAAATGAAATTTGATATGGTTGTGTATTGATTGTTGAACCCTTGGAAATTCATATCCTCCTTATGTGATATTTGACCATGATGAGCCTTTTGTCTTGGTCCCATGTTATGCTCAATGATGAGAATGATTAATATGGCAAAACTATTTTTCATTGATTTCCTATTATATACCTTGGATATGTTTTTCATTGATACTTATGAATAAGTAGAAATCCTCTCTAATGTGAGGAATTACATTAAACCTTATGCATTTGGTATAAGCCTATAGGTAGGGCAAGAGTACCCAACCTTTGTTAGGGGGGAATGCCTAACCGCAATGCCTGATCAGTCTTACATAGTGTGATGCATATGAGTGAGTAAGGCTTAGGCCAATACTCTTTAACATTCATGTGTGGGAAGTTTTCTACTCCCAAGACATTATTATTTCTGCTAAAATACATTTTAAAGTTCTATATGACCAATTTTGATTGACATCACTTCATTATTACCTTGAATCAATCCAAGTGATGACCTCTTATATTGCCTTTATGTTATGTTATATTATTATGTACTAATTGAGCTTGTCTCATCCTATAGTTGTTTATAATTTTCTAAGTTAGGGTGATTCATTAGCAAGGTAAACTCTGAGCTACGCTTCTTCGCTTGGGACTCATTAAAAGTGTTGTGTTTGTGTTGCTTGTGTCATTGTGAGGATAACAACCTAGAGCTTCATGATGACTAAAGGCTTAGTATTAAAGTATGTTGTGTTGGAGAGTAATGTAAACAATTGATAAAATTTATTATATATATGTACTTCTTATAGTAAGTAAGAATGTATGGATAGTATTTGTTAATATTTATAAATGATGTTCTATTCATAGTTATGAGATGGCTCTAAAGTATAACGGTTATAAATAAATAGTCAAAGTAATAATGGGAAAGGATAAACAATAAATGTGGTTTTGATATTGGGGAAGAGGACCAATTGGAATATTTAAAATAATAATAGGATCAATGGTGTTCTATTGGTTTAGATGACCTTATATCTTCCTGAACTCTAGGATAGTCACAGCCTAAAAATTGGGTCATGACATTTTGTATAGCATTAAAATAACAACATGTAGCCAACAAATATAGTAGGAGAACTCCATTAATAAGTAGCTCCTCATAAATCATACACAAAATCTATCCAAAAAAGGATCAAGCCCATTTAATTTGAGTGTTAATGCCATATCTTAAACGAATAGAGATTAGTCCCTTTGAAGAGGCATTGCATCAATCATCATTTGTTTGCCTCAAAATTTACTATCCAAAAGTGACCCGTAAGTATATGGGGCAATTGTAGTACATTGGAAGCACCCAAGGTCGTATCTCTCAAGGAATTGCAAATCAAAATATTTGTTTCAATTAAAAGCAAATTAGATGAAAAGAATTTGAATGATTAGATTTTGAAATAAAATAATTGCAAAACAGGAAATTAAAAATAAATGTGGATTAAAATGCAATAGGTTTAAATGCAATGAATGAAGGATGCATAGGGTTTGTGTTTAGTTTATCAATCTTATATGTTCATGAATATACCCAATTGATTATTCTAAAGCCTTAGTTTCTAACAATTCAAAGAATAAAAATCAATCTATTAGCAATTGCATTCATAGAAATTATTCTATTAAATCATATATCAAAAACTAAAACCTAATCTTAAAACTTATATTGCTAATTCATTTTAAGATCCTAAAGGAATGAAATCTAGAATTAAACTTCAACTCTCGTTCCTTCGTTCAAAACCTAAGTTAAACAATTGGTAGCTAAGCAATTGTTCAATAATAATAAATCAATTCAATTAGGGATAATAAAAATAATCAAATGAGATTATATTCAATTCCATATCATGAACACATCATACAAACCCTAGACAAGGATGAAATCAGCTCATGGGAAATAAAGAATTCAACATAATTTTATTATAACCAAAAGAATCCATTGAATCAATTGTAGCAATTCAATAATCCCTAAAAAGAATTATATTAAAGAAATAAGAATTAAACCACATTGATCAATCCATTTTATCCTATTCAATCTTTTGAATCTTCACAAACAAATTCCCCAAGAGCAAAATTATAATCTAAGTGTTGAAATCTGAAAATTAAAATTAAGAAAATAGAAAACTAAAAGAGAAGATCCTATCCTTCTAAAAATTCAAATCCTTCTCTTCCTTCAAATGCCCCTATTTAAAACAACATAACTTCTTCTTTTGTTTCTAATTTCCTAAAATAATTTAGGGTTGAAAATCCTTCAAAATCTCGAATAATCTTCAATATCTGCTTAGAGGTGATGCTGTGGGGTGCTGCGGAAGGCAGCTAGGCACTGGGCACTAGTGGGCTGAAGGAAAAAAGTTGCTGTGGGGTGCTGGAGTTGCTGCTGTAGATGTTGGGGAGTTTGTGGGTTGTAGGAAGCAAGCTGCTGGGATTGGCTACCATGCAATGCCACTGCTCTTGCCGTGCAACATTCTACCGAATTTTCTGCCTTCTCTCCAAACTTTTGTTTCTTTAATTATTTAATACAGCAAAAAACAACTTAACAAACATATTAAAAATATCATAAAATCATAAAAATAAATTTTAAATTAATAATTAAAGGAAACAAAAATAAGATAAAACTATGACAAAACAACTTAAAAACTTGTTCGCCTCAAAATTTATTGTCCAAAAGCAACTTGCAAGTATACGGGGCAATTGTAGAATATTAGAAGCACCCAAGTTCGTATCTCTCAAGGAATTACAAATGGAAATATTTATATCAATTTAAAGCAAATTAAATGAAAAGAATTTGAATGATTTGATTTTGAAAAGAAATAATTGCAAAATAGGAAATTAAAAATAAATGTGGATTAAAATGCATAGGTTTAAATGCAATGAATGAAGGATGCCTAGGGTTTGTATTTAGTTTATCAATCCTATATGTTCATGAAGATACCCAATTGATTATTCTAAAGCCTTAGTTTCTAACAATTCAAAGAATAAAAATCAATCTATTAGCAATCACATTCATTGAAATCATTCTATTAAATCATATATCAAAAACTAAAACCTAATCTTAAAACTAATATTTCTAATTCGTTTTAAGATCCTAAAGGAATGAAATCCAGAATTGAACTTCAACTCTCGTTCCTTCGTTCAAAACCTAAGTCAAACAATTGGTAGCTAAGCAATTATTCAGTAACACTTAATCAATTCAATTAGGGATAATAAAAATAATCAAATGAGATTATATTCAATTCTATATCATGAACACATCATACAAACTCTAGACAAGGATGAAATTAGCTCATAGGAAATAAAGAATTCATTATAATTTTATTATAACCAAAAGAATCCATTGAATCAATTCTATCAATTCAATAATCCCTAAAAAGAATTATATTAAAGAAATAAGAATTAAACCACGTTGATCAATCCATTTTATTGTCACAACCCACCTTTTTAAGCCGTGACAGTCCTAGGGCATAGGTGGCCATAAAGGTACCAAAAACCCATAGAACCCATTTCACTCATAATCAATTAACATTCATCACATTAAACCATATCTCAATATTGTAACCTATTTACTTTTCCTTATTACCCATAATTTTAATTGTAAACACAATATGAATAACCTTTTAAATTGAATCTCATATCATAAATTGAATATTCATTACTTTATACATTTTTACGATAACAATAACAATACTATTCAAATTACATATACATCCTATGATTTATTAGTGTTAATCCTTTAATAACTATGGTGCTCTAACAATAGTCATCATATTCAGAAATAAAAACATTCAAACTTAGCAAAGCAACTCCCAAGCGAAAAATAGGGCTTGGAGTTTACCTTGCTAACTCATTGACTGTACCTGAAAAGTTTAAACCACTAAAATATGAGACATAGATTAATGAGCACATAATAATACAATATAGGTTAAACAAATGATGTGAAATTTAATGGTGATTCCTTATAGCAATAAAGTAAAGTGGGTCAGAAAATATTCTTATGGAACAATTTTCCCATATATATATATATATATATATATATATATATATATATATATATATATATATATATATATATATATATATATATATATATATATATATATATATGTATCACAGATATTATATCTTTAGCAGAATAATTCCTTTTATGGAAACGGTGTGTTTCCCCCATAATCAATCGAGTAGCAGCATACGTCTTGCTCACTCCCATATACCTCATCACGTACAATTGATCAGGCCATACATACTGGGGACATTAAACCCTTCCCAGCTAGGGTTCGGATATTCTTTACCCTATCTGCGGGTCCATTACCATTTTGCATAATGTTTGATGTATTGCCCCACATCAGAGGGGTATTCTGCTTATCACGGTATCATTATAATGTTTTTCCTTTCCATCCATGAAATAATTCAATGGATAATATATCAATAACAAGTAGGTTCTCATCATTGATCACATTATAAGATCAAAACAATATAGACTCATTTGGCCAAGTGCCATAAAGAAATGTTTGATTCACTTTGGCTCAATAATCAAGAAAGTATCATATCAACGGTTCAATATTCAATAAGCAAATTAAGCTTATCAAGAAATCAAGAATGTTCAATAAAGAATTCAAGCTTATCAATGAATCAAGAAGCATTACACTAGATGGTTTAATATCAATGAGCAATTCAACTTATCGAGGAGTTGGCATACTTTTAGCAATAAGGTTTTCAAGCAAATAACACAAAATATATTATATTATTAAGTACTCACCTTGAACTCCTTTGCTCCTATGTACGTTTGACTTTGATAGGATAGTGCTTCTTGCACTCTTACCCAATTTTCTTGTCCTTGTCATTAGACTCTACACATTACATTTCAACCACATATTATTCACTTCTTTGTTATAACATTCATTTAATTTAACTTAACTTATTAGCATTTCTCTTTTATTTCTTAAGACACAACTTATCACTTTTAAAGTCAAGTTATACCATACATATACTTATTACTAAACTTAACATTTCTATAGTTGTTTTCCAATAACTCACTTAAGGATAATAATTCCCTTTCTTCCATTCAACTTTCATATTGGCCAATTAGAACCAATTTATAAATGTCTAATATTCAAGAAAACTAATTTCATTTCCACCAACAATTTCCTAAATTCAATTCATCCATATTATCACAATCAAATGGTCTAACCCGGACCTTCAATACACTAATCTCATCTGCCAATTTCCTTTCTCATCATCAAACTAATACCCAACCAATTCAATTAAATCAATTCTAAACTCAACATCTTACTTAAATCTTTCAATTTAATCACCAATAATACTCAATAATCATATAAATAATAATTAATTCAATTCAATTATCTCATTTAACCACTTAATTTGAATAAACTATTTACCTAAATTCTTACAAATAAAATCATAATGCACTATCTATACACAACTAGAAATCAAGATTTATATCGTAGGGCTCAATTTAATGAGCTGAAGCTATTGTCCGAATTTGTCAGTTTCAAGGGTCGCTGGAAAATTCCAACGACAACCGAATCATGATTCGAGAATACCAGCAGTTAGCTTGTGATGTAAGGAGTTTAAATATACTCTTCACTTCCCGTAATTCATCAAAAAACAAGTAGAAATGGTGTCGGCAGTCGTTGATGTCACAAGATTTCGATCAACAAAAAGATTATCTAAAATTAGTAAACGATATATCAAATCGAAGCTGGAATCGCAAGGAATTCAACCATACTAATTTTGTCAAAAACAGAGATTAAAAAGTGGTTGGAAAACGGCCTAAAAGTTTCAGTCGGCGAATCTTTGGAGGGGGCATGCACCACCGTCGGATGACGGTTGGCAACGAGCTTCAGTGGGTGCCCTTCTTCTGGTGCGGCATGTGTCGGCTGGAGGAGAGCAGACGGCGGTGGTTCAGTGGCTGCAGTCCCTCTCTCTCTCTCTCTCTCTCGGCTTCTTTGTTTCTATCCATTTTTTTGTTTCTATTTTACTTTCTTCCTTTGCCCATATGGGCTGTACCGACTTTAGCTTAATTCTTATATATATATATATATATTAACTTTAATAACTTTAATAATAACAATAATAATAATAATAGCAATAACCAAATAAATTAAAACCATTTCAAATAATAATTAAACCAATTCCCATATCACATAATAAAATTTCCATTTCCTTAATTTAAAATTTTGCATCTAAATAAATAATAAATTTAAAATTTAATACTTCACTTAATAAAGTATTCTCTTAAAAATATTAACACGATAATATAATAAATCAATATCCTTTCAAATATCAATATAAAATATAATCAATAAATTATTTCAAATACCAATATTAAATTGAAAATAATTTTCTACTATTTCAAATACTCATATAACAATATTTATAAATCATAAATATAATATCAAATATCAATATGGATTTAGCTCATCAATATCAATATAATGATATAAATAAATATCAATATTCAAATGAAAAATCATAAGTATCTATAACTTTGAAATTCAATATAATTATAACAATAAGGAAAATATTTTCATATATAATTATTACTTTAAAACATTTATCTTCAAATTACTTGAATATTTGAAAATATTCATTCTCAATTTGGGCATGTATTATGATGCTAAATGGGTATCTTTACTCATATACTTTACATATGTCCTATATCGGGTTGGGATATTAAATTTATCCTATTCAATCTCTTGAATCTTCACAAACAAATTCTCCAAAAACAAAATTATAATCTAAGTGTTGAAATCTAAAATCTAAAATTAAGAAAATAGAAAAATGGAAGAGAAGATTCTATCCTCCCAAAAATTTACATCTTTCTCTTCCTCCAGACACACCTATTTAAAACAATAAAACTTCTTCTTTTGTTTCTACTTTCCCAAAATAATTTAGGGTTGAGAATCCTTCAAAATCTCGAATAATCTTCAATATCGGCTTAGAGGTGATGTTGTAGAGTGCTGGGGAAGGTAGCTAGGTGTTGGGCACGAGTGGACTGCAAGAAGAACGCTGCTGTGGGGCACTGGAGTTGCTGCTATGGATGCGGGGGAGCTTGTAGGCTGCAGGAGGCAAGTTGCTATGTGGTACTGGGCCTTGCTGCTTGGTGTTGCTGGGCTTGGCTATCGCACAATGGCACTGCTCATGCTATGCAATGTTCTACCAAATTTTTTGTCTTCACTCCAAACTTCTGTTTCTTTAATTATTTTATGCGACTAAAAACAACTTAACATATTAAAAATGTCATAAAATCATAAAAATAAATTATAAAATAACAATTAAAGGAAACAAAAATAAGATAAAACTATGATAAAACAACTTAAAAGCTTGTTTGCCTCAAAATTTACGGTCCAAAGGTGACCTACAAGTATACGAGGCAATTGTACTATATCGGAAGCACCCAAGGTCGTATCTCTCAAGGAATTACAAATGGAAATATTTGTCTCAATTTAAAGCAAATTAAATGTAAAGAATTTGAATGATTTGATTTTGAAAAGGAATAATCGTAAAACAGCGAAACAGGAAATTAAAAATAAATGTGGATTAAAATGCAATAGGTTTAAAAGTAATTAATAAAGGATGCCTAGGGTTTATATTTAGTTTATCAATCCTATATGTTCATGAATATACCCAATTGATTATTCTAAAGCCTTAGTTTCCAACAATTCAAAGAATAAAAATCAATCTATTGGCAATCACATTCATAGAAATCATTCTATCAAATCATATATTAAAAACTAAAACCTAATCTTAAAACATATATTTCTAATTTGTTTTAAGATCCTAAAGGAATGAAATCCAAAATTGAATTTTAACTCTTGTTCCTTCATTCAAAACCTAAGTCAAACAATTGGTAGCTAAGCAATTGTTCAATAACAATCAATCAAGTCAATTAGAGATAATAAAAATAATCAAATGAGATTATATTAAATTCCATATCATGAACACATCATACAAACCCTAGACAAGGATGAAATTAGCTCATGGGAAATAAAGAATTCATCACAATTTTATTATAACCAAAAGAATCCATTGAATCAATTATATCAATTCAATAATCCCCAAAAAGAATTATATTAAAGAAATAAGAATTAAACTACATTGATCAATCTGGTTTATCCTATTCAATCTTTTGAATCTTCACAAACAAATTCCCTAAAAACAAAATTATAATCCAATTGTTGAAAACTTAAAACTAAAATTGAGAAAATAGAAAACTGAAAGAGAAGATACAATCCTCCTAAAAATTCAGATCCTTCTCTTCCTCCAGATGCCCCTATTTAAAACAACAAAATTTCTTCTTTTGTTTCTAATTTCCTAAAATAATTTAGGATTGAAAATCCTTCATAATCTCGATAATCTTCAATATCTGCTTAGAGGTGATGCTACGGCGCGCTGGGGAAGGCAGTTAGGTGCTGGGCAATAGTAGGCTGTAGGAAGAAAGCTACTATGGGGCACTGGAGTTGCTGCTGCAGACGTTGGGGAGCTTATGGGTTACAGGAGGCAAGCGGCTAGGCTTGGTTGCCACGCAATGGTACTTCTCCTTCCATGCAACATTCTGCCGAATTTTTCATCCTTGCTCTAAACTTTTGTTTCTTTAATTATTTAATACAGCAAAAAACAACTTAACAAACATATTAAAAAATCATAAAATCATAAAAATAAATTATAAATTAAAAATTAAAGAAACAAAAATAAGATAAAACTATTAAAAAACAACTTAAAAACTTGTTCGCCTCAAAATTTAAGGTCCAAAGGCGACCTGTAAGCGTACGGGGCAATTATAGTACATCGGAAGCACCTAAGGTTGTATCTCCCAAGGAATTGCAAATGGAAATATTTGTCTCAATTTAATTTAAATTAAATGTAAAGAGTTTGAATGATTTGATTTTGAAAAGAAATAATTGCAAAATAGGAGATTAAAAATAAATGTGGATTAAAATGCAATAGGTTTAGATGCAATGAATAAAGGATGCCTAGGGTTTGTATTTAGTTTATCAATCCTATATGTTCATGAATATACCCAATTGATTATTCTAAAGCCTTAGTTTCTAACAATTCAAAGAATAAAAATCAATCTATTAGCAATCGCTTTCATAGAAGTCATTCTATCAAATCATATATCAAAAACTAAAACCTAATCTTAAAACATATATTTCTAATTTGTTTTAAGATCCTAAAGGAATGAAATTCGGAATTGAATTTTAACTCTCATTCCTTCGTTCAAAACCTAAGTCAAACAATTGGTAGCTAAGCAATTGTTCAATAACAATCAATCAATTCAATTAGGAATAATAAAAATAATCAAATGAGATTATATTCAATTCCATATCATGAACACATCATACAAATCCTGGACAAGGATGAAATTAGCTCATGGGAAATAGAGAATTCATCATAATTTTATTATAACCAAAAGAATCCATTGAATCAATTCTATCAATTCAATAATCCCCAAAAAGAATTATATTAAAGAAATAGGAATTAAATAACATTGATCAATCTGTTTTATCCTATTCAATCTCTTGAATCTTCACAAACAAATTTCCCAAGAATAAAATTATAATCTAAGTATTGAAATCTAAAACCTAAATTTAAGAAAACAAAAAACTGGAAGAGAAGATTCTATCCTCCCAAAAATTTAGATCCTTCTCTTCCTCCAGGCACACCTATTTAAAACAACAAAACTTCTTCTTTTGTTTCTACTTTTTGAAAATAATTTAGGGTTGAGAATCCTTCAAAATCTCAGATAATCTTCAATATCTACTTGGAGGTGATATTGCATAGCGCTAGGGAAGGTAGCTAGGCATTGGGCACTAGTGGGCTGCAAAAAGGAAGCTGCTGCGGGGAGTTGGAGTTGCTGTTGTGGACACTGGGAAGCTTGTGGGCTACAAGAGGCAAGTTGCTACATGGTGCTGGGTCTTGCTGTATGGTGCTGCTAGGCTTGGCTATCACGTAATGGCACTCCTCATGCCATGCAACATTCTGCCAAATTTTCTATCTTCACTCAAACTTCTGTTTCTTTAATTATTTAATGCAACTAAAAATAACTTAACAAACATATTAAAAACATTATAAAATCATAAAAATAAATTATATATTAGCAATTAAAGGAAACAAAAATAAGCTTAAACTATGAAAAAACAACTTAAAAACTTATTCGCCTCAAAATTTAAGGTCCAAAGGCGACCTACAAGCATACGAGGCAATTGTAGTATATCGGAAGCACCCAAGGTCGTATCTCCCAAGGAATTGCAAATGGAAATATTTGTCTCAATTTAATTTAAATTAAATGTAAAGAGTTTGAATGATTTGATTTTGAAAAGAAATAATTGCAAAATGGGAGATTAAAAATAAATGTAGATTAATGCAATAGGTTTAAATGCAATGAATAAAGGATGCCTAGGGTTTGTATTTAGTTTATCAATCCTATATGTTCATGAATATACCCAATTGATTATTCTAAAGCCTTAGTTTCTAACAATTCAAAGAATAAAAATCAATCTATTAGCAATCACATTCATAGAAATCATTCTATCAAATCATATATTAAAAACTAAAACCTAATCTTAAAACATATATTTCTAATTTGTTTTAAGATCCTAAAGGAATGAAATTCGGAATTGAATTTTAACTCTCATTCCTTCGTTCAAAACCTAAGTCAAATAATTGGTAGCTAAGCAATTGTTCAATAACAATCAATCAATTCAATTAGGGATAATAAAAATAATCAAATGAGATTATATTCAATTCCATATCATGAACACATCATACAAACCCTGGACAAGGATGAAATTAGCTCATGGGAAATAAAGAATTCATCATAATTTTATTATAACCAAAAGAATCCATTGAATCAATTCTATCAATTCAATAATCCCCAAAAAGAATTATATTAAAGAAATAGGAATTAAATAACATTGATCAATCTTTTTTATCCTATTCAATCTCTTGAATCTTCAAAAACAAATTTCCCAAGAAGAAAATTATAATCTAAGTGTTGAAATCTAAAACCTAAATTTAAGAAAACAAAAAACTGGAAGAGAAGATTCTATCCTCCCAAAAATTTAGATCATTCTCTTCCTCCAGGCACACCTATTTAAAACAACAAAACTTCTTCTTTTGTTTCTACTTTTCGAAAATAATTTAGGGTTGAGAATCCTTCAAAATCTCAGATAATCTTCAATATCTGCTTAGAGGTGATATTGCATAGCACTAGGGAAGGTAGCTAGGCATTGGGCACTAGTGGGCTGCAAAAAGGAAGCTGCTGCGGGGAGCTGGAGTTGCTACTGTGGACATTGGGGAGCTTGTGGGCTGTGAGGGGCAAGCTACTACATGGTGCTTGGCCTTGCTGCATGGTGCTGCTGGGCTTGGCTGTCACACAATGGCACTCCTCATGCAATCCAACGTTCTGCCAAATTTTCTATCTTCACTTAAACTTCTGTTTCTTTAATTATTTAATGCAACTAAAAACAACTTAACAAACATATTAAAAACATTATAAAATCATAAAAATAAATTATATATTAACAATTAAAGCAAACAAAAAAAAAAGATAAAACTATGAAAAAACAACTTAAAAACTTGTTCGCCTCAAAATTTAAGGTCTAAAGGCGACCTGCAAGCATACAAGGCAATTGTAGTATATTGGAAGCACCCAAGGTCGTATCTCCCAAGGAATTGCAAATGGAAATATTTATCTCAATTTAATTTAAATTAAATGTAAAGAGTTTGAATGATTTGATTTTGAAAAGAAATAATTGCAAAATAGGAGATTAAAAATAAATGTGGATTAAAATGCAATAGGTTTAAATGCAAGGAATAAAGGATGCATAGGGTTTGTATTTAGTTTATCAATCCTATATGTTCATGAATATACCCAATTGATTATTCTAAAGCCTTAGTTTCTAATAATTCAAAGAATAAAAATCAATCTATTAGCAATCGCATTCATAGAAATCATTCTATCAAATCATATATCAAAAACTAAAACCTAATCTTAAAACATATATTTCTAATTTGTTTTAAGATCCTAAAGGAATGAAATTCGAAATTGAATTTTAACTCTCGTTCCTTCATTCAAAACCTAAGTCAAACAATTGGTAGCTAAGCAATTGTTCAATAATAGTCAATCAATTCAATTAGGGATAATAAAAATAATCAAATGAGATTATATTCAATTCCATATCATGAACACATCATACAAACCCTGGACAAGGATGAAATTAGCTCATGGGAAATAGAAATTGATCATAATTTTATTATAACCAATAGAATCCATTGAATCAATTCTATCGATTCAATAATCCCCAAAAAGAATTATATTAAAGAAATAAGAATTAAACCATGTTGATTAATCCATTTTATCCTATTCAATCTCTTAAATCTTCACAAACGAATTCCCCAAGAACAAAATTGTACTCTAAGTGTTGAAATCTAAAACCTAAAATTATGAAAATAGAAAACTGGAAGGGAAGATTCTATCCTCCCAAAAATTAAGATCCTTCTCTTCCTCCAGACACCCCTATTTAAAACAACAAAACTTTTTCTTTTGTTTCTACTTTCCTAAAATAATTTGGGGTTGAAAGTCCTTTAAAATCTCAGATAATCTTCAATATTTGCTTAGAGGTGATGGTACGAGGTGCTAGGGAAGACAGCTAGGCACTGGGCACTGGTGTGCTGCAAGAAGAAAGCTCCTGCAGGGCACTGGCGTTGCTGCTGTAGATGCTTGGGTGCTTGTGGGTTGCAGGAAGCAAGTTGCTACATGGTGCTGCTGGGCTTGGCTGCGTGGCATTGTTGGCACTCTGCATGCTGTGCAACATTTTGCCAAATTTTCCATCTTCGCTCCAAACTTCTATTTCTTTAATTATTTAATGCAACTAAAAACAACTTAACAAACATATTAAAAACATCATAAAATCATAAAAATAAATTATAAATTAACAATTAAAGGAAATAAAAATAAGATAAAACTATGACAAAACAATCATCATTATTACATAAGCAGATAGATCAATGTATTTGGAATGCATGCCTTTGAGGATGCTTTGCATAGAGGCATATATATCACCCATTAATATTATGTGAGTAGGCATTCAAGATCTTTACACATCTCGAATTCATGAAATTTTATTTTGTCAGTAACTAATTCAAAGAATCACATTCTAAGTTTAATTTTTAAACAACTATAGAATTATTAGTTACATTAAGAGCTATACTTAAAAATCAACAAATTGCAACTAGAACCAAAATCAAAACTCCTAACAACAAATTATGAATGGAAAACATGTAAGATAGCTTCTTGATTAATTTGTTAAGGATAAAACAAATGGAGTGAATGAACATGTAAAAGTAATCTAGACCTTAATCGACATATAAGCTTCTTCAACAGCCTTTACTTTATTTTTGCCCTTTTTTATTGAAACAAAGGTTCTAAACAAGAAATTTTACAAATCATTGTAACAATGTTTATGTTAATGAAACTAAACATGAAATGAGAAACTAGTTAATTAGTATAGTTTAACTCAAATTACCCTATGCATACATATTTGTAATTCATTAATAAAGAGTTGAATGACCAAATATATAGAGAAAACTCAAAAAGAAAAGAACTTAATTGTCAAATACCTTATCTAGAGCAATTAAGAAGTAGAAGTGTAAAAATAATATTTATATCTTCTTATAGGAATCTACAATTTACATTGTAAAAATTATTTAACAAAGGAAGAAACTTGATGTTCAGGATTTGAATCAATCCTAAATCAATGGCCGTTTTGTCTTATCAATCTGTAGATAGTGGCTTTCCCCATTAAATCTACTATAATTATAGCAAGAGGAGGACATTAGCAATTAATATATGGTAGATATTCATAGAAATAAAATGTAGAACTCGAAAACAACATAACTATATAAAGCTGATTCCAAGGGAATAGTACACACACCAAAGTCAGTGATAGCTAGAGAATCTACATATTAGTAGAGAAAAAATACCAAAATAAATCAGCTTCATAATTAGGACAATTCAAAATGATTTATGAAAATAAATAGGCATACACAATTAAAAATGAAAGCAATACATATAGCATTCTACACATTATTATGTGAAATTAGAATTCAACTTTTAAAAGACTAGTGAGTTTATAAGATCCGAAATTGCTTTTCATGAACCTTAGACCAACTATCACTAGCTTCTCAATGAAAGTACATATATGTTTTGCATTTAAGAAAATAATGAAAAGAAAAAAAAAAGGAGGAACATGAAATGGTAATATACTAGTTAATTTATTGTATTTTTATGCAAATCTTAATAAGCAATAAAAACCAGAAGCAATTAAAGTTCTTGAAATCTTGTTTTGTTCTTGTTCTCATCACTTATGCAAATACAATTAAGATAGAACTTCTAAACACTTGAAAGAGACATAAACAAAAGATAACATTTTTAAGTGAAAACCAACTTAAAAATTATAATTGCATAATACCAAAGTATGGTATTTTGGATAATAGGAAAAGCCAAAGATATTGAAGATGATCCAAAAGCCCTATATAATAGGAACTACTTAGATAATTTGAGAGTATAGATTAACTTCACATGCAAAACCTACTGATTTACACAAGTGTTTTTCCTCAGTTAGATAAATTAGACAATTCAATTTACAAGTCTTTGCTAGCTAGAACATAATATATAATTTTGAATAATAAAAGCAAAAAAAAAAAATCCAAGAATGATTATGCTCTTTAGAGTTTCTATCAAATTTTGAGAATTTGACAGTATCAAAAGGAACAATTACAAGAGTATCAAATCAAGAAATTTGAGATAAAAAAATTAAATTAAAAAGAACATTTAGAGAATTAAGAATATGAGAATTGAAAATAATTGATGTTTTCACCTCTCTAAAAGCATAAAAGTTTCAACTTTTCTCACTCTAATTTCAAAACTTACCAAAATTTAGAAAGGATCAATCAATGTTGTAACAATTGGTGAGTCAATGATTCAGTATTTGAGAGTAAAAGCAATAATAAATTATCAAATTAAATCTAAAACCAAAATTGAACTTATTATTGTGATCTAAATCTCATAATAAATTTAAAATAAATAAATAAATTATATGCCTATTTCTTCTAATTTTTCAATATTTAATAGTAGAACAATAATAATTGCAATAATTTTACTTGCAATAATATTTATTTGCTACCATTCACTAAGATCGAACCCCAAAAACTTCAACATTCATTTTGCTCTGCCATTTGAATATGTTGTCGTATCATCCACTACCTCCACTATCACTATATAATTAAGTATCATCCACTACAATGCCACTTCCCCCAAATCTCAAAATTATTGAGACTCTTTTGTCATTTATTTCAAGCTTTATAAAGCTTTATTTTCTATTGTCTATTTCTTTTGATGCTTTCCTTATTAAGTGAGGCCTTTGTAGATATTCTTCAATGATAGGGGGTGATTTATTTAGATGCTCAGCGGTGAGTATGAGAGAGCTTCGATTGATAGAGGGAAGAGTTTGTTTTTGCAAGTGAATTGATGGAAAATGGTCCTTTTTAGGTTTTTCAATCATTATACTCGATGAAGAAAACACCGTCGGCAACAAATTGTGACAAACAATCACTATTGATTTTGAAAATAGAAAGGAGGCCAGAGGTCTTCACTTCATGCTTATTTGGGGCGATATTTTGTAGCATTGAGCTTAGAGTTAGAAAGGGAAGGTTATAGGGGTGTGTGAACCCTTAATTTTACACCTCATCATTCAACCCAGATTGACACCTGCTAAGATTAGTACGCTACGTAGAGCCAGTATGATAGTCCCGCGAGCCGGTTAGCAATAGGGGTCAAGGGGAAGCGCCCTTTGCGGAGGAGCAAGGGGCAGCGCCTATAGAGCAAAAAATGGACTTTCAGTCTCATTAGTACAAGGATACTTAATTTTTTTACACATTGACACTTTTCCTACCCTGACCGGATCTTCTATATCAGACAGTATTTTTCTAAAATTGACTAGCTTTTCTCACAGACTAACTGTCCAACTGTTCTAGAATTAATTTCAAGCCTATCAATATTGACCGATAAGATTTCTAAATCTTATAACTCCCAAAAACTGATCCAAAAGCCTAAAAAAAATTGACTTAAGACACCTGAAAATTGATCAAAAAAATACCTAGAAAAGCAAGCCAAGCTGCATCAGACTTAACATGGCTCCACATTCGTATATCTCTGACACAGATTCGCATAGAGCTGATGCGGAGCTGCATCAATCGACGCGAAGCCATGTCAGACCTGTCTAACTTACCTAAGTCAAAAAGTCCAAAATGCCTCCAATATGAATTTTTTTTAGTATTTTTTAGCACTATTTTTTATGTCTTTTCACATTTTCACTTCCCAAATCACCCTCACCTCATTTTCTTATATATAGCCCTTTCATTTCCTCATTGCAATACACCTTGAGTTAGAGTTGATAGATATCCTCTAATTCCTCTTTTCTTTTCTATCTAACCACTATCTAATTAATTAATTAATCTTTTTTATTAATTAATTATCTCACCATAACCAAGTTAATTAATCTTTTAATTAACTAAAACTCTCTTTTTTTAAGTAAAATTAATTACTGAATTAACTAATTAATTAATCTTTTTAATTAATTAATTAATCACTTTTCAAAATCAAAATAATTATTTTTCTTAATCCACCCTTCATCCAAATTAATTAATTAATCTTTTTAATTAATTAATCCATCTATCCTTTTTATCATAGTAATTAGTTAATTAATTATTTTAATTAACTAATTAATCTCCCAATCAATCCAATCACCTAGTCCTGATAAAATAGAACTTTGGTCATGTAAAACCCTCTACCCTCCTAAAACAAAGGTCCTCTCACCCACAAATCCAAATCAAATCAATCAATTTGATCGACCCTTGAACCCCTCCACTTAATCATGGAACAAACTACATGGATTTTGATCCCTATTTAATAGGGTACGTAAGCACGTTTGGAATCTAAATCCAAACCTCAAATCCAAATCCCAATAAATCTCTTTCCCCTCTTTAATTAAATTTTTTGATACTTCATTTTAATTTTCTCATTGCACTCATACTATGCTCATGCATTAATCATGATGTTATAATTGTTATATAATATTTGTCATCCATGAAATTAATTTTTAAGCCAAATTAAACTTAAGAGCTAAATTTAGATTATTTAAAACCAAAAACCTAGTCCTCGAATTCAACTTGGTTTGAGGTTAGTGATTTTATCCTTGGATAAATTAATTAACTAAAATTAATGAATTAGAGTCACAATTTGGTTTTTCCCATTTAAAAATAAATTAGGGTGGCTGGCAACTCCATAGGGGCCTAATTGCCACTCTTTTTAAAAGAAAATAAAAAGGAAAATAAAAGGATTACTATTTGGTTAAAGAAAAATTTTCTAAAATAATCTCCATTTGGCTCATTAAGTATAATTTGACTTTCATGTATCACTTTGCATAATAAAGGCTCCTTGCCTAAACTTTAGCTTTAGGAAAACTTTTGGATAGTGAGTAGCATTGGCTCAACAACTCTCTTTAAGTATGTTAGAAGATAGCAAAAGCATTCTAGCCTGCAATGAATCCCCAATCATTTCGGTGGTGTAACAAGCAATCAATACCGTTGGACCCACACGAGCCTCCCTGCCTCACATATGGTTAGGTATATCGGTACTCTAGTGGGACAGGGACCCTTAATCAAACCACCCTTCACCTTTATGCATGTAGTTGCCCTAAAGTTGACTTTAGGTTCCATGTACCCTAATAATAGAGACACCTGTATATACACCCATGAAACCTTTTTGGCGTGCATAATGACATTGCCATGCATACATAACATGAAAAACTCAACAAAATAAATCCTCAAAACCTTAAATTGATGGTCCATTACCCCAAAATACCTCACACACTCACCTTGTCAAAATGTAAACTAGGTGACCAACCATGTGGAAGGAATCCTTTTCCTGACACACCTTATCTTTTTCATAATTCTGTATTCTTACCCATTTTTCTATTTTTTGTTTTCAAGGTACCAATGGCTAACATTATGATAATCCATATGCCTTGCAAGAAGCTTACAAATACATACATGATAAAAACTTCAAGAATATTCTTCAAGATTGTCATTTCTATCAAGACAGCTTACAAAGGCATTCAATACAACAATTGTGCACAATTAATGGATCATTCAAGAAGAAAATAAGGTTGTATAAAGTTTCCTATGAACCAGTCAAGGATATTTGGATCATGAACTTTGCATATGGATCCAATTGTATTCAAGGAAGCTTCAAAGGCTTAATCAATCTAATTAAGACTAATGTCAAGATGAAGAGGCCAAATTACATTTTTGGCTTAGGCCTAATCTATTCAAGTATTTACAAGGCTGCCATTCTTCATTCAAATTAGGCTAAGGCATCGGGTGAGCTGGGCTGAGGAGTTGGGAGAGTTGGGCTGAGGTGTCAGGCTAGCTGCGCATAATGGACTAGGCTGCCTATGTTTTCTATTCTTAAATTTAATTATTTTACTTTATTCTCATATTGTCATTAGGCTAATTTTGTTAATTAAGCCCATATCTATCCTTTTTCTACTTTAAGTATTTTAATTAGTTATTTGGGCTTTTAATTTGTTTAATTTAAGCCCAAGTCCAAATTTTAGTTAGTAAGAATTTTAGGGTTTGTAACTTATCTAAGATGATATAAATACTTAGCTAATCTAGAAAATAGGGAGCTTTTGATAATTCAAAAATACAGCCTTATGCTTTGTGAGAAAATTCTGAATTTTGGTTCTTGCTTAAACTAATAATTCGAACTTCCAAAGTTAATCACTTTGTTTTGTTCATAACATACCAATGTTCCTTGACACAGGTTCATCATTGAGTTGAGGTTTTTCTTTGCAAACTTGATTTGGCTTTCTGTGGGAGTCACTTTTAAGCATAAAGGTATTGGGTCTCAAAGCATGTCATTTGGGGTTCGTATCAATTTGGTATAAGAGCTTAGGCTCTAAATCAGGTTATATCTTTCCATTCGTTTATGTTTCCTCTTTTCATTTATTTTGTTTCCATTCATTTTCATTAAAATTCCTTTTTTTTTTAATTCTATTTCTTTATGTTTCAAGTCTGAATTCAAAAATTAAAAAAAAAATCCAAATTTGTTAATCCATTCTATTTTGGTTCTCTATCTTCTATCTATTCATATTTTTGTTCCTTTCATTTTTGTGTTTTTGTTGGCTTTTGTGTTTGATCTTCTATTTGTTTATTTTTTTTCCTTTTGAATTATTGGTGAATTAAAAAAAAAAAAGAGCATTTAGCTAGAAGAAAAAAAAAAGAAAAAAAAAAGAGGAAAGAATCTTGAAATTGGCCAAGGAAAGAAAGAAAAAAAAAAAAAAGAAAGAATCTTGGCCAACTCAGAATGTATAGGAATATATAGTGTTTGTTTCCAATTTTAGAGTGAAAGAAAAAAAAAAAAAAAAGAAGATTATTGGAATAAAATCAAATCGAGAAGAATCAAGGTGTTGACCAAATCAAGCCTACCTTCCAAAAACAAGTTAGGATATGCTTCCAATTTTGGTTTGAGTTTCCTTATCCCATTCTAATTCTTTTTTTTTTTTATTTTCATTTCTTTTATTATTTCCTTTTTGTTTTTATTGATATCTTTGTTTCCTTTTACGTTTCCAATGCTAATTCTACAGTAGCTATCTGTTCCTTCTCAAAAATTTGAAATTTTTTTTTCTAGTATTGAGAAAGTTGCATTTTTTTTAACCCTTTTAAGTACATAGTTTCAAGGGAAATTGGCCAACAATAAAAAAACACATGCTTTGCTTGTGATGTCCATTGTTTTTGGGCTAAATTCCATCATTTAGGCCTCGAAATTTGCATTTTTGGTTTCTCAGTTTTCACCATATGTACCAAAGATAAAGATTATGAACAAAATTTCTTAGAGTTCCTAAGAACAACTTAACAAAAAGATGGACAAAAGGTGGAATGAATTTCAAAGAAGATGTCACCTTAGGGATATGGCAATTAAGTTTGAGAAGCAACCTTGGTATAAGGGTAATAATCAAAGTTCATCTTCATTCAAGCCATGGAAATCAAGTTGGAAGGAAGATAAGGGGACTAATTCCAAGTCCAAATTCAACTCAAGACAGGGATAAGCTGTACCAATGTCAAAGGAGAAGGAAAAAGGTAAATATGAAGCTCTAAACCATTCTCGTGATATTAAATGCTTTAAGTGTTTAGGTTCAGGTCATATAGCTTCCTAATGCCCTAATAAGAGGGTGATGATTACATTCAATGGAGAGCTCTTTTTTGAAATTGACAAGGATGATGACAATGAATGCATGCCCTCTTTGGAAGATGTAAGTGATCAAGAAAATAGTAGAGAAGTCATCATAGCTAGGCCGATTCAAGCTATATGTGAAACTGTTTAGATTTATGCTAGTGACTTGTTGCCTAGGAAGTATGATTCTTTAATTGGTGATGAGGAAGAAGCCGTTGTTGTTGTTCATGAAGAGGTTTCAACAATCAATACTCATCTAGAAATCCTGATAGAAGCATAAGATGTGGCTGAGTTAGATGTACTAAAAGATAGTAGGAGCAACACATTCCCTAGTTCCAATTGTTCAAGTCAAGATTCGAGGATGAATCCTTTTGAGGAGGGAAGGAATTATGAGAATCCATATGCCTTGCAAGAAGCTTACAAATACATACATGATAAAGACTTCAAGAAGATTCTTCAAAATTATCATTTCTATCAAGATAGCTTACAAAGGTATGCAATACAACCATTGTACAGATTGATGGATCATTCAAGAAGAAAATAAGGTAGTATAAAGTTTCCTATGAACCAGTGAAGGATATTTGGATCATGAGCTTTGCATACAGATCTTATTGTATTCAAGAAAGCTTTAAAGGCTTAATCAATCTAGTCAAGCCCAATGTCAAGATGAAGAGGCCAAATTACATTCCTATTAGCTTGGGCCTAATTTATTCAAGTGTTTACATGGCTACCATTCTTTATTCAAATTGGGTTGAGGTGTTGGGTGAGCTACACACAATGAGCTAGTATGAGGCATCGAGCGAGCTGGGCTAAGGCGTCAGGCGAGCTGGGCTGAGGCATTAGGCGAGCTACAAATGATGGTTGGGCTGCCTATGCTTTCTATTTTTAAATTTAATTATTTTACTTTATTCTCATTTTGTCATTAGGCTTATTTTGTTAATTAAGCCATATCTATCCTTTTTTTGCTTTAAGTATTTTAATTAGTTATTTGGGCTTTTGGTTTGTTTAATTTAAGCCTAAGTCTAAATTTTAGTTAGTAAGAATTTTACTGTTTGTAACTTAACTTCGATGATATAAATACTTAGCTAATCTAGGGAATAGGGAGCTTTTGATAATTTGAAAATATAGCCTTGTGTTTTGTGAGAAAATTCTCAATTTCGGTTCTTGCTTGAACTAACAATCCGAACTTCCAAAGTTAATCACTTTGTTTTGTTCACAACATACCAAGGTTCTATAACATAGGTTCATCATTGAGTTGAGGTTTTTCCTTGCAAACTTAGTTTGGATTTTTGAGGGAGTCATTTCCAAGCATAAAGGTATTAGATCTCAAAGCAAGTCATTTGGGGTTCGTATCACAGCACCTCTAGCTCTTTCGACCAAGATGCAATAAGCACCATTTTCACCAACCTCCTCAAGAAATAAGAGGAGACTTTCCAATCTGCACTCACTGCCACCCTTAAGACCTAAGCTGACACTTTCACCCATGCTTTCAATACCCAGTCCACCACTTGCACTAGTGCTCTTAACTCCCAATGCCAATCCATCATCAATGAGGTTAAGGAAATGACCAATGCCACTATTACTCCCCCCTGCTTTTACTGAGCCTACATCTACCTAAGTTGGGACTAGCCATACCCCTACTTTTACTCCTCCTATTATCGATCTCACCGATAATGGGAAAGCACCTGAAACTCCAACCTCTCCTACCATGGATTTAAACACAACCACTCCCTCTCCTAGTACGAATCCTTTTCAAAGTGGAGATTTCTCTGGCTTTCTCGAAGCTAAGAAATTGATACAAAAAATTGAGGCCATGGAGAGAACGATTAAAAACATCAAAAAACATGAAGACATGATAGATGTCGACTCCTTAGCTCTCTTCCCAAATGCATGGATTCCACCAAAATTTAAAATGCCAGTCATGGACAAGTTTAATGGCACCATGTGTCCCAAAACTCTCCTCAAGATGTATATGGGTGCATAAGACCTTTTGGTATGGACGACGAGCTCTTTGCTCACTTATTCTAATAATCCTTGACTGGAGTTGCTATTAAGTGGTTACTAAATCTTGACCAGAATCATAAGAATACTTGGGATGACATATGTAATGTATTTGTCAAGTAATACCACTATAATATCAAAGTGGATGTCACTCATCGAGATTTGGAAACCACCAATCAAGGGGTCAAGAGAATCCTTCACTGTGTTCTTTATAAGGTGGAGGGCAAAAGTTGCTCAAATGGTGAACCGTCCATATGAAGTAGAGTAAATTGACATCATCATCAAGAACCTCTTCCCCTAATATCAGGCTCATATGCAAACACAGTGCCTTCCTAGCTTTAAAGCTCTCATTGTCACTTCCACCAAGATTATAGATTTGATCCAATCAGGACAAACAAGGATCAGTCCTCTAGTTGAGGTATCACAAGAACACTAACTACACCACCAATACCACCCAAAGAGAGGGGGAGGTAAATGTTGTGTCTATCACCTGCTAATGAAGTTAGAAACAAGGAAGACTTTCTCTGAGCTAGGCATGCCCCTCAGCATTGTTTACAAGAAAGCCTTAGAGGCTAATTTGGTTAAGCCCTTAGAACCACGACCCCCTCCAAACCCCTTGCCTAAGGGTTATAATGCTAATGAGCACTGCCACTTTCATTAAGGACTAGGGCACAAAACTAATGTGTGCAAGGCTCTCAAGCATAAAATTTAGGACCTTATTGATAGTGGAGACATCATTACTCCCAAACCCAAAGCCTAACATTACTATCAATCCTTTTCTAAACTGCCAAGCTCACCCAACCATCTCAAGCCTCATCCAATAACCTGTATTTTGAAAAGAGTGCCAGCATTGTTGTGCCCCTACCTAAGTCTTTTGAGTTTATGTTTAAGTCACGTAAGCTTGAGTCTGAGTATGAGTCTTTTCAGTCTGTATCTATTAAATCTTTCTTTGAGTTTGGGTTTGTCAAGTCTTGTTCTCCTTTTTCAGCTTATCCTTTAATGTACTCATGATGGGACTTTTATCAATAATAAAATGTTTGAAATTTTTGATTTGCTTTAATTTTTTCTAATTCATCTTTAAATGGGACATTTTAAAAAAGCAACAAAAAAAAGAGAACCAAAAAAAAAATGCAACGAAAAATACAAAAAATACAAAAAAAAATGAAAAAGGCAAAAGGATTAATTAATTATGGCATAGAGGAAAAGAATAAAAAATCCCATACATTGCATCTGTATGGTAGTAGTAAAAGCTCATGAGCTATTCTGCATAAGATAAAGACATGATAGGAATGATCCAAGCAATGCAATCCATGAGATCCTAACCTACAAAGAGAACCTATGAAGAATGAAGACAAAATAGATCAAAATGTATCATGACCAGTTGAATGCCATTGATGAAAAGAGAATCAATGCTTTATGCAAAATTTAGGGTCATCAATGGAGACTAGCCAAGCACTTCAACTGAAAGGTGAGAGACAAGGATTTGTAGGAAGGAAATCTAGTTTTGGGAGAAATCCAAGCCCTTATTCATGATTCAAGAAGAAGTTCAAACTAAACTAGGCTAATCCTATCTGATAGAGGCACCATCTTCATGGACATGGATGGAAGTGAATTCTCCCATCCTGGCAACCTAGATCAACTGAAATAATACATCATTTGAATATGACATTTGCATTTCATTTCTATTTTTTATGCATATGTAATTAGAAATATGTGGACCTAATTCTCCCTAAAAGAAATGACTAATAGAAAAGTGATATATGGGATACATAGGCAGCTCGTCTCGGGTGCAGTCGAAATAATAATATAAAATATTTTATTTGTATTGCATTCTCATTTTTAATACATCATTTACTTAATTTTTTTGCCTAAAAAAAAAACCCAAAAAAAAAAGAAGAAGAAAAAGGAAAGAATGTTTGCTAAGCTGAAAACTTGAAAGGGCAGCTTAGGCAAAAATTAGAGCAAAAATAAAAGATGTCTTATTTAATAGTAATCAAATTTTGCAAAATATAAACCCATCATTTTGACATAAGGGATAGGCCTTTCAATGTCTTCTATAGCTTATCCTATTTCATGGAGTCTTGTCAACTTGCAATTATTTTAGATAAAAAGCAAAAAGGTCGTGTTTGAGGTTATCGTCCAGCCAGTCTTTCTCTACATCCTAAGGTGTATATCTCTCATGTCCTCATCAGAATCAAAGTCCACCACAATCTCCTTAAATGGGAATACCCCTCCTTTAGGTCTTTATAGCTCCTTATGTCGTAATAGTAGAAGTACTAATAGAATTAGAACTATTCACCATAGTAGTATTGAAAACCTTCTCTTGAGTACCAGTAGTCTTGAAACTACTTCCAAAAATCCTCGTCTGCAATTTAGAAATTGCAGTACCCCTTTCTTCCCTAACTATAGTAGTCCTTATCTGAACCACCACTATAGTGTCATCCTATCTCACTACAGTCACAGTGTCCTTTGTCACTGCCATGGCAATTTGAGTCACTACTTTAATGTCACACTTCTAGTAGATCCTCAAGTCTCCTTCAAAGAATGAGTCACCCCCTTTTGTTTTGCTGTAGTCCTTTTACTACCAATGGCTCCTCATACAGTCTCTCCTTCCTCAGCTACAACATCCTCTATTCCCTTCAGTAGGGCAACTTGGTGCTTTTTCTCAATAGGCCAAACTATCTTTATCAACCACCTATCATACCTCTTTATGGTCCCAAGTGAAATTCAAAAATGAACAACACTGAGGAGTTGAGAAAGGAAAACTGGGGGCATATCCTAATTCTACCTCATATGCCTCAAGACCCTCATCTCTTATTGGAAGGTCATTCAAACCAAACCCAACAAGAAAATACTTGACACTCATGGTCCTCAGTCATGAGAGATCTAATTCTTTACCATTGACAGTGTTAAAAATATGTCCTATGGGGGTAAGTTATAAGCAACCATCTTATATGATCTCTAATGAAGTCTCAATAAGGCATGTGCATACTGAAAAGTAGGAGCCACCACCTAAAAATGATCCATCAGCCACACTTACAAAATAACCCAAAACCTAAAACAGACACCTATAAAGCTTTCCCAATAGAAAGGGTAAGAATAAACAATTTTTTCTCACTTGGTGAATAACTGGCAAGATAGTTCATCTCTCATTAGTGTCTCCACCAGCATGGCTCTAATAGACTCATATTTGACTCTCCAACAGAAAACTAAGGCCCTTATCTTGAGTCTCCACCCACTCATATCTCCCTGGTCACCGGGGTCATGGAACTGTTCAATTACAATGGTCAAATTCACCTGACCATCACTAACCACCATCTAACCTATGCCATCCTGAGGCAAGTCCAAAACTCCTGAAAATGCCAAACTCTAAACTCTAGCACCACTAGAGTTGCCTCTGAGTTATAGCCAAGTCATAGCATTGAACTTCCTAAAAGTGGGACACAACTCCTCTTTAGCAACACTAAAATAGAAAATATGGGTCACTGGATCCCAAAACCTAGATCAAGCCCTTAGAAAAATCTCAATCCACTTGAAATCCTCGCAATGCCACCATGGAAACTATTTCATACCAACCCAATTTGAGTTCCTTAACCTTGTCGAGTTTTTTTTTTCAGTCTAGAAATGCATGTCTTTACAGACACAAAAGTCACAATTTTTTTTTTTTTTTTACATTCATAAAGCAAATACATGAATCTCATGCATCCATGTAATCATCTATGGCATAGAAATTGGACAAAAGGTTTATGAATTCTGAAACTTGCATGCATCATCTGTGCATTAGCATCTATGCAATTATCTACAATCATGCACCATCATGCATAAGCTGAGCAAATAGCCTCACCGATATCTCCTAAAACTGACCAGTGCCTCCTCAAAGCTGACCGATACCTCCTAAAGCTGACCAATGTCTCTTTAAAGATAAATGATACCTTCCCAGATCTAATCAACAAAGTGTGACTTCCAGAGTCCCCTTAGTCCTAGCAAAGTTCCTTTGAACCTTCTGAAAGGCCCAATCCCTCACATTCAAAAGCCTAAGTTTCTTTAGTGCAACCAAAATCTTGTTAGAATCTCTTGAGCCAACTCACCATAGGCCGAGTGTAACAACCCACACCCACCCTAGGAATTTTCGTGATAAATTGCTTGATTTAGAACCTATAAGGTTAAGTGTGTGCTTGTGTGAAAAATTTATGATCTAAGTGATTGATGAGTATGTAGCATATTAAAATAATTTTAATATGCATAATATGTGTTGTTATTGTGAAATAAATGATTTACATGAAGTGCATTTGCATAAAAGAAATTATTTTAAATAAAATGAATTTTCATGCATAAGACAATTTTTAAGTATAAAATAATTTTATGGGTATTTTTAAATAAATATTTTTGAGGGAAATGTTCCAAAATTAATAAGGAAAATATTATTTTTATTTTAATTCCATTTAGTCAAAATTTTTAAAGAAAAAGCCCAAATACCCAAAAGCCCACTACACAAAAATGCTTCTAACCTATTTCATTAAGGTAATAGTGGAAATTCCACTCCAACCCTAATATATATTCTAATTTTCTGCCAAACAAGGGTTTCTAGCAGCTATTCTCTTATTCTTTCTATATTTTGGCAGAAAAACCTCTCAAAATAATTCTCTCTACTGAAATATTGAAAACACCTTTCCGTTTCGCGATTTCATGACTGTAATCGTAAGTTTTTATTCTCTTTCGATTTCCAAACTGATTTCTATAAAATAAGTTATGGGAAAATTATTTTGAACTATTTGATTACTGATTTCTACATATTCAATTCTATTTGAGTGAATTTTTAGGAGAGAAAATTTATTTTCTACCGAAAACACGATTCTTTTCGTAAGATTTCTCCAAAGGTGAATTCTATAACTTAAAATCATAATTTTATTGCATAAAAATCATAAAGGGGGGGGGGGGTGGGGGGGTGGGCGATTTGTGCATGGATATATTCTAAACTGATTTTTGATTTTTTTTTTTATGAAAAATATTGCATGAAATAAGATTTCTGCATATTTCTGTGATGATCGAAAAGTTTCAAAAAACAAAGGAATTCAAGGTTTTCGTGTTAGGACTTGGAAATTAGAAAATTTTATTCTTTCATGAATATATGGCTTCCAATTTGTATGAATTGGTGTTCTAATGTGATATTTGTTTTGTCTAGATGAAAAATAATGATTTGAATCATGTGTTTGTTTATCGCTAAAATAAACAAAATGCACGGAAAGTGCGGAAACTCATGATTTTTCACCTAAGCTTTTTAACTTGGAATTTTTTTGTAAAAACCCTACCTATGGCTGCCAATTCATGAAGGAATGTGTTCTAAACTGATATTTTCAATGATTGAATGAAAAATAATGGTTTAAACAACCTGTTTGCATATTTCTGAAATGACTAGAAAATACCGAAAATAAGAAAACTTATGGTTTTCTGCACTATAATGCAAAAGATTGAGTTTTTCTATATTACTAACACCAATAGTGGCCGATTCTTATGGATTTAAGTTCTAAAATAATTTTTGTTATGTTTACATGAAAAATCTTGGTTCAAACCATGTTTTTACATATTTTTGAAATAGACGGAAAACATGAAAAGAAGAAGAATTTGGTTTTCACCTTAATGATGCATTCGGCCTATATGAACAATTTTCTCCAAATGTTTATAAATTTTATATGACGTGTCTTGGTGATTGTTGACATGTATGTATGTATAATAAATGATAAAATTGCATATTAGTTGAAGGTATGATCCTAGACAAGCTTAAATGCGTTTTGGTATACTTAAGGTATCTGAACATTATATTGTGTTTAGCGTGCAAATGTGATTGGGAAATATGGAACTAGATGTTATGATGAATTAATGATGAACATATGATTATGAGTTAATGAAGTGAAAGGGATCATAAGAGTTAAACATGATGTTTGAAGGATTAATTATTAAGTTGACATGTATGGTAGTGTAAAGTGAACTAAGATAATTGATAAATGAATTGATATTGAAGTAATGATATTGTGATGACCTTAAAAGGTATTGATATGATTGCAATGTGTTTTCATGTGAGCCTATAATGCCAAAGTGTGCAAGACCATTAAGTCAGCAAGCTATGTGCAAGTGATGAGTACACCTATGTGTGGACTCTAAGTGTGTGCGTATGCTATATGTATATGGGTAGTTATGGGATAGGAGCATCATGAGTAAATAAATACTAAGTATTAAATCAAATATTATGTTAGAGTTTGAGGAGCTTTAAAAGTGCAAAAGGGACTACGTGTACTAGGAGCAAAGGAACCCCAAGGTGAGTAAACATCGTATTCATTCTACAAGTGTGAGTAAACACTATGTTCATATTACAAGTGCAAGTAACATTTTGTTATATTACAAATATGTGATGACATGCTATGTGAGCCTTTGTGGTCTTTGAAACCCAAGTTTCTTTTTATTTTAAATATTATTATATGATTTTGTTGTCAAGCTTGGGTTGCCAAAGGACATTTGGTCCAAAACTATTTTGTTTATCTAATGAGAACTTTTTGTGATTAACACCCTAACTTGTATTCTTTCTGGAACTACACTTTCATTGTATTATTGTTGAAAGCCAAACTACTATTGATATGGAATTACATGTTATTGTTGCCTTATCTGATATTGTTAATTATGTTTAGCAATAGCTCTGGCTATGGTACCTTTACCCTTTATGTAGAATCCTCATGCCGATGCGGGTAATCATCAGAACTTGTGCACATGGTCTTAACCCAATAGATAGGGGTAGTGTATCCACCTTAGCTAGAAGGGGCAGTTCTAGTTGTGGGGCCTAATCAGCTTCACGCTTTGTACGTGATAAGAGTTGGAATTTGGCAAAGGCCACCTCTCCTCTATGTGTTTCGAGTGAATGAGCAATAGTCTTCACTCTCTACGTGTTATAAGTGTGATTTTTGCAAACTTCCTAATTGAACCATTGCTAAATTGCAACATGATTCATGAGTTATAAACCATTAACTATGTGTATAAGCTATAAGTTTCCTTTCAAACGAATATGTGATAATGTATGTGCCTTTTTGTTTACTCATTGAGATCATCTATCTCACCCCTTTTTCCTTTTGTGGTTCCAGGTGAGCAAATGTGAGGAGGTAAGGTGATGGCTCAAGCATTCTACTTTGCTTAGGGAATTCCTTGTCTGAGTTATCAATAATACTATGTTTATGAAGTCTTGTCTTTAGATGCTCCAAGAATGTTGATTGATACTTATCGAGATTTGTGTTATTTCCTTATGGATTTATATGTAATGAATTATTTTAAGTCTTCTGCAGTTATGGTATTTATCTAAATGTTTTAAATAAGTTAATGAAAGAGGTTCGGTAAGATCCTAGGCATGATTATTATATGTTAATGGGTTCTACGGGCATGGGTGACCTTAAGTCTCTCCATGTTCTATGACCATCGTATCTCATAAGGTTAGAATGTGACACCGAGGCTCTTCCTTTACTGAAATCTTTTTAGAATCTATTGAGCCAACTCGCCATAAACGAAGTCTCTTCCTTTACCAAAATCTTTTCAGAATCTGTCGAGCCGACTCGTCATACGCCAAGGCTCCCCCTTTACCAAAATCTTATTAAAATCTTTTGAGCTGACTCACCATAGGTCGAGGCTCTCCTCCTATCAAAATCTTTTCAGAATTTTTTGAGCTAACTCGCCATAAGTCGAGGCTCTCCTCTCATAATCTCTCGAGCCGACTGGCTATAGGTCAAGGCTCTCCTTTCACTAAATTATCTTGTCTAACATTCTGTTCCACTTATATATGTCTAGAAACGGTCACCTAGACATCCATATGGTTTTTTTCCATCTTTTTTATCCAAACCCATCAATTTCACTCATAAATGTCTAGAAGACATCTATATTTTCACTTTCCATATCTTTTACCCAAATCCATCAATCCACCCAAAAATATCTAACCACTAGCTTAGATGTCCCTTTGGTCCATTTTCTCACTTTCATTCATTAGTCATATTTTTCCCCCATAAATGTTTAGGAATGATTACTTAAACATCATTGTGGTTCTTTTTACCATCTTCCTTTTTTAATCATAGTTCCTACCTAAATATGTTAAGATTAGTGCACTACGCTGACCAAACCTTCTATATCAGATAGTATTTTTCCAAAACTAGCTAGATTTTCTCTCAAACTGACTGCCCAACTCTTCTAAAATTAATTTTAAGCCTATCAATATTGACTGATAAGATTTCTAAATCTTATAACTCCTAAAAACTGATCTAGAAGCCTAAAAAAAATTAACCCCAAGACATTCAAAAACTGACCTGAAAAATGCTTAGAAAAGCAAGCCAAGCTATGTCAGACCTGATGCGGCTTTATGTCAGGGGTAGTGCGGATATGTGTCAGGGGTGACGTGGATCCATGCCAAAGAATCGTGGCAACTATGTATCTCTAACGCAGATCCGCAGAAAGCTGATGCAGAGCTACATCAGTTGGCACCGAGCCACATCAAACCTGTCCAACTTGCCCAAGTTAAAAAGTCCAAAATGCCCCCCAATATGATTTTTTTTTTTAGTATTTTTTAGCCCTATCTTTTACGTCTTTCACATTTTCACTTCCCAAATCACCCTCACCTCATTTTCTTATAAATAGCCCTTCCATTTCCTCATTTCAATACACCTTGAGTTATAGTTGAAAGCTATCCTCTAATTCCTCTCTTCTTCTCCCTCTAACCACTATCTAATTAATTAATTAATTAATCTTTTTGATTAATTAATTATCTCACCCTAGCCAAGTTAATTAATCTTTTTAATTAATTAAAACTCTCTTTTTTAATTAAAATTAATCACTCAATTAATTAATTAATTAATCTTTTTAATTAATTAATTAATCACTTTTCAAAATCAAATTAATCATTTTTCTTAGTCCACCCTTCATCCAAATTAATTAATTAATCTTTTTAATTAATTAATCCATCTATCCTTTTCATCATAGTAATTAGTTAATTAATTATTTTAATTAACTAATTAATCTCCCAATCAATCCAATCACCTTGTCCCGATAAAATAGAATTTTGGTATGGTAAAACCCTTTGCCCTATGAAAATAATGGCATCAGCCTTTTCCTCTCACCCACAAACCCAAATCAAATCAATCAAGTTGATCAATCCCTAAATCCCTCCACTTAATCATGGAGCGAATTATGTGGGTTTTGATCCCCATTCAGTGGGGTACGTAGGCATGTTTTGAATCTAAATCCAAAACTCAAATCCAAATTCTAATCAATCTCCTTTCTCCTCTTTAATTAAATTTGTGGATGTTTCATTTTAATTTTCTCATTGAACTCATACCATGCTCATGCATTAATCATGATGTTGTAATTGTCATATAATATTTATCATTCATGAAATTAGTTTTTAAGTCAAATTAAACTTAAGAGTCAAATTTAGATTATTTAAAACCAAAAACCTAGTCCCTGAACTCAACCTAATTTGATACTAGTGATTTTATCCTTGGTTAAATTAATTAACTAAAATTAATGAATTGCAGTCACAATTGGGTTTTTTCTTAATTTTTCCATTTAAAAATAAATTAGGGTGGTAACTCCCAAAATCATTTTTAAAATAAACCAATTCAAACCCAAGGGTTTCATTGTGAGTCAAAACCCAAATAAGCATCTCAATTCCCTTTAGCAGATTGAACCAGTGCTCGAGCGAGGCCTCACAAAGTGAAGACTTATGGAAAAAGGAAGAGAGGTGAACATATATTGGCAAAAAGATAAGGTATGCGTTAGGATTTCTAATGCTAGGTAAAATTCCTAAAAACCCTAGCAACAAATAAAAAAGAAAGGAGAGGCCAAGGGCACATATGACATTTGATAAGTGCTTAATTAACTACATTTTTTCCCTTGTTCTTAATGTATTTTCCTTTAAATTGAGTTTGATTTGTTTGTTTAGTGTCTTTCCAGAGTTCTTTTATGTTTTTAGGAGCCGTGGATCAATTTATCAAGAAACTATGAAGCCAAGGAGCGAAAATGGAAGAAAAGGGGAAAAGGATTAAAGTTCATCTCTATGACACGGCCAGTGACACAGCTGTGTCATTGCCCGTGTCATTATATTTGAAGGCAATAGCTTTGACATGCCTAATGCCATGACCATGTCACTGGCTATGGCATTCATGCAGTCTAGCAGTAGTTACGACATACCCAGTGACATAGGCGTGTCAGTGCCTGTGTCCTTAGCGAGGCGCGCAGCCACAACATCGACACGCCCGGCGACATGGCTGTGTCCTAAACCCATAAACTTGCATATATAAAGAAACTGATGTAGAAAACCAGAAGGAAGCTACCACAAAGCAGAAAATGAAGATCTGAGGGTTGGCTAAGCCCTAGAGTCATAGGAGAGGCTTGAACGTTAGAGATATTGAGGATTTAATCAAATCAAAGACCAAGGTCTAAGTGGATGTGGAACATTGAAGAGAAGATTTCAAAGAACATCTCCTGGATTTGTTTGAGATTTCTCCCTCTATTATTTTCTGCATCTTTATTCTTCAATTTTAATATGAACTAATTATATTTGTAATGAATCCTAGTTTTGATTATATAGATTGAAGGAATTAAACTTTAATCAATTCATCTTTGGTTGTTTTATTTTCATGATAAATCTTATTATTCTAATTAGCAATTGCTAGCTTATTGATTGGATATTTTTCCTATATTGGATGAATAAAGATACCCTAATATAGATAGATCACTCATGAGAATAGAGAGTTGATTAGGGTGCTAGAGAAAGACCTACAAGACTTCTTTAGATGTTAATCTCTTGAACTTAATGCTACTCATATTTGATTATAGGTTGAGAAGAGATTCCCTTGCAATACTTAGGAAGTTAGGGATTTAATCACTTGGGAAAGGTTTTTATCTAATTTAGTGAGAGTTCAATTCAATCCATTGTTTGATATGCATGAGAAACTAGGGGGATTTATATTTAGATTAGCTTTGCCTAGATTATTTCCATCAATATCATTTATTTGCTTTCTTAGGTTAGTTTAATTAATTCAGCTAAATTTAATTAATCTAAATTTTGATCAACTAGACAATAGTCAAAGTTTGCACTAGTACTTATACAATATTCTCATGGAGACGATACTCATACTCACTACTTTATTACTTGATAATGACCTGTGCACTTGTAATTTGTTAGTATGCATTTCGGCACATCAACGTTTGATTAATTAAGATGGAAATAGGCTGCTACATAAATGTCATCGTTTGACATAAGTGGCTGGACGTAAATCCACTTCTAGCTTTATAAATATTAATAGATTCTATACTATGTATATTATAATAATCTTTGCGGATTAAGGAGGACTCATATGCTATTAAAATAAAAAAATATTAATAACCTCTTTCTAAAGTAAATAAGTAATAAATTTAAAATATATTGTAAAATAAATTTAATTTTTTAAAATAAATTAATTAATAATTTTTGATCTATGACTCACTGTCTTCACTAATAATATGATGGGACTGGGTCTAAAAACCTTGATTATAGTAATTTTAAAAAACCAACTACTAGACATCTATAGTTGGTTCAGTGGTTAAATGATTCCAAATCTTATCCAGTTTTTGGATATCGGTGTTGCCTCGTTTCTTTTTGTTTTATTATTATTATTATTATTATTATTTAATTTTGCAATATTTTAGTCAAACATTAAAACTATGTAGTTATATAAAACTATGCAGTTTAATGTTACAAAATATATTGATTTTTTTTTTAGGGTTGATTAGTGTTATCTAAAGTTACATAGCTTTAATATCACAAAATTATTGATTTTTTAATTTACTTTTAACTATGTAACACTTTAAGTGTTACTTTTATTTTAAAAATAATTCATTCCTTTTTTTTTTTTTTTTTCAATGATGTAACACCTTAAAAGTATTGTATTTGTTATTTTTTTTCAAATTTACTAGACACTTTATAAGTGTTTGATGCAATCCAAGTAGCTAATAACAAGAATCCAATGACTTTGCCGAATGAACCAATTACAAGAGCAAGGACAAAGAAGTTCAAAGATGCAATTCAAGGCTTGATGCAAGGCTTATGAAACAATCTATCCACAATTGAAGAGTGCAAGGAGGAGTCAAATATCAAATTGGGGATTCAAGATTCAAATTCAGATTTGATTAATTTGATTCAAGTGTTAGAAGACAAAACATAAAAATTCAAGCTTCAAGGATGGATTTCGAACGGGTCAATCAATTGAAACTCAAGTTCGAAATTCATATTGTCATTGGGCTAATTTTGTTAATTAAGTCCATATCCATGATTTTTCTATTTTAAGTTTTTTAATTAGTTGTTTGGGCTTTTAGTTTGTTTAAATTAAGCCCAAAATCAATTTTTGCTAGTAAGTTGTTTAGGAAACTGATTTTCCTTAAACAACTATTAATTTTAGGGTTTGTAACCTAGCTAAGATATTATAAATATTAGCTATTCTATCAATAAGGGACAGACTTGATAATTAAAAAATTATAGCTTTGTGCTTGTGAGAAATTTCTCAATTATGGTTCTTGCTTTGAATCAATAATCCGAACTTCCAAAGTTAATTACTTTGTTCCGTTCACAACATACCAAGGTTCTTTCATATAGGTTCATCATTGGGTTGAGGTTTCTTGTTTCAAACTTGATTTGCCTTTCCAAGGAGTCACTTCCAAGTATAAAGGTTTTAGGTCTCAAAGCAAGTCGTTTGGGATTTGTATCAGTTTGGTATCAGAGCTTTGGCTTTAAATTAGGTCATATCTTTTCGTTTCATTTTTATTTTCCATTTTCATTTGTTGTCTTGTTTCCGTCTATTTCTCATTTTCATTAAATTCCTTTGTTTCCATTTTGTTAATTCTGTTCTCTTTTGTTTCAGGTCAGAAAATAAAAAAAATTCAAAAAAAAAAATCATCCACCCATTTTGTTTGTGTCTTTTCTTTTCTTTGTTTCCTATCTTATTCGTATCCTTTGTGTGTTTGTCAAAAATAAAAAATAAAAAATCAATATTGGGAGATCAAACTCACTTAAAACCTACCTTTGAAACCAATTCAAAAATCAAGAGAAGAAGGTGTAGGATTTCACCCAAACAAAATCTGAAGACTTCAATTCAGTTGGCTTCTTGTTTTAATCTTCAACTTATATGTTAATTTTATTTTTGTTATTTTGATTCATTACTGTAAAAAAAAAAAAAAAGAAAAGAGAAAAGATAGAATAGGCTAAAAGAAGAAAAAAGGAAAAGAAAAAAAAATCAAAATCGGCTAAGAAAAGAAAGAAATCTGGATAAAATCAGAATTATATAGGATATATATAGTGTTTGTTTCAATTTCTAGAGTTGAAAGGAAAAAGAAGATTGCTGGAATTCTAATCAAATCAAGGAGAATCCAAGATTTTAGCCCATAAATAGGGAGTTTGATCAAATCAAGCCTACCTTCTAAAACAATATAGGATTTGCTTCCAATTTCAGTTTGAGTTTCTTTTTCCCATTCTGATTTGTTTTTATTTTTTCTTTTATTGATTCATTTTCATTTTCCTTAGTTTCTTTGTTTCCTTTTCGTTTTTCAATCCTAATCTTAGAGCTATCTGTATTCCTTCGTATTTTCAACTTGAAAATTCAATTTTTTTTTTTTTTTGCTAGTATTGAGAAAGTTGCATTTTTGACCATTTTGAGTACATAGTTCAATTTGCTTGTGACATTTGTTGTTTTTTGGCCAAATTCCATCATTTAGCCCACGAAAATCACATTTTTTTACTTTTTGGTAAGTTTCATTTCGTTATACCTTCTTGTAGAGAACTGTATTTTGAGTGCCGTCAGTTGCATTCTTCTCATCTCATTATCTTATTCCTTATTTAATTTTATAATTTTTCAAGCTTTTGGAAAAAATTCATGTTTGGTATCTTTATCTCATTACTATCAAAGTCATCTAGGGTTATTAATCCAAGTATTCTAATTTCTGTTTGCCTTAAATTTGTGTCAAATTTCACTTATGAATCTTGGTTAATTGTAAAGCAATTCAAAAAAAAATTTAATTAATTTTGTGTAGTTTGGAAATTGGCTCTTATAAGAACTATAAGAGAGAATTGAGAGGTAAAAGGCAAAAGTGTGAGTTTCTCTAGAGAAAAGCCTCCTGATTTATGTGATAACAAACACGACTGAACTTCAATGATTTATTACTTGAGTGAAACATGTGAGAGAGTGAAGTGAGGTTCTTTTTCCTTTACTTATCTTATTTTTTAGGTTAAAAAAAAAAGACTAATACTCAAGATAATGATCTAGCCTTCAATATGGAAGCTATTCAACAAAGCTTCCAACAGTTTGAATGTTCGATTGGATGGCATGATGGACACCATGGAAAGATATAGCTCTGATCTTGATGAGTTAAAAAGAGCAAGCTCACAACAAACTGCACCTAGGAGAAGAGTCCAAAGAAGGCAAGATGATGAAGATTTTGTATCTAATAATGACTTTAAAGATGATACCACTGAAAGAAGAAGAAATAGAAGGGAAAAAAGGCAAGAAGGTAATGGGGGTATCAAGTTAATGATTCCTACTTTTAGAGGCAAAAATGATCTAGAAGCATACCTTGATTAGGAAAAGAAGATGAAGCTAGTGTTCGATTGTCATGATTACTCTAAAACAAAAAAAAAAATTGAGGCTTGTCGTAGCTGTATTTGAAGATTATGCCATTATTTGGTGGGATGACACTAAGTAAAGAAGAAGAAGGAATTTAGAGAGACCCATTCAGGTATAGGAAGATCTTAAAACTATAATGAGAAGGTGATTTGTCTTTACCCACTATTATAGGGAATTGCATAATAAATTACAAAGCCTTACTCAAGGGTCTAGAAGTATGGAAGATTATTACAAAGAGATGGAAGTTGCTATGATTGAGTCAACATTGATGAAGACAGGGAGGCCACTATGGTTGGGTTTCTACATGGGCTAAATCGAGACATTGCTAATGTTGTTGAATGATAGCATTATATGGAGCTTAAAGAGATGTTTCATATGGCCATCAAGATTGAAAAGCAACTTAAGTATAAGGGCAGTAACAATCAGAGCTATAACAACCTATACCCTTGCTAGGAGTTTCATGACAAATTGCTTGATTTTAGAACTATTATAATAAAGTGTGTGCTTTCATGAAATTTCATTTGTTATGTGATTTATGAGCAAGTGGCATACTAGACTAGTTCTAATATGCACAATATGAATTATGAATATGAAATAGGTGATTTATATGAAGTGCATATGCATTAACTAATTTAATGCATATAAAGTGAATTTCCATGCACAAAGTGATTTTTAAGCATAAAATAATTTTTATGAGCATTTTTAAAATATTTTAAATTAAATATTTTAGGGAAAATTTTAATGAAAATAAGAAGCAAAATATTTTATTTTTAATACATTTTAATCAGCCCATAAATTGGATTAAAAATCCAATTTACCAAAAGTCCAAGGCACCTAACCACTCCTAACCTAGCTCATTAATAATAATATTATAATTTTGCACCAAAAACACTAAACCTAAGCTAATATTCTGCCTCCCTTGTATTTGGCAGCCTATATTCTATTTGTCATCAGGTTTTACATAATTTTTCTCTCAAAAATCCTCTCTTGGCTGAAATTCACAAGTGTTCCTCTTCTTTGAAGTTAATTTTTGAATTTTATGAAACTAATCATGAGTAATCCCTATAGGGCTATATATTTTCTAATTTTCTCTTTATAATATTCTACCTAGGCTTGTTCTAGGAGGAAGAAACTAATTTCCAATCATGAACATATCTCTTTCTTCTCAAATCCATCAAAGGTAAACCTTAAAACCTAAAAGTTAGAATTTTGACGCATATGTGCATTTGTGGGGGGGGGGGGGGGGGGGGGCGATTTGTTTGTTTTACTATCCTAAACTAATTTTTTTTTTTTTTTTGTGTTTACATGAAAATATTAGTTTAAATCATGTGTTTACATATTACCATAATGATTGGAAAGTATGAAAAATAAGAAAAATCCATGGTTTCCCATGGTGATGAGGGCTCAGCCAAGGTTGGGATTTTGATTCCAAGATCTATAATTTTTGTAAGGTTCATTTTAATGATTATTGATATGTGTATATGAATAGTACATAATTTAATTGCATGATGATTGAAGGAGTAACTCTAGGAAACTCCTAGAGTGGTTTGGCCTATACTTAGAGTTTTCCAAACCCTAATTGACATGTTTGGCTAATATGTATACATGGTTAAGTGGCATGTGAATTGAGTTTTATGATGTGTTAATTGTGAATTAATGATCCTAATTTGCCTATGGGATTGATTGTACAATTCGGCCTAAAGGAGACAAGCATGACTCTTTTAGGGTTTGCTTGTTAAGTTGATATTTATGGAAAGTATTAAGTGTACCAAGTTGGAAGTTAAATTAAAAGGATATTAAGATTATGATTCATTGTGTTTAGCTTTAGAAAAGTCTTGATATGAATTATTATGTGAATTCATGTGAGCCTAAGAAGGCAAAGTGTGCAGGACTTAAAAGTCAAAATATTATGTACAAGTGATGAGTGCACTTTTAAGTGCAACTCCAAGTATATGTGAATGATATATGTGCATAGGGTAGTTATGGGATAGCATAGCATGATGTTAAGCCAATGATAAGTATTGAATTGTAATGTTATGTTAGAGATTAGGGATTATTAGAAGTGCAAGGGCTACGAGCATTATAAGCTAAAGAACTACAAGGTGAGTAAACATTATGTTCATGTTACAAGTACAAGTTATCATGATACGTGAACTTTGAGATTCTTGAAACCTGAGTTCCTTTCTTTCATAAATTATAATTATATGATTTCTTTTTTAAGCTTGCATTGCCAAAGGACAATTGGTCTAAAACCATTATTGCCTATTCAATGGTAAGAAAAAAAGAGCCTTTTTGATTGTTGCATTACCTTACATTTTTTCTAGAACCACACTATTGTTTATCCTTCGTTCAATAAGCTAAACTTCTATTACTACTATTGTACATGTGATTGCATTCTTCAATGCTATTTTTACAAGTGATTACCATTAGCTTTGGTTATGGTACCTATGAACCCTTATATGCAAAAATCCTCATGCTAATGTGGGAAATCATTAGAACTTATGCACATGTTCTTAAACCCTATAGATAGGGGTAGTGTATCCACCTCAGCTAGAAGGGTTGGTTCTAGCTATGGAGCCTGATCAACTTCACACTTCTTTAAAAGTTGAGAGTTGGAATTTGGTATGATGCCACTTGTGTCTTACATGCTCGAGTGAATAAAGCAAAAGCCATCACTCTACAAGTTACAAGTTTGATTTCTGCAAAACTTGCTAAATTGCAAACCATGAACTATGAACTATAAACCCTTATAAAGGGATATGTGTTATTGTACAAGTTGTATTATTTACTCATCCAGATCTTCTATCTCACCCTTTTTCTTTTCTAGTTTCAAGTGAGTATTATGAGGAGGTAAAGTGATTGCTCAAGCAATTTACTCTGCCTAAGAGATTTCCTTATTCAAGTCTATTTACATACTATGATATGTAAAGTCACTCTTAGATGCTCGAGGAGTTTCTTTTTGGAACATTATTCATTTGATGATTAATTTGGAGTCTTAATTTTACTTTTCTTATAGATTGTATTCAAAGTATTTTTAAACTATTCTTCCACTAGTTAAGGATTTCCTTTATTATTGGTCATTCAAGTTAATGTATGAGATTTTGGTATCATCCTAGGTAGTGTTTAACCATGCATGAGAGGGTTTTATAGCCGTGGGTGACCGTATGTCTCCCCATATTCTAAGACCATCATATCTCAGAAGTTGAGATGTGACAAAGTTGGTATTAGAGCTATAGTTTTAAGTCTAGTTTAGACTTATCTATTTATTGGGTTGATTAAGTATAATCCTGGAGCATACGAATTTTCCTTTCATGTCAATTACAGTCTATCGCTAGTATAGTTCTGCGAAATCTTAATAAGCTATAGTACTCTTTGTTATTGTTCTATGTGTTTTATGATTCTCTTATCATATGACCAAGAAGAGTACCCCTGCTAGAGGAACTCAACCTAGAGCACCTCGTGTGTTATGCAAAAGGACCTGGCCAAAGAAGTTCAAGAAGGCCATGCCTGTGATGCACCTTAAGAAAGAGAAGACTCCTAATGAGGAGGATCCCGTAGAGTGTTTAGGTTATGACTAGATTCAAAGTAAGATTTAGAGGTTGGAAAGAGATTGCTCGAACCTGATAAAGAAAAATCGACATATGAGGTCCCTAGTACATGCTTTGAGAGAGGACATGGAACAAATTAAGTCTAAAATTGTTAAACAAATGAGAGACTATGCACCTAGAGATTCCTATAGGATTTGTGGTAAGGATAGGCATACTAGCTCTGCATGCTCTCTTATTCACTACTCACCATCTAGATCCTTGTCTTTGACTAATCGTAAGCCTAATAGAGACCTCCTTTCCTATTGATGGGGTGGCATTGGTCATATTGCTCTCAATTTTCTTCTTAATGATCATTCGCCTATTAGACCTTGGAAGCTACTCGATGTTTACCCTGATGAGGGACACAACTGAAACTTGAGCTAGTAGTTAGTAACTATTAGCCTAGTGGCATAGGACTTATATGATATGAATGACATTATATTACTACTTAGCTCTTTGGCTTGGGTTTGATTTTTTTCTATTGCCTATGAAATGATTGACTTTTATATGATAGGAGAGTTCATTATGCTATAAGTTATGTGTTACATGATAATGATACATGATACATGCCATGATATGTGATATATGCTATGCAATATGTGCTTTGTGATGTGATACTAGATGATGTGTGCTCATGTTAAATGCATGGTAATTATGATAATTTGATAGTGGGATTAAATGGGTTAGAAGGGAGTTAGCACTGAATACCCTTACCCATTATAGTAGAATGCCTCCTGAGAAGAAGGTCTGCATAGCTGCTTGAACTGTTAGGGCTTATGAGAATGCAATATCAAACACCACTTCAAATGCTGCCTCTATACTAGTGAGGTCGAGAGAAACGTCTAACTTGAGAGTACCGATCATGGGCTCTAATGAGTAAGCCTCTTCACAAAAGGTTTAAGCTATGTGCGAGGAGATGAGGAACTTGCACAAAGAATTAGATGAGCTGCGAGCTCAAAGGTGGGAAGTGCTACCAACGCAAGAGGAGAATAGAGTTCTACCTCTCACAGTAGTGGCATCCACATGGAAAGAAAGGAAGCGGCTACCCAATGAGGGAATGACCATTTTAGAATTCAAGAAATTACAACCACCTACCTTTTGTGGTAAGGAGGATGACAACCCTTATGAATTTTTGGACGAGATGGACAAGCTATTTAATTGACTATCCTGCTCTGACACTCAAGTGATTGAGTTGGTAGAACTCTAACTCAAGAAGGAGGCATAGTACAGTATGAGAGGAATATTAAAGACTGGCTTTATAGAGCTCGTTTAACTATAAAGAGAAGCAAGTAGAATTTTAAACCAAAGATAGGGGGAAGTTTATATATCAAGGAGATAGGAATGAGAACTCTCTGAGTTTGATATCAACTTTGGGAGCTAGAAGGATGTTAAGGAAAGGGTGTCAAGCATACTTAGCTTATGTAGTCAATACCAATAATGAAGTTGTTGTTTGTGGCGAGAGCATACTAGTGGTAGATGAGTTCATAGACATCTTTCTAGAAGATTTACCTAGGATACCACTAGATCATGAGATTGAGTTCAACATCAAACTATTACTAAGCACGTAACCTATATCAATACCACCATATTGTATAGCACTGGCAAAGTTGAAAGAGTTAAAGACACAACTACATAATCTACTCGATAAGTGTTTCATCCAACCGAGTAGCTCACCATAGGGCACTCCAGTGTTGTTTGTGAAAAAGAAAGATAGCTCATTTTGTATGTAAATCGATTACTGTCAACTAAATAAGGTCACCATAAAGAATAAGTAACTTTACCAAGGATAGATAATCTATTTGATCATTTATAACGAGTTGGTTACTTCTCCAAGATTAACTTAAGGTTTGGTTATCATCAGCTAAAGATCTATGGAGAAGACATATATAAGACTACTGTTCATATAAGATATGGTCACTATGAGTTCATAGTCTTATCGTTCAGTTTGATGAATGCTCCAACTGCTTTCATGGACTTGATGAACTGAGTGTTCAAGCCATTTCTCGATAAGTTCATGATCATTTTCATCGACGACATCCTGATTTACTCTAAGGTAAAAAGGAATATGAAAAGCATCTAAGGATCATGTGCAGATGCTACGTGATCACTAACTCGATGCAAAGTTATCTAAATGTGAGTTTTGGATGGAATCTATCAATTTTCTTATGCATGTTATAAGTAAAGAAGGAATTCAAGTTGATCTTAAGAAAGTTAAAGTGGTAGCTAGTTGGCCATGACCCATAATGATTTCTAAAGTTTGAAGTTTCTTGGGTATAGCTGGCTATTACCGCAGATTTGCATAGGATTTCTCTAAAATAGCATCACCATTGGCCAAGTTGACTAGGAAATAGGTTAAATTTAATTGGGAGGAGTCCTGTGAAGAGAATTTCCAAAAGCTTAAGAAGTGCTTGATATTGACTTCGATTCTGGCTTTACCAGATGGTGAAGAAGGGTTTTTAGTTTACTGTATTGCCTCAAGAATAAGGCTTGGGTGCATCCTGATGCAAAATGATAAGGTCATTGCCTATGCATCGCAACAACTCAAGAAGCATGAAGTGAATTACCATACTTATGACTTGGAATTAGCCACAGTAATATTTGCTCTAAAGATCTAGAGACACTACATGTATGGAACAAAGTGCAAGATCTATATGAATCATAAGAGTCTCTAATATATCTTGAGCCAAAGAGATCTCAACCTGAGGTAGAGGAGCTGGGTTGAACTACTTAAAGATTATGATGGCCAGATTCTCTATAATCCCAGAAAGGCAAACGTTGTGGCAGATGCCTTAAGCTAGAAATTGATGGGAATCCTAGCCTATGTCGCCATGCACAAGAGACTTATCGTAAAAGAGTTAAAAGGACCATTTAGCTAGGTCATAAGGTTGGAGATCGAAGAATTGCAAGCTCTATTGGCACATTTTCAAGTGAAGTCAAAGTTATTAGAGGAGATATCATAAGATAAGAATCCGCACTTGGTTAAGTTAAGGGATGAGGCTGAGAAAGGAAAGAACCCTGAATTTGAAGTAGTCGATGGGATTCTAAAGTGTGGTAAGAGGGTATGTGTTCCTGATGTGAATGGACAGAGAGAGAAGATATTGAAGGAAGCACATTAGACACCTTACTGTGCTCATCTTAGAACTACCAAGATGTATCATGATTTAAGAGTAAATTATTGGTCGCCAAGACTAAAGAAGAATATGGCTAAGTTTATGGCATCTGCCTAACTTATCAATAAGTCAAGTATAAACATCAATAACCCTCTGGACTACTACAAGAGATTAAGCTACCTGAGTGGAAGTGGGAGCGTATCATAATGGATTTCGTAGTTGGTTTACCTAGGACCTCCAAAGGATATACCTCTAAAGGATATGACTCTGTATGGGTCATAGTAGATTGACTAACAAAGTTTGCCCATTTCCTGGAAGTTAAGACCATGTACTCGACAGCCCAATATGCACAGTTGTACATAGACAAGATCATGAGACTACATGAACTACTAATGTCCATTATTGTAGACCGAGGCACTTAGTTCACCTCGAGGTTATGGCAAAAGTTGTAAGAAGCATTGGGAACACAATTAGACTATAGTATTGCATTTCACCCTCAGATGGATGGGTAGTCTGAAAGAATAATTCAGACACTAGAAGACATGTTAAGAATGTGTGTCCTAGATTTTAGTGGTAGTTAGGATAAGTACCTACCTTTTATCGAGTTTGCCTATAATAACAGCTACCATTCATCAATCGATATGGCACCATACGAAGCTTATATGGAAGGAAATGTCATTCTCCAGTCTGATAGGTCGAGCCTAGAGACAAATATATGGAGATGCTAAAAATGCTCAAAGAGACTATTGTGAAGGTACCATTGATATAAGATCAGCTGAAAATGGCCTTTAGTTAAAAAAAGAGCTATATAGATCCTAAGAGAAAAGACGTCCATTTTGCTATACGAGATCGCATTTTCTTGAAGGTTTCCTTAATGAAAGGTGTTATAAGGTTTGTAGGAAAGGAAAGTTATCACCTTATTTCATTGGTCCTTTTGAGATCATGGATAATGGTGGGGAAGTGTCTTATAGACTTGCATTACCCCAAACTCTAGCACACGTACACCCAGTATTTCACATCTTGATGTTGAGGAAGAAAGTGTCAGATCCATCTCATGTTTTGTCACTGCCAGATATTACAATAGATGAGCAACTATCTTATGAAGAGGTACCAATAGCCATAGTGGATCGATAAGTGAAAAGATTAAGAAACAAAGAGATACCCATGATCAAGGTCCACTAGTGTAATTATGGAATGGATGAGTGCACTTAGGAAACTGAGGAATGGATGCGATAGAAGTATCCCTAGCTTTTCGAGAATAAATGAGTAATTATCCAAATTTGAAGATGAATTTCTTTTAAGGGTGGGGGGAGAATGTAACAACCAATACCCTTGTTAGGAGTTTTGTGACAAATTGCTTGATTTTAGAACTATTATGACAATGTGTGTGCTTTCATGAAATTTCATGTGCTTGTGAACCCTTAAATTTGCACCCTTGGAATTCGGCTATAGCTTTACACCTATTAAGATTAGTATGCTACACAGAGCTAGTACTGTGGTCCTGCTTGGGTGCTACCTAGCTGCCAACATGCTGCCGGTGCTGCTCGACCGACCGGTGTGCCACCAATGCAGCTGCTAGCTCCCAGCAGCGCCTTCCCACATGCTCTATAAATAGAGCTTCCACTTTGGGAGGGATTTGACAAATTTTGAGGTAGAAATTCATCTATTACTATTCTTTTTATGCTAAAATTCTATTTAAAAATTGATACAAAAATCTATCACTCTAAATTCTTTTCAATTTGCAATTATTACTCTATTTTTGCTAACTTTTTCTATTTAAGGTTCAACTTTAGGGTTCCTAAATCCAAGGTGGAGCTTAGATCCAGAGTTAAGCTCACCCTATTCATCTGAAAGTCAAGAAAAATCAAGGTATAATTCCATTTTCTAAAATTCTAAATTTAGATCTAGAATTTTCTTTATTCTATCTTTCTTTAGGTCTAAAACAGAAAAGATCTAAAATTTATTAATTTAAAAATTAGAATTAAATTAATAAATCAAACCAACACTTTCTTTTTTTTTTTTTTTTTCCAAAAACCCCTCCTTCGTAAGAAGGAATAATTGCGTGGGGTTTGATTCCTATTCAATAGGATACACAGGCTATTATTTTGTAAGGCATCAACTCCAAAATCTTTTTCAATAACATTTCCCCTTTTATATTTACAGTTTAAGTTTTATTTCTTATTCATTTGTATATATGTGCTTTACTTTCAATTCTATATTTTCATTTCTTTAACTTAGTTAAGGAATGTGTGCTTTTCATAGTAACTATAAGGGCTAGAGGAAAGATCATTTTTATTTTATTCATTTTTGGTTTTGTAATAATTAATTAGGATTTATTTTTGCTTATTTATTTACAATTATCATTTCTTCTTATCATCTATAACTATTTCATTCATCATTTTTGTTGTAACGAGATTGTTCCCATATAGAGAGCTATGAAACGAATTATGGAAAAGCTTAATTAAACCACATTAATTTAATTTTAACCTAGTACCCAATAATTTTGTTTTTAGATAACGATAGAAAAATAAAAATGTCAAAATAATACAATTAAGAGTATATGAACTTGTGAAATAAAATTTAGAAAAAATATTATCAAGGTTTCAGAATTCACCAATATTTAATTAATAATTTTTATAATGTATTTATTCTAATTTTCAGAAGATAGTTTAGAAATTAATCTTTTTATCTTCTATTGATTTTATCACTAAGCTCAATTTTATTAAATTCTCAAATAGATTTTCCTTCACTTCAAAAGCGTAATTTCTAAGCATTATATGTATACAATTTAATGGAAAACACATAATCAAAGAAAATTACTTTTCTTTCAATAAAAACCAAGCATAGATAATTTTACTAACAATAAAAAATACATGATACAATTGATGAAATGATATTATTAAATGAAGCTAAAATCATAAACATTAAATTGCAAAATATTTAGAATCAATACATAATAGACATTAATAATCTAACATGGTTTCATCATTCATCTTAGTAAAATTAAAACTTAGAAAGACATAATTAGAATAACAAAATAAACCAAAGAACCCATTTCAGATATTTGGATCCTTAATCTTGAAATCTCAACTTCTTCCTTATTTTCTCAATTCTTTCCCTCACAAGCTCTTTTTTTGCTAACCCATTTCCCTTCTATTTATAAGCATGAAAGGCTAGATGGCAAGTTGATGAAGAAATCAATTTTCAAATGATTTTTCTTCCTTAGCATGAAATATGTGACTTTAAACTTTGAATTCTTAGTTTTCCTTAGTTGGATTGCATATGGATGTTTAGTGATGACTTGAATTTTTGCAATTTTTCTTCCTTAGCATCAAATGTATGACTTTAATATTTGAATCTTTTGTTTTTCTTAATTAGCTTGCATAAGGATAGTTGGTAAGCTCTTTAGTCTCCATTGCATACTTGAAGATGGTGTCCTTTATCAAAAGAGAAGAAAATGGCTTAGTTGATTTTATTGAAAAATTATTTCTTTCACAAAATTTATTATTATTATTATTATTATTATTATTATTATTATTATTATTATTCATGCAAGTAAAATATTATAATTTCACTCAATTTTCAAGCTTTCACTATTTTATTTCCTATTTCATAAAAATATCATTAAATAAAAATATTTATTTAATAAATGAACAACAAAAGATAAATTTAAGGGCTATTAATATGTATTAAATTATGCTCATCAAATACCCCCAAACCTAGATTTTGCTAGTCCTCAAACAAAAAAAAAATAAAAATAAACTAGTCTACTTTCATAAGAAATCACAATTCCATTTAGCATATGCAATAAGCTTTTAAACCTCTAGGTGGCCTATAAAAATGGTGTTCACTTGTTTTGCAACATAAAACCTAAGGCTTTTATATCTTTCCAAGAGTTAACACTTAAGTCTTCATAAAGACTTAAATACCCTTTTAGCTCTTCATTTGGTGGAAGGGCAAAGTTGACTTTGCATCCTCAAATGGTGAAATGACCATTATATCCTTTAGGGGTAAAATGGACATTTCCTTTAGCCAAAAGATGTAATTATAATTTTAACCTTAGTAGAAAATTCTCTAACTCCTAAACCCATCATATGGGCTTATGAATAGTGAATTTTCTCTAACCCCTAAATTGCCTCTTAACCATATCACATATAGGCTTAGGCCACATCCCATGTGTTAAGGGTTTTCACTAAGCTTAAAATTAAGTATTTGATTTAGTCCAAATCAATTTTCAATTTAATCTTTCTCATTTGTATCATATACAAAATAAGATTTAATTGAATAGAAATCTTCATAGATTAAACATCAGGATATGCTAAGGTCCTTATAAATTTAATTACACATTTAATCATTTTACCACTAATCACTTAATTAAACACTTTAATTAATTATTATGGTAAACCTTTTATGCTGGGAAGCTGATCACTATTGGGTGTGTGACTTTCTAGGTTCATTTCTAATTAGCAATGGGAATGAGAAAATGTTTTTCTCTACTAATGTAAAATCCTTACTTCACACTTAGTCCCATAAGTCATGAGGGACAGCTAGCATTCCATGTCATGACTACCTTATTAGAAATCAATGTTTATAGTTGATAACTTTAAACATCAAATGGACCATTGATCATAAATCATCATGCACTAGAATCCCTTCATTAAAGATCCCAATCTCGGCTAGGGTAATGGTTTATGTCAAACCCTAATGTGCCTGGATTCTATGTCTTTATCTCTGTTCTAATTCTTGATGAGATTAGATTCCTACTAGAAACTCTTTCTAGTGAATCTGTCTGTCCTGGCCAGGAGCTTTAGTTATCAAGAATAACTAGATAGCATAAGATCTTAACCTCGTTACTCGAGATAATGAATTTTATCTTGGCGATCACTTATCTCCATACATAACAAATTAGAACCATCATATGCTATATATCCGCATATGAATAGTATGTCAATGTAAGTAGTAATAAATCCTAACCACCTATATATAAGATATATTATCCCTCAAGTTAAAGGATTATATGCACAATTGTAACCTAGATGATAAATAATTGACAAGTAGTAAAACCACGTATTTTTATCATCTAACATCACAGTTCAACTATTCATCTTATGAATATCCACGTGTTTGTATCGATATCACATGTCAAGCAGTATGAGACTCACTGCCTCTATAATCATTTATATCGCATACTAATTATAGAAAACAAATAGAGGTGATGGTCTTCCAAAATTAATTATGCCTAGTTATTAATCCTATGACCATGAACATATTTAAAATATTTGTACAAGAGCGATCTGTCTCCCATATGCTCAACACTTGAGAATAGATCCTTTTACAAATATTTAAGGATTATATTCAATAATATGAAACCCTTTTTACATTATGAATATATTATCATTACCATTAGGAATTATAATCTACTATTACATAACTATTATATAGCTCGTAGGGCATACACTGCTATCACTTATAGGCACTTTGGTATACTTAAGGTATGCTTAAGGTATCTTAACCTTATGTTGTGATAAGAATATGAATGTGATTGCATAATATGGAAATGGATTTTATGATGAATTAAAAATGAATTAATGGTCTTGAATTAATGAAGTGATTAATTGAAGGAATTGGTCATAAGAGATAAGCATGATACTTAAAAGGCTATTGATAAGTTGACATATATGGAAGTGTTATAAGATGATTGTTAAAGTGAATTGATATTAAGATAATAATGTTTTGTTGACCTTAGGAGGTATAGACATGAGTTATAATGTGATTTCATATGGGCCTATTAAGGCCAAGTGTGCAAGACTTTTAAAGTCAATATGTTATGTGCAAGTGATGAGGTGCACTTATTTATGCAACTCTAAACGTATATGAATGTTATATGTGCATAGGGTAGTTATGGGATAGGATAGCATCATGATTAAAAAAATACTAAGTATTGAATTAAATATCATGATAGAGTTTGAGGAGCTTTAGAGTTTGAAAGGGGCTACGTGAAATAGGAGTGAAGGAACTACAAGGTGAGTAAACACTGTATTCATGCTACAAGTTTGAGTAAATATTGTATTCATGCTACAAGTGTGAGTAAACATTATATTCATTTTATAAGTGTGAGTAACATTATAATATGTTACAAATATGTGTTATCATGTTATATGAGCCTTTGAGATTCTTGAAACCCAAGTTCTTCTTATCCTAAAATATGATGAAATGATTTCCTTGTAAACCTTGGGTTGCCAAAAGACATTTGGTCTAAAACTATTTTGTTATCCAAAGATAATTCCTTGTGATTATTGCCTAACTTATCTTCTTTATAGAACTATACTATCGTTGTATCTTTTGCTAAAAAGTTAAATTGCCATTGTTATTGTGATGCATATTATTGCTACCTTAAATGTTATTATTATATGTGAATACCATTAGCTTTAGCTATGGTACCTTTAACCCTTTTATGCAGAAGTCCTTATGCTGATGTGGGTAATCATCAAAACTTATGCATATGGTCTTAACCCGATGGATAGAGGTAGTGTATCCACCTCAGCTAGAAAGGGGTGGTTCTAGCCATGGGTCCTGATCAGCTTTGCGCCTTCTATGTGATAGGAGTTGGAATTTGGTTTAAGGCCACCTCTCCTCTATGTGTTTGAGTGATAGAGCAATAACCTTCACTCTCAATGTGTTATAAGTGTGATTTCTGCAAACTTGTTAAATTGAACCCTTGCTAAATTGAAACCTGATTCATGAATTGTAAATCATGAACTATGTGTATACGCTATGAGTTTCCTTTTTTAATGGAATATGTGTTAATATATGTGTTTTATCATTTACTCATTAAGATTATCTATCTCACTCCTTTTCCTTTTTCCTTGTGTGGTTCCAGGTGAGTAGTATGAGGAGGCAAGGTGATAGCTCAAGCATTTCTACTCCACTTAGGGAATTCCTTATCTAAAATATTTAATAATATTGTGATATGAAGGATAATCATTATATGCTCTGAGAATAATTATTTTGATGATAATGAGTTCATGTTTTGTTAAGATTTCAACTAGATTATAAATATTATTTTCTTATGGATTATATGTGAAGTATCTAATTAATGTCTTCCGCAACTAAAGGTTTTCACATAAATGTTTTAAATGAGTTATTGTAAGAGGTTCGGTATGGTCCTAGGCATGATTTGTATATATGTAAGTGGGTTCTACGGGCGTGGGTAACCTTATGTCTCCTCGTGTTCTAGGACCATCATATCTCTAAAGTTGGGATGTGACAATTTCTGCATATTACTGTAATGACCGAAAAGTTTCAAAAAATAAAGGAATTCAAGGTTTTTGTGCTAGAATTTAGAAGTTGGAAAATTCTATGATTTCTTAGACATATGGCTACTAATTTGTGTATGGATGGATTTTAAACTGATATTTGTTTTGTTTGGATGAGAAATAACAATTTAAATCATGTGCTTGCATATCGTTGTAATGAACGGAAAGTGCGGAAAGCTTGAAAACTCATGATTTTAACCCTAAACCTTGAAACTTGGAATTTTTCATGCATAATTATAATCAATGGCTATTGATTCATACATATGGATATTTTAAACTGATATTTGCTGTGATTGAATGAAAAATAATGGTTTAAACCACCTGTTTACATATTACTATAATGATCGAAAAATAGCAGAAACAAGAAAACTCATAATTTTTCATCCTAAAACTTAAAGTTAAAAATTTTCATGCATGTGAATATATGTGAGCCAATTCCTACACATTGATGATCTAAAATGATTTTTTGTTTTGATTACATGAAAAATCTTAGTTCAAATTATGTTTTTACATATTACTGTAATAAGAAGGAAAGTGTAAAGAATAAGAAAATTCAGGTTTTTCTTTGAATAGGACATTTGGCCTACATTGATATTTTTATCCCAATGTCTATAATTTTTATGTGATGTATTTTGATGATTATTGACATGCATATATATATATATATATGATAAATGGTTAAAATGCATATTGATTGAAGGGATGACCTAGACAAGCCTATAGGCAATTTGGTATACTTAAAGTATCCTAACCTTATGTTGTGATTAATATGTGAATGTGATTGGATAATATAGAAGTAGGTTTTATGATGAATTAACAATGAATTAATGGTCTTGAATTAATGAAGTGATTGATTGAAGGAATTAGTCATAAGAGATAAGCATAATGCTCGAAAGGCTATCTATAAGTTGACATATATGGAAGTGTTATAAAATGATTATTAAAGTGAATTGATATTAAGATAATAATATTGTGTTGAACTGAGAAAGGTATAGACATGAGTTATAATGTATTTTCATATAGGCCTCTTAAGGCTAAGTGTGCAAGACTTTTAAAGTCAATATGTTATGTGCAAGTGATGAAGTGCACTTATATGTGCAACTCTAAGCGTATGTGAATATTATATATGCATGGGATAGTTATGAGATAGGATAGCATCATGATTAAGTAAATACTAAGTATTGAATTAAATATTATGTTAGAGCTTGAAGAGTTTTAGAGGTTCAAAAGGGCTACATGTACTAGGAGCGAAGAAACCACAAGGTGAGTAAACATTATGTTCAAGTTACAAGTACAAGTTATCATGTTATAAGAACCTTTGATATCTTGAAACCTAAGTTCTTTTCTATTTTTAATTATGACTAAATGATTTCTTTATAAGCTTGGGTTGCCGAAGGACATTTGGTACAAATATATTTTGATTATTCAATGACAATAAAGTACCTTTGTGATTTGTTGCCTTACCTTACTTTCTTTCTGGAACCACACTATTATTTATCTTTTGTTCAATAAGCTAAACTGCCATTGCTATTGTGATACATGTTATTTCTTTCTTAAGTACTATTGTTATAAGTGATTACCATAAACACAAATGAATTGAGCAAGAGTCTTCACTCGCTTATGTAAATTCGAGTGAATTGAGCAGTGTCTTCACTCACAAGTGAATTGTGCAAAAGTCTTCACTCACTTACGTAAATTCGAGTGAATTGAGTAGTGTCTTCACTCACGAGTGAATTGAGCAAGAGTCTTCACTCACTTATGTAAATTTTAGTGAATTGAGCAGTGTCTTCACTCACATGTAATAAGTGTGATTTTCTACAAACCTTGTTAAATTGCAATTTTTTATTCATGAATTGTAAAACATGAATTAGGTGTTATAAGCTATAGGTTTCCTTTCTAAAAAGGGATATATGTTATCATATGTGCCATATTATTTACTTATTGAGATCATCTATCTCACCCCTATTTCTTTGGGTGGTTCCAGGTGAGTAGTATGAGGAGCCAAGGCAATGGCTCAAACATCCTACTTCGCTTGGGGAATTCCTTATCTAAGATAATTAGTTTAATATGTTATAAAGAGTTATCCTTAGATGCTCTAGGAATATTTATTTTTGGATGTTTATTTTGAAATGTTATCCTTCGAGATTTTAATTGGATTCTAAATATTATTTCCTTATGGACTATGTTTAAAGTATATTTTTAACTATGCTTCTGCAACTTACGTTAATGTAAGAGGTTTTGGTACGATCCTAGGCAGTATTTGTATAAGTATAAGTGGGTTCCATGGGCATGGGTGACCTTATGTCTCCCCATGTTCTAGGAACATCATGTCTATGAAATTAGGATGTGGCAAAGTTGGTATCAAAGCTGTAGTTTTTAAAGTCTAGTTTGACTTGTCTATGTATTAGGTTAAATAAGTATAATCTTGGAGCATAGGAATTTTTCTGTCATGTCATTTACAGTCTATCGCTATCATAGTTTCACAAAATCTTAATAGGCTTTAGTAATCCTTGTTATTATTGTGCGCCTTATGATTTTCTCTTCAGATGACCAAGAAGATTACCCCTACTAGAGGATCGTAACCTAGAGCACTGCGTGTGGCATGTAAGAGGACATGGTGAGAGATGTTCGAGAAGGTCGTGCATATGATCAACCTCAAGAAAAAGAAGACTCCTATAATGCGAATGATGTTAATGATTGCCTAGCTATTTAGTATGCATTGATTTCTTTAGTTGCCTATGACATGACTGACTTATATATGATAGGGAAATTCATGATGTTATAAGTTATATGTTACATGATTATGATACAAGATACATGCCATGAGATTTGATGTATGCTATGTGATATATGCTATATGATATGTGATGTGATATAATGTGATGTGTAGTTATGTGAAATGCATGATAACTATGATATTATGATAAGGTTAGATGGGTTAGAAGGGAAGTTAGCACTAAATTCCTTTATCATGATAGCAGAATGCCTCCTAAGAAGAAATTTTGCACAACTGCCCAACCTATTAGGCCTAGTGAGGATGCAATATTAGACAATGCTTCAAATGATGCCTCTGCACCTATAGGGTCAAGAAAGACATCTAATTCATAGGCACTAACCATAGGCTCTAATGAATAAGCATTTTCACGAGAGATGCAAGCTATGCACAAGGAAATGAGAGACTTGCATAAGGAATTGGAAGAGCTGCAAGCTTAAAAGTAGAAAGTGCTGCTAATACAAGAAAGGAATGGAGTTTCGCCTCCTCCGGTAGTGGCACCTACATGGAACGAAAGGAAGCAGCTACCCAATGAAGGGATGACCATCTTAAAATTCATGAAGCTATAGCCACCTACCTTTTATGGTAAGGAGGGTGATGACCCACATGAGTTCTTGGATGAGGTGGACAGGCTAGTATATCGATTGTCATGTTCTAATGATTGAGTGATTGAGTTGGTTGGAGTCTAACTCAAGAAGGAGGCTTGGTATTAGTACAAGAGAAATATTAAGGAACGGATGTATGGAGCAGACCGACCTACATAGGCAAAATTCAAGCAAGAGATGATGGACTAGTTCTTCCCTAAAGCAGAAAGGCAAAATAGGGAGCTTCAGTTCAAGCAGCTAAAGCAAAAACTTGGAATGTCGGTGTCAGAGTATGCTAAGGAGTTTAATCGACTTAGTAGTTCACTGTGAATATTGTCCCTCCTGAAGCCAGCCGCATCAATCATTTCCTGAGAGGATTGGTTACACCACTATTTAACTCTTTGGCAGCGAATGAATTCTTGACCTTTGCTAAGCTGATAGACAAAGCCAAGATAATGGAAAAGAGATATAAGGCCAAGAGGGCTGAACGCATGGAACATGATAAAAAAGGTAGGCATAAGAACAAGGGCCATAAAGGCCAGCATAAGGGAGCAGGAGGTCCAGGGAAGGAATCGTTGCCAACAACCATAACACCTGGGAAGAGCGATGGTCAATCAAAGTAGTTTCCTACTTGTTGCCATTATGGCTAAAAACATTCTAGAGTTTGCCGAAAGGCCTATGGCTCATGTTTAAGGTGCAGATAGATGGATCACTTCATCAAGGACTGCCCTCAAATAAGGAACTCAGGAAAATAGGACATGGCGAGAGATGTTCAAGAAGGCAATGCTTGTGATCCTCCTCTAGAAAAAGAAGACTCCTGCGATGCGAATGATGTTAATTGATTGCCTAGCAACTTAGTATGCATTGATTTCTTTCATTGCCTATGACATGATTCACTTCGATATGATAGGAGAATTCATGATGCTATAGGTTATATGTTAAACGATTATGATGCATGATACATGCCTTGATATATATGCTATATGATAAATGTTATGCAATATGTGATATTATATGATGGGTGCTAATGTTAAGGACATGCTAAGTATGACATTTTGATATTAGAGTTAAATAGATTAGAAAGAGAAGTGGATTAGGTTTTGATCCAATTAAGATTAATGATTGATAGGTATAATGTTATGAGGTATGAAATGCTTATATGATGCAATGGTTTGATATATGAATTATATGGAGTCATTAAATGATAATTGTGATTGATGTCATAGGAAAGGAATGATAATTAGTAATGATTGGTAGGAGAATGAAACAAATCAGTTACATTATATATACATAAGTATATGGTATGAAGTAAGTGAAGTATATTAAGGAATTTATGGTTTAGATACTACCATATAAATTAGAATAACAAGAAAGCTAGGGATTTCTCTGTCACTTATGTAGATATCGAGTATAGTCAGGGAAGGAATATTTATCTAGTGTTATTTGAAAGAAGAAGGTATCATTCCCATTTGAATTTTTAGTGCAAGATGCTTATTGATTCCGGTGTTATGCAATTGTTTGCATCTCCATAATTTACTAAGAGTCTCGGTAGAGATAAGGAATAAATTAATGAACCCTTAGTAGTGTTGACTCTTTTAGGAGAAATGATGGAAGTAAGGTACTGTTTAAGGATTGTGAGGTAGACATTGATGGACAGAAACTTCTTATGGAGTTATTAGAACTTAATGTCTTAGAATTCGATGTGATCTTAGGAATGGATTGGCTATATGACTATGGAGCTTATATTGATTATAGAGGGAAGCAGTTAAAATTTTGAACTAAGGATGGGAGATATTAGTGTATCAAGGAGATATTTATGATTTAAGGTTTACTAGCATAATCATAGAGTGAATGGGTATACTTAGGAAGCTGAGGAAGGGATGTGGCAAAAGCATCCCCAGTTTTTGAGAACCTATGAGTAAGTATTGAAATTCGAGGATGACTTTTAGTATTGAAATTCGAGGATGAATTTCTTTTAAAAGGGGGAGACATAAAAGGATAAGTATTCTCAAACTTCTAATGATGATAAAAAGGATAAGTATGATGCTATACAGTTTTGAAAATTTAAAAAGTTTTGAATATACCTGAAAGGGATTTGTGTCCTCTAGATGAGAAATGTTTAAAGGTATTAGATACTAGAATGTTCAATTGAGGTTACTGGAAAAATTTTGGTAGTGATCCTTAGTACAAAAAGAATTTTTATTGAGATAACCTTGAATGGCATAGATTTGGAAAGATATAAGAGTTGCATAAAGATTTCATTTAAAGGCAATGGTATCTGAAGGTTTATTATTTTAATATGAATAAGTTAAATGATTAGGAATATGAAATATAGCAAGATGTAAGTGGAAAATCTAAAGTTATATGATATTACAAGCTAAATGTATAAAATTTTGAGGCATTAGGTAATTAAATCATGATAATGATGTATATATTATACAAAAAGAGAGTAAGTATGAAATAGTTATAAGAAGTTTATTTGGGATCGTAAATTAATATAATGCAAGTTCATTAGGGATATAATATATATAGGAATGTTTGTTAAGTTTAAATATATTTTAAATTGATAAATTATGGATGTGTAGAAATTGTAATGTTAGCAAAGTATTAAACACAAAAATATTCATTGAGGATATAATAGATTAAGTAATAATTATTAATATGGAAAAAAGAATTATCAAATATCAATTGGAGTTATTAATTTGGAATTATTTGCTGGACTCTTATAGGATTAATGTGATAAATAATGAATGGAAGTAGTGAGTAAGATGTTATTATATATGTTAACATTAGTAGAGATATAAGGAAAAGAAATGCTTAGGATTATATTCGATTGAAGGTAAAATTAAAGGTTCTATTACTTTTGTTTAAGGTTAAGGGATTCAAATTATTAAGGATTAGTTTCAAGATTTGTTTAAACAAGAGATTAACATAGTGTAGCTTAAGCTAAAAGTTTATTAATGTGATTCCTTTTAATAGATTGTGAGTATGTGCCTTACTGTGTTTGATAAGTTAATTGTAGTTAGACAATGGGTTTGAGTGGCGCAGCAGAAGCACGGCAGAGAAGTTAAGTAAACTGTGTTGTGCTGTTAGATTTGGAAATTTGAGGATGAATTTTTTTTAAGGTGGGGAGAATGTAACAACCCACATCTACCCTATGAGCTTTAGTGACAAATTATTTGAATTTAAGCTTATTGTGACAAATTGTATGACTATTTGAAAATTCATATGTGACGTGATTTATGAGTTTGGGGCATGTTAAATTAATTTTAATATGCCTAATATGAATTATTATTATGAAATAAATGATTTGAATAAAATGCATTAGCATAAAATAATTTATTTTTCGTAAAATAAATTTTCATGTAAAAAAGCGATTTTTAAGCATAAAATAATTTTATGAGTATTTTTAAAATATTTTTAAATAAATGTTTTGGGAGAAATTTTAATGAAAATAATAAGAAAAACATTTTATTTTTGATTACCTATAATCAGCCCTAAATTAATTAAAAAGTCCATATACCTAAAAGCCTACTACACTAAAACACTCCTAACCTAGCTCATTAAGGGCAACCATGGAAATTGCACCCCAAACCCTAATATATAATGAAAATTTTGGCCAAAACTCTCATTCTAGTAGCCATCACTCCATTTTTCTATATCTTGGTAGAAAAACGCTCTCAAAATATTTCTCTCTATTGAAATTAAGAAAACACCTTTTCGTTTTGCGATTTCTTGACCATAATTGTAAGTTTTCTTCTCTTTCAATTTCTAAACTGATTTCTATGAAATAAATTATGGAAAAAATAATTTAAACTGAATATTTACTAATTTCTACTAATAAATTTTGGGATAGGTTATTTCTTGAGAGAAAAATCAATTTTTCCACTAAAGCATCAACCTCTCTATGCGATTTCTCCAAAGGTGAATCCTGTAACTCAAAATTGAAATTTTTATGCATAGACCATATCAAGGGGGGGAAATTCCTATATGAATGATTTCTAAACTGATTTTTGATGTGCTTTGATGAAAAATATTGGATTAAATTATATTTTTGCATATTTCTGCGATGACCTAAAAGTTTCAAAAAACAAAATAATTCAAGGTTTTTGTGTTTGAACTTAGAAGTTGGAAAATTCTATTACTAAATTAATATGTGGCTGCTGATTTGTGTGAGAAAGCATTCTAATATGATATTTGTTTTTTTTAGATGAAAAATAATAATTTGAATAATGTATCTGTATATTGCTGTAATGAACGAAAAGCGCGAAAAGTGAGAAAACTCATGATTTTTCACCTAAGCCTTAAAACTTAGAATTTTTTTCTATAAATACTATCTATGGCTACCGAATCATGCATGGACATGTTTTAAACTGATATTTGCTGAGTTTGAATGAAAAATAATAGTTGAATGAACCTGTTTACATATTTCTGAAATGACCAAAAAATACCGAAAATAAGAAAACTCATGGTTTTGTACCCTATAACCCGTAAAGTTGAATTTTCATGTATGAGAGATACTATGTGTGGCTGATTCATATGAATTAAAATTCTAAAATGATTTTTGTTGTATTTACATGAAAAATCTTGGTTCAAACCATGTTTTCACATATTTCTGAAATAGACAAAAAGAAACAAAAGAAAGAAAATTTAATTTTTCCTTTGGTGATACGTTCGGAGTACATCAATATTTTTGTCCCAATGTTTATAATTTTTATGTGATGTGTTTTGATGATTATTAACATGTATGTGTAAATAATAAATGATAAAATTGCATGTTAGTTAAAGGTATAACCCGAGATAAGCTTAAAGGCATTTCGGTATACTTAAGGTATGCTTAAGGTATCTTCACCTTATATTACGATTAGAATGCAAATGTGATTGGGAAATATAGAACAAGATGTTATGATGACTTGATAATAAATACATGGTTTTGAGTTGATGAAGTGACAATTGTATAAAAAGGATCATAAGAGTTAATCATGACACTTAAAAGGTTAATTGTTAAGTTGACATGTATGGAAGTGTAAAGTGAATTAAGATAATTGTTAAAGTGAGATTATATTGAGGTAATAATATTGTGATGACCTTAGAAAGGTATTGATATGATTGTAATGTGTTCTCATGTGAGCTTATAAGGCCTAAGTATGCAAGACTTTTTAAGTCAACGTGTTATGTGCAAGTGATGAGTACACCTATATGTGAACTGTAAGTGTATGTCTATGTTATATGTGCATGGGTAGTTATGGGATAGGAGCATCATGAGTTAATAAATACTAAGTATTAAACTAAATATTATGTTAGAGTTTGAGGAGCTTTAGAAGTGCACAGGGACTATGTATACTAGGAGCAAAGGAACCCTAAGGTGAGTAAACACTATGTTCATGTTACAAGTGTGAGTAAACATCGTATTCATTCTACAAGTGTGAGTAAATGCCATGTTCATGTTATAAGTGTGAACAACATTGTGTTGTGTTATAAGAATGTGATATATTGTTATGTAAGCCTTTGCGATCTTTGAAATCCAAGTTCCTTTTATCAAAAAATTTAGTTAAGTGATTTCTTTGTAAAACTTGGGTTGCCATAGGACATTTGGTCCAAAACTCTTTTCTTTATCCAATGCGAATTTCTCGTGATTATCACCCTAACTTATATTCTTTCTAAAACTACACTATTCTTATATCTTCTATTCAAAATAATAAATTGCTATTGTTATTGGGATACATGTTATTGATGGCTTAAATATTATTGTTATATATGATTACCATTAGCTCTTGCTATGGTACCTTTAATCTTTTTTTCTATACAGAAATCCTTGTACCGATGCGAGTAATCATCGGCTATGTGCTCCTTATACAAATGCGAGTAATTATCGGTTATGTGTTCGAGTGATTATGGTAATAGCCTTCACTCTATATGTTCGAGTGATTATGGCAGTAGCCTTCACTCTATGTGTTATAAGTGTGATTTTTGCAAACTTTTCTAAACTACAAACTATGAATCATGAACTATAAGTTATAAGCTATGAGCCCTTTCTAAGGGATATGTGTTATTGTACAATCCCTATTGTTTACTCATTGAGATCATCTATCTCACCCTTTTTCCTTGTGTGGTTCCAGGTGAGTATTATGAGGAGGCAAGGTGATGGCTCAAGCATCCTACTTCGCTTGGGGAATTCCTTGTCTAAGAAAATTAGTTTAATATGTCATGAAGAGTTATCCTTAGATGCTCTAAGAATATTCATTTTTGGATGTTTATTTTGAAATGTTATCCAACGATTCTGGTCCCATTCGACTCCTGGTAGTGTGAGCTCAAGATGATACCTACCATGCCTCCTGGAAGTCGCTACAAGTGTAGATCAAAACTTTAGAGCCCGAATCTTTTAGGGTGTTTTCCAGTGAGAGGCTAGCAAGTGGTAGTGAATGGTGGTTATTTTCTAAATCCTAGTGTCGAGGCGACCTGATGGCATGAACATTGCCCTGATTCTCCACCGGCAGTGGTGGCACGTGGCTAGCCAACAATGCCCCAGCAGTGGCGTGTGGGGTAGATTCTGTAGTTTTGTTTCTCCTTTTTGGTGTAATTTTTCAGTGTATGTTTGATCAAAATTTGCGAGTGTAAATCTGAAACTCTTGAATTTCAACATATTTTATGTTTGTTAAATTTAATTAATATTTGATGATTTAGTGATTTGGATTTAATTGTTAAGTTGTTTGTGATGTTGAGAGGACCCAGGAAGGGTCATTGATATTATGTTGAGTTAAGTGGATTGTGGAGATTATTTAGAAGTGCTATTTTCACTATGGTTTTTGGGTAATGTCTTAGTTATAAGGGAAGTTCTGTCAAAATTTTAGCAAAGTCTTGGTAGTAGTTTTGGTGTGGCCTTATAGTGAGTTGTTCATATTCTAACTATCTATTATTCAAAGTCGATGTTTGGGCTTTCTTTCTGTCATCAGTTGTTGTGCTCCACGAGGAGGGCTAATTGGAATTCATCAATTCTGAGTTATATAGCCTAATTTAATATTCCATTATTTACTTAATTAAAGTTACACTTGCATACATGCATTAACTGTGTGTATAACATATATAATTATGCATTATGAATAGTATTTAATATCTTAACATTTGTATGTGAATGTTCATTTATGTGATATTGCATATTGTTTGTAAATGTCAGATGGAAATGGGATGATACAATGCCACGTAGGAAAGTGGATCTGTTTATGAAGATTAAGATAAAATGAGCTAGGACTGGTGGCTGATGGCTAGGGCCTGCTCATTGCCCCGCTGCGACTAGTCAGCTTGGTGCTATATGGTTTTATCCAGTGACAGTTGGGACCCTTAGTATTGTTTATAAGAGGCAATATTGGATTCACAAAGCCAGGATAGGGGGATCGGCTCCCTAAATTAAGGATTAGTGTGATACTATAGACTGTGTTCCATCCTTATGTGACTTCATGATTTGTCTGTCTGTTTGGCATAATACATTAATATTATGATCATTGTGTGGTATGTTATATTAGGATCTATATAGCTTATTGAGTCGAATGCTCATTCCTGTCAATTTATCTTTTCAAGTTGTGGAATGAGCTTGTAAAGGAACTTGAATTGAGTTAAACTGCCTTTTTTATCTTTTAGCAGTGTTCTATATTTAAGTACTGAATTATGTAAATAATATTCATATAATTGTGTCATTTTCTAAAACTCCGAAATGCTACCTCTATTCCCTATATCCTGATTGATTGTCAATGTATTATTATTGTATCTTTTAAGTTGTTTGTTAAACAGAACCAATAATATGTTAAGTGATATTTTGAGGTAATTGAGTTGATAGCCTAGTGTGCTTTGATTTGAGTTGTTATTTAATTAGATTTTCTTATTTCTTAGGCTTATAGACCTATCATATAATAGTTTTGTCATTTAGTGTGATGTCAAGCTTACTACGAGCACTGGTAGCCATGTGCATCACCTGTGTCCTAGTGTCAATCACGTACCCTCAACTTTAGGTCATGATAATATAGCTTCTCAATGCCCTAACAAGAGAGTAATGAATAGAGAGATCTTTTCTAAAAGTGAAAAAGAAGATGATAGTGACAACATGCCATCCTTGAAAGATGTAAGTGATCATGAATAAGATAAAGATGGTAAAGATATGGTTTATAGAGAAATGTTTGTCACCAAGCGTGCCTTGAGTGCATAAGTGAAGGAAGAAAATGAGGTCTATCAGCAAAGGGAAAACTTGTTCCATACTAGGTGTTTTGTGCAAAATAAGGTTTGTCATATAATTATTGATAGGGAAGTTGTACTAATGTAGCAAGCTGCTACTTAGTTAAAAAGCTTAACTTACCTATAAATAAACACCCAAAACCCTATAAACTGAAATGGTGAAATGAATGTGGTGAAATTAGGGTCCATAAGCAAGTTTTAGTTTCCTTTTCTATTGGTAGGTACAAAGATGAAGTTTTGTGTGATGTAATACTTATGTAAGCTGGCCATTTACTTTTGGGAAGACCTTGGCAATTTGATAGAAGGGCCAGACATGATGGGTTTACTAACCAACACTTGATTAAAAAAGATGGCAAGAACACTACCCTTAATCCATTATCTTCAGGGGAAGTGTATGAAGATGACCTTAAAAGAATGAGAGAACTTGAAGAGTTGGAAAGACAATGAGTGCCAGAATCTAAGAGAGATAATTTGAGTGAGTCGAAAAATAGAGTGGTGAGAGATGAAAAAGTGAGTGGAAAGAAAGAATAATTGAATTCATCAAAAGAAAAAAAAAGAGAGGGGCAGATTCGAGTATGGGAAAAGAAATTGTTGTCAAAAGAAACAGGTGAGTTTTTATGCTAAGGGGAGTGATATCAAAGATGCTATGTATTGTAATAGGACCATACTTGTACTTATGTATAAGGAAGCTTATTTTTGTACTAATGATCTTGATAATGCTTTGCTTAGTCCTTTTGTTTCTTTGATACAAGATTTTAAAGATGTATTTCCTGAGGAAGTGCCTGACGGGTTGCCACTCATTCAAGCCATTAAACATCAAATTGATCTTGTTCTTAGAGCACCAATTCCAAATCAATCAGCCTATAGGAGTAATCCTGAGGAAACAAAGAAGTTACAAAGGCAAGTTGAGGAGTTGATGTCAAAGGGATACATTTGGGAGAGCATGAGTCCATGTGCAGTTCCTATTTTGCTTATTCCTAAGAAGGATGGTACATCGCGCATGTGTGTTGATTGTAAAGCAATCAATAACATAACAGTAAAGTATATACATCCCATTCGTAGATTAAATGATATGTTGGATGAATTGCATGGTTCTTATGTTTTTAGCAAGATTGATTTGAAAAGTGGGTATCATCAAATTTGTATGAGAGAAGGAAATGAATGGAAAATTACCTTTTAAAAAAAATATGGTTTGTATGAATGGTTATTTATGCCTTTTGGTTTGACTAATGCACCTAGCACATTTATGAGATTGATGAATCATGTTTTGAGACCTTTTATTGGTAAGTTTGTAGTTGTATATTTTGATGATATCCTTATATACTCTACAAATTCGAATGAGCATTTAGAACATTTAGGGGTTGTACTTGATGTTTTAAGGAAAGAAAAATCATATGCTAACCTTAAAAAGTGTTTTTTTTTTTTTTTTGTTTAGATCATATTATTTTTCTAAGTTTTGTGGTAAGTGCACAAGGTGTTGAAATGGATGAAGAAAATGTAAGTGCCATTAAAAGTTGGCCAACTCCAAAATCAATTTATGAGGTAAGGAGTTTTCATGGTTTGGCTATTTTTTATAAGCATTTTGTAAAGGATTTTAGCACAATTGTTGCACCACTCACCAAAATCATAAAGAAAAATGTTAGTTTTAAGTGCGGTAATGAGCAAGACATAGCATTTAATTCACTTAAGGACAAGTTGAGTATGGCACCTATTCTGACTTTGCTTAACTTTGGAAAAACTTTTGAGATTTAATGTAATGCTTCAAGTTTAAGAATTGGAGCTGTTTTAATGCAAGAAAGGAGGTTGATTGCCTACTTTAGTGAAAAACTCCATGGTGCTACTTTGAACTATCCAACTTATGATAAAGAGCTTTATGCTTTGGTGAGGGCATTGGAATGACAACATTATCTTAGGCCCAAGGAGTTCATGATCCATGCAGACCAACAATCATTGAAATATCTTAAAGGGCAAGGAAAGTTAAATAGAAGTCATGCCAAGTGGAGTGAGTTCGTTGAAACATTCCCATATGTGATAAAATACAAGCAAGGTAAAGAGAATATGGTTGCTAATACCTTGTCTAGAAGGTATACTCTCATTAACACCATGAATGCAAAAATGATGAGATTCAAACACATCAAAGGTTTGTATGGTAACGATTATAATCTTTCTAGTGTTTATGATGCATGTGAGAAAATGGCTAATGATAAGTTTTATAAAATGGATGGGTATTTGCTTAATGAAAATAAATTATATATACCTATGTGTTCTATGCATGAATTGCTTATAAAAGAAGCTTATGGGGGTGGTTTAATAGGGCATTTTGGGATTACAAAAACTTTGGATACTTTGAGTGAGCACTTCTATTAGCCTAAAATGAAAAGGGATTTAATTAAAATATGTGATAGATGTGTTACTTATAAACAAGCTAAGTCTAAAGTTTTACCACGTGGTTTGGACAACTCTTTACCTGTATCTAATGAATCTTAGGTTGATATATCAATGGATGTTGTATTAGGTTTGCCTAGGTCAAAAAAGGGGAGGGATGCAATATTTGTTGTTGTTGATAGGTTTTCTAGAATGGCACATTTTATATCTTATAGTAAAAATGATGATGCTACAAACATTGCTAACTTATTCTTTAGGGAGATAGTACGACTCCATGGCATTCCTAGGAGTATTGTAAGTGATAAAGATGTAAAGTTTTTGAGCTACTTTTGGAAAGTTTTATTAGGTAAGTTGGGGACTAAATTATTGTTTTCTACTACTTGTCATCCCCAAACTGATGGACAAACTGAGTAGTGAATAGAACTTTAGGTACTTTATTGCATGCTATCATTCAAAAGAACTTAAAAAATTGGGAAGATTGTTTGCCATTTGTTAAATTTGCTTATAATCATATTATGCACTCACTACAAGTTATTCACCATTTGAGATTGTTTATGGTATTAATCTACTAACTCCTTTGGATTTAGTTCCTTTACCTACTTATGAAGGGAGTATTTTAGATGGAAGGAAGAAAGTTGAAATGGTAAAAAAAAAACTTTATGAGGATGTGCTCAAGAACATAAAGAAAAGAAATCAACAAATTGCAAATCAAGTTAACAGAGGAAGAGTGAAAGTAATCTTTGAGCCAGGTGAATAGGTTTGGGTGCATATGAGGAAGGAAAGATTTCTAAGTCATAGAAAATCTAAGTTGCATCCAAGAGGAGATGGACCTTTTCAAGTTTTGGAAAGAGTCAATGATAATGCCTACAAATTGGACCTTCTTGGTGAGTATAATATTAGTGTTACTTTCAATGTAAGTAATCTTTCTCCTTTTGCTATAGGTGAAGATTTGAAGATGAATCCTTTTGAGGAGGGAGGGAATGGTGCAATCCAAGTAGCTAATAGCAAGGATCCAATTACTTTGCCAAATGGACCAATTACAAAAGCAAGGGCTAACAAGTTCAAAGATGCAATTTTAAGGCTTGATGCAAGGCTTATGGAACAATCTATCCACAATTAAGAGTGCAAAAAGGAGTCAAATATCAAATTGGGGATTCAAGATTCAAATTTAGATTTGGTTAATTTGATTCAAGTGCTAGAAGATAAAACATGAAGATTCAAGCTTCAAGGATGGATTTTGATTAGGTCAATTAATTTAAACTCAAATTTGAAATTCATATTATTATTCGGTTGATTTTATTAATTAAGTCCATATCTATCCTTTTCTTGTTTTAAGTTTTTTAATTAGTTATTTGGGCTTTTAGTTTGCTTAAATTAAGCCCAAAATCGATTTTTGTTAGTAAGTTGTTTAGGAAATTGGTTTTCCTTAAACAACCATTAATTTTAGGGTTTGTAACCTAACTAAGATATTATAAATACTTAGCTATTCTATCAAAAAGGGACAAACTTGATAATTTGAAAATTATAGCTTTGTGGTTGTGAGAAATTTCTCAATTTTGGCTTTTTCTTTGAATCAATAATCCGAACTTCCAAAATTAATTACTTTGTTTTGTTCACAATATACCAAGGTTCTTTGACATAGGTTCGTCATTAGGTTGAAATTTCTTATTTCAAACTTGATTTGGCTTTCCAAGGAGTCACTTCCAAACGTAAAGGTATTAGATCTCAAAGCAGGCCGTTTGGGGTTCATATCAATGTTGCATTAGTCAGAATAATGCAACATTTCTACCAAAGTGTTGCATTAATTTTTTATTTTTCACTTTTTACAAGGTCTAATACAACACTTTACACATAATATTGCATTAGACTAAAATCAATCTTACCTTAGCCAATACTTTTAGAGCAACATTTTCATTTTGTGTTGTTGAAAGCCATTTATGGTGTAGTGAAATATTTGATGGGTATGTTCCATAAAGTTATATTTTTTTATAACTTATTTTTGAAGTTGTATTCTATTTTCAATTGTTGTTTATCTTTTTGTAATTTAATGTTGGATTGGGATACGTATTGTGTATGAATGCTACGTTGTTCAATTTCTTATGTATGTTCATCATTTAGCTTTTATATATACATTGTTTTTGGTATCTAGGTTCATTGTAAATCAACTCTTTGTTCTTTTTTTTTTTTTTTTGTTATTTACATGTGACATAGATTCAGCAAATATCAATTATAGATTCATTAATAATGTTTCCTAGGTTCATTGGTTATTCTCTTTTCTCTTTTGAATGAATTTGTTACTTTTTATTTTTTTGTTTTTTATTTGGTATTTATTGTAGTGTGATTGGTGATTCTAAGTCAGAGCCGAATGATGTACATAATAAAGTCTAACTTGCAAAGAAGTACAAGAAGATTCCTTTATCGTCGAGGTCTCCTTTTTTGAGTGCATATGATGTCAAATTGAGTGACGTTACTATGAAAGAGAGGCTAATTTAAGAGTTTGTATTTATGGAGTATACTTAAGAATATCTAAAACAATGAGATTAATTTCTAATTGTTTTATTGGTTATTAATTGTAAATAAATTATATATTTGCACTAATATATATTTTTATAATAGAGAAATTTTATTCAACTATGGAAATTATTGGGCTAACTGTGAAGATATAAGGAGCCTTTGTGGTGATGAGAAGGTTGTTATTATGGTTCTTGATATTTGGTGTTAGAAAATAAACTTCGTCAACATGAGGGTGCAATTGACCAACCTAAAAGGGTTTTATTCTCAACTATATCTTGAAAACTTATATATTATTATTATTATTATTAATGTTACTATTAAAATTTTTTCAATTCCAATTAGAACAATAAATTGAGCAACAAGCAAAATTTAAGCCTTAAAGAATGTTTTCAAAATTTCAATAACATATTGGATATAGAATTAGGATATGCGTCAAATCTTAACATTAGTGATGTTTGTAACAACCCACACCTACCCTAGAAAATTTTCATGACGATTTGCTTGATTTAAAACTATTAAAGTTAAGTGTATGCTTTTATGGAAATTTATGTTATACATGTTGATAAGCATGTGGCATGTTAAATTAATTTTTAATATGCATAATATGAGTTATTATTACGAAATAAATGATTTATATGAAGTACATTAGCATAAAATAAATTATTTTAAATAAAATAAATTTTCATGCATAAAGGCAATTTTTAAGTATCAAATGATTTTATGTGTATTTTAAAATAATTTTTAAAATAAATATTTTGGGGGAAATTTTACAGAAAATAATAAGAAAAATATTTTTATTTAAATTATCCATAATTAGCCCCTAATTTAAATAAAAAACCCAAACACCTAAAAGACCACTACCCAAAAACCCTCCTAATCTAGCTCATTAAGGGTATTAGTGGAAATTGCCTAAAACCCTACCTTTAAACATCAAAATTTCAGCCAGCAACCTATTTCCAGAAGCCACTACTCTAATTTTCTATAATTTTGACAGAAAAATTCTCTCAAAATAACTCTCTCTACAGAAATAAAGAAAATACCTTTCAATTTTATGATTTCTCACCCGTATTTGTAAGTTTTTTCTTTTTTAACGATTTCCTATATGATTTCTATGAAATAAATTATGAGAAAATTATTTTGAACTAGTCATTTACTAATTTTTTATGGATTTAATTTTTTTGAGTGAGTTTTTGAAAGAGAAATTTAATTTTCTACCAAAAACACAAATATTTCTGCGCAATTTCTCCAAAGATGAATCATGTAACTTAAAATTAAAATTTTTATACATGAACATCACTAGGGGTGTGATTCTAGCATGAATGATTTATAAACTAATTTTTGATGTGTTTTTATGAAAAATATAGGATTAAATTATATTTCTGTATGTTTCTATAATGACCGAAAAATTTCAGAAAACAAAAGAATTCATAGTTTTTGTGCTAGAACTTAGAAGTTAGAAAATTCTATTATTAATTAAATATGTGGCTGCTGATTTGTATATGAATGGATTCTAATCTGATATTTGTTTTGTTTGAATGAAAAATAATGATTTAAATCATGTGTTTATATATTACTGTAATGAACGAAAAGCGCGAAAACTCATGATTTTCACCCTAAGCCTTAAAACTCAAAATTTTTTTGTATAATTATTACTTGTGGCTGCAAATTCATACATGAGGATGTTCTAAACTAATGCTTACTATGATTGAATGAAAAACAATGGTTTAAACCACTTGTTTACATATTACTGTAATGACCGAAAAATACTGAAAATAAGAAAAACTCATGTTTTTGCATCCTAAAACCTAAAATTGGAATTTCCACATACATATCAGACATATGGCTGTCGATTCATGTGCATTAATGTTCTAAAATGATTCTTGTTGTGTTTACATGAAAGATCTTGGTTTAAACCATGTTTTTACATATTACTGTAATAGACGGAAAGTGCGAAAAGGAAAGAAAAATTCAGTTTTTCCTTTAATGATGCATTCGGCCTACTATGGGATTTTTATCACAATGTCTATAATTTTTATGTTATGTATTTTGATGATTATTGATATGCATGTATATATGATAAATGATAAAATTGCATGTTAGTTGAAGGTATGATGTTAAACAAGCATAGAGGCACTTTGGTATACTTAAGGTATCTTAACCTTATATTGTGATTAGAATGTGATGTGATTGGATAATTTGGAAATGGATTTTATGAAGAATTAACAATGAATTAATGGTCTTGAATTAATGAAGTGACTGATTGAAGGAATTGGTCATAAGAGATAAGCCTGATGCTTGAAAGGCTATTGATAAGTTGACGTATATAAAAGTGTTATAAGATGATTGTTAAAGTGAATTGACATTAAGATAATAATATTATGTTGACCTTAGAAAGGTATAGACATGAGTTATAATGTGATTTCATATGGGCCTATTAAGGCTAAGTGTGCAAGACTTTTAAAGTCAACATGTTATGTGCAAGTGATGAGGTACACTTATATGTACAACTCTAAACGTATGTGAATGTTATATATGCATGGAGTAGTTATGTGATAGGATAGCATCATGACTAAATAAATACTAAGTACTAACTTAAATATCATGATAGAGTTTGAGGAGCTTTAGAATTTCAAAGGGGCTACTTGAAATAGGAGCTAAGGAACCACAGGGTGAGTAAACGCTGTATTCATGCTACAAGTGTGGGCAAATGGGACACTTTGTTAAGGACTATTCTCAGAGGAGGAATTAAGGGAATACGAACGCAGCACCTCCACAATCTAGGTCATTCCAATTGCAAGTGTAAGAAGCCAAGGATAAGGAGCCAATTGTTGGGAATGCATTGGCAACAGATAATAAGGGCAAAGGTCGAGTCTTTGCCTTAAACTAGCAAGAGGCTCGCGATTCCCACACAACCATTATAGGTATCATCCCCATCCAAAATTTTAGTGCAAAATGTTTGATTCTGGTGCTGCCTATTCTTTTGTGTCGCCTTGTTTTACTAAGAGTTTGGGTAGAAATAAGGAATTAATGAGTGAACCTTTAGTAGTATCCACTCCTTTGGGGGAGGTGATAGAAGTAAAGTATGGGTATAAAGGTTGTAAGGTAGAAATTAATGGACAAAAACTTCCTGTAGTTTTGCTAGAATTAGATGTATTAGAATTTGATGTGATATTAGGGATAGACTGGTTATATGAGCATAGAGCTCGTATTGATTATAGATAAAAGATTGTTGAGTTTCGAACCAAGGATGGGAAGGAGTTCATGTATCAAAGGGATAGGAATGAAAATCCTCTAAACTTCATATCGGCCTTAGGAGCAAGAAGGATGTTAAGGAAAGGATGCCAAACATACCTAGCCCATGTAATTAATACTGACAATGAGGCTACCATGCAAGATGAAAGCATTCCAGTAGTGGAGGAATTCATAGACGTATTTCCAGATGATTTAGCTGGATTACCAACTGACTGTGAAATCGAGTTTAACATTGAACTGTTGCCTAGAACATAGCTTATATCGATACTGCCATATCATATGGCACCACTAGAGTTGAAAGAATTAAAGATGCAATTGCACGATCTACTCAAAAAGTGTTTTATTCGACCAAGCAGTTCACTATGGGGTGCTCCAGTGCTATTCATAAAAAAGAAGGATGGCTCATTCCAAATGTGCATTGATTATCGCCAAATTGACAAAGTCACTGCAAAGAATAGGTATCCTTTGCCAAGGATTGATGATCTCTTTGATCAATTGCAAGGAGCTAGTCACTTCTCCAAGATTGACTTAAGGTCTGACTATCATCAACTAAAGATCCATGGAGAAGACATTTGCAAGACTGCCTTCCATACTAGATATGGATATTATGAGTTCATGATTCTGCCATTTAGTATGACAAATTTCATAGACTTGATGAATTGAGTATTCAGACCCTTCCTTGACAAGTTCATGATCATGTTCATTGATGACATCCTGATTTACTCAAAGAATAAGGAAGAACATGAAGAACATTTGAAGATTGTGCTTTAAATGCTACGTGATCTTCAGCTTTATGCTAAGCTATCTAAGTGTGAGTTTTGGATCTAGTCTCTCAGCTTTCTTGGAAATATAGTAAGTGAGGAAGGGATTCAAGTTGATTCTAAGAAAGTTGAAGCAGTAGCAAGTTGGCCACGGCCCACAACAGTTTTAGAAGTACGAAGTTTCTTAGGCATGGCTGGGTATTATCACAAATTCGTACAGGACTTTTCTAAGATAGCAGCTCCATTGACCAAGTTGACCAAAAAGCAAGCTAAGTTCAATTAGGAAGAGTCCTATGAGAAGAATTTTCAGAAGCAAAAGAAGTGTTTGATATCGGCCCCAGTTTTGGCATTATCGGAAGGTGAAGAAGGGTTCACTATACAAGTAGGACTTAGATGCATCTTGATGCAGAATGGGAAAGTCATCACCTATGCATCACGATAGCTTAAGAAGTATGAAGTTAATTATCCTACTCACGATTTGGAGTTAGCTGCCATAGTTTTCGCTCTCAAAATCTGGAGACATTACATGTATGGAACAAAGTGTGAGATTTACACAGATCATAAGAGTCTTCAGTACATCTTGACCCAAAGAGACCTCAACCTAAGGTAGAGGAGATGGATTGAACTATTGAAAGATTATGATTGTCAGATTCTTTACCATCCTAGAAAGGTAAACATGGTGGTGGATGCTTTGAGTCAAAAATTGATAGGAAGCCTAGCCCATGTGACTATGCAAAAGAGGCCGATCACGAAGGTATTAAAGAAATTGTTTAGTCAAGGCTTAAAGCTAGAGATTGGAGGATCGAGAATTTTATTGGCTCATTTCCAAGTGGACTATAAACTAATGGAAGAAATAAGGGATTCACAAGGTAAAGACCCACACATAGTAATGTTGATGAATGAGATGAAGGAAGGGAAGAACTTTAAGTTCAGACTGGTCAATGGAGTCTCAAAGTGTGGAAATAGAGTATGTGTGCCTAATATGGATGGACTGTGAGAAAGGATACTAAAGGAGGCTCATCAAACACCTTACTGTGCTCATCCTAGAACTACCAAGATGTATCATGACATGAAAGCTAATTATTGGTGGCCGGGACTGAAGAAGGATGTGGCAAAGTTTATAGCATCTTGTCTAACTTTCCAGTAAGTCAAATATGAACACCAATGACCCTCTGGATTGCTACGAGAAATTTGACTACCTAAATGGAAGTGGGAGCACATCACTATGGACTTTGTAGTTGGGCTACCTAGAACCTCAAAAGGGTATGACTCTATATGGGTCATAATGGATCGATTGACAAAGTCTACTCATTTTTTAAGGGTTAAGATCTGTAGATCAATATGCACAGTTGTATATGGATGAGATCGTGAAACTACACGGAGTGCTGATTTCCATTATCTCGGATTGAGGGACTCAATTCACCTTAAGGTTCTGGTAGAAGTTGCAAGAAGCTTTAAGAACACAACTTGATTTCAATACTACATTTCACCCTTAAACAGATGGATAGTCTGAAAGGATAATTCAGACACTAGAGGATATGTTAAGGATGTTTGTTTTGGACTTTGGTGGTACTTGGATAAGTACTTACCTTTGATTGAATTCACCTACAACAATAGCTATCATTCGTCCATCGGCATGGCACCATATGAAGCATTGTATGGGAGAAAATGTCATTCCCCAGTTTGTTAGATTGAACCTAGAGAAAAGCATGTGGAGATGCTAGAGTTGCTTAAGGAGACTATGGAGAAAGTACCTTTGATTCAAGATTGACTAAAAATGGCCTTCAATCGGCAAAAGATTTATGCAGATCCTAAGTGAAAAGACATCCATTTTGCCATGGGAGATCACGTGTTCTTGAAGGTCTCTCTAATGAAAGGTGTTATGAGATTTAGCAAGAAAGGAAAGTTATTTCCTCACTTTATTAGTCCCTTCAAAATCTTAGATAAGTTTGGGGAAGGATCTTATAGACTTGCCCTACCTTCAACTATGACGCATGTGCATCCAGTGTTTCACGTCTCTATATTAAGGAAGTGTGCGTCATATTCGTCTCATGTCTTATCACCTCCAAACATTATGTTAGATGAGCAGCTATCCTATGAGAAATCACCAATAGCAATAGTGGATCAACAAGCGAAGAGGTTAAGAAACAAGGAGATATCCATGATTAAGGTCCAATGGCGAAATCATGGGGTTGGTGAGTGCACTTAGGAAGCCAAGGAAGAGATGCGACAAAAGCTCATCTTTTTAAAAATTAGTAGGTAAGAATTTAAATTCGAGGACAAATTTCTTTTAAGGGGGAAAAATGTAACAACCCACACCTATCCTAGAAAATTTTCGTGACGATTTGCTTGATTTAGAACTATTAAGGTTAAGTGTGTGCTTTTATGGAAATTTATGGTCTATATGTTGATGAGCATATGGCATGTTAAATTAATTTTTAATATGCATAATATGAGTTATTATTATGAAATAAATAATTTATATGAAGTATATTAGCATAAAATAAATTATTTTAAATAAAATGAATTTTCATGCATAAAGACAATTTTTAAGCATAAAATGATTTTATGAGTATTTTAAAATAATTTTTAAAACAAATATTTTGGGGGGAATTTTACAAAAAATAATAAGAAAAATATTTTTATTTTAATTACCCATAATCAGCCCCTAATTTAAATAAAAAGCCCAAACACCTAAAAGCCCACTACCCAAAAACCCTACTAACCTAGCTCATTAAGGGTATTAGTGGAAATTGCCCAAAACCCTACCTTTAAACATCAAAATTTCAGCCAGCAACCTATTTCCAGCAGCCACCACTCTAATTTTCTATATTTTGACAGAAAAATTCTTTTAAAACAATTCTATCTACCGAAATTAAGAAAACACCTTTCAATTTTGCGATTTCTCGCCTGTATTCGTAAGTTTTTCTTTCTTAACGATTTTCTATCTCATTTCTACGAAATAAATTATGAGAAAATTATTTTGAACTGTTCATTTACTATTTTTTTATAGATTTGATTCTGTTTCAATGAGTTTTTGAAAGAAAAATTTAATTCTCTACCGAAAACACAAATCTTTCTGCGTGATTTCTCCAAAGGTGAATCCTAGAACTTAAAATTAAAATTTTTATACATGAACATCACTAGGGGGGGGGGGGTGTGATTACAACATAAATGATTTCTAAATTGATTTTGATGTGTTTTGATGAAAATATTGGATTAAATTATATTTCTGCATATTTCTGTAATGACCGAAAAATTTCAGAAAACAAAGGAATTCAAAGTTTTTGTGCTAGAACTTAAAAGTTGGAAAATTCTATTATTAATTAAATATGTGGCCACTAATTTGTATATGAATGGATTCTAATCTGATATTTGTTTTGTTTGAATGAAAAGTAATGATTTAAATCATGCGTTTATATATTACTGTAATAAATGGAATGCACGAAAACTCATGATTTTCACCCTAAGCCATAAAACTTAGAATTTTTTTGTATAATTATTACTTATGGCTGCTGATTCATACATGAGGATGTTTTAAATTGATATTTATTATGGTTGAATGAAAAAATGGTTTAAATCACCTGTTTACATATTACTGTAATGACCGAAAAATACCAAAAATAAGAAAAACTCATGTTTTTGCATCCTAAAACCTAAAATTGGAATTTCCAGGTTCATATCACACATATGGCTGCTGATTCATGTGCATTAATGTTCTAAAATGATTCTTATTGTGTTTACCTGAAAGATCTTGGTTCAAACCATGTTTTTACATATTACTGTAATAGACGGAAAGTGCGAAAAGGAAAGAAAAATTCAGTTTTTCCTTTGATGATGCATTCGACCTACTATGGGATTTTTATCCCAATGTCTATAATTTTTATGTGATGTATTTTGATAATTATTGATATGTATGTATGTATGATAAATGATAAAATTGCATGTTAGTTGAAGGTATGACACTAGACAAGCCTAGAGGCACTTTGGTATACTTAAGGTATCTTAACCTTATGTTGTGATTAGAATGTGAATGTGATTAGAATCTGAATGTGATTGGATAATATGGAAATGGATTTTTGGATGAATTAACAATGAATAATGATCTTGAATTAATGAAGTGATTGATTGAAGGAATTGGTCTTAAGAGATAAGCATGATGCTTGAAAGGCTATTGATAAGTTGACATATATAAAAGTGTTATAAGATGATTGTTAAAGTGAATTGATATTAAGATAATAATATTGTGTTGACCTTAGAAAGGTATAGACATGAGTTATAATGTGATTTCATATGGGCCTATTACGGCTAAGTGTGCAAGACTTTTAAAGTCAACATGTTATGTGTAAGTGATGAGGTGCACTTATATGTGCAACTCTATACGTATGTGAATGTTATATGTGCATGGAGTAGTTATGGGATAGGATAGCATCATGACTAAATAAATACTAAGTATTGACTTAATTATTATGATAGAGTTTGAGGAGCTTTAGAGTTTCAAAGAGGCTACATGAAATAAGAGCGAAGGAACCACAGGATGAGTAAACGCTGTATTCATGCTACAAATGCGAGTAACATTATGATATGTTATAAATATGTGATATCATATTATGTGAGCTTTTGAGATCTTTGAAACCCAAGTTCTTCCTATCCTAAAATATGATTAAATGATTTCTTTGTAAAGATTGGGTTGCCAAAGGACATTTGGTCGAAATCCATTTTTTACTATCCAATGATAATACCTTTGTGATTATTACCCTAACTTATATTCTTTCTGGAACTACACTATCATTGTATCTTTTGTTTGAAAGTTAAACTACTATTGCTATTGTGATACTTGTTATTATCGCCTTACATGATATTGTTATTTGTGATTACCATTAGCTCTAGTTATGGTACCTTTAACCCTTTATGCAAAAATCAGCTAAAAGGGGTAGTTCTAGCCATGGAGCCTAATCAATTTCATGACTTTATAAGTATTGAGTTAGGAATTGGAATTTGGTATGAGGCCACCTCTCCCTCGAGTGAATGAGCTAGCATAGTCATTTACTCTTATTGGGTGTTTAATGTTATTAGTGTGATTTTTGCAATTTGTTAAATTGGGAAACTTTCTAAATTGAAAAACTTGCTAAATTGCATCTTTGATTCATAAATTGTAAATCATGAACTATGTGTTGTATGTGATGGGATTTCTTGAAAAATGGGATATGCGATATCGTTTATGTTATATTGTTTACTCATTGAGATCATTTATCTCACCTCTTCTTCTTGTAAGGTTCCAGGTGAGCAACTGTGAAGAGGCAAGGTGATGGCTTAAGCATTCTACTTTGCTTGGGGATTCCTTGTCAAAGTCATTAATAATACTATGCTATGAAGTGTTGTCATTAGATGCTCTAAGAATATTTATTTTTGATGTTTATTTTGAGATGTTATTTATTAAGGTTTTCAAGTAAATTATGAATATTATTTCCTTATGGATTATATGTGAAGTGTCTAATTAGTGTCTTCCGCAATTAAAGGTTTTCATATAATGTTTTAAATGAGTTATTGTATAAGATTTGGTATGATACTAGGCATGATATGTATATGTGTAAGTGGGTTCTACGAGCATGGGTGACCTTATGTCTCACCGTGTTCTAGGACCGTCATATCTCTAAAGTTGGGATGTGACAATGTTGAACTTGCAAGTAATCATTGTAGTTGTTATTAATATTTAATTTTTTAAATAAATATTTTGTTCATTTATATACTTACATCAAATTTTTAAATGATGATAGATCTAGGTATTTTTTGTTGTTATTTGCCGCAATCATTATTTTTAGGTTTGGCTTAATTTTAAAATTTTTTTCATTATAGTTATAGACAACGGAACCCTTCCACCTCGGATGATAGTGCAAAGTATGAAGGTTGTCCAAGACTTCTTATAAGTTACATTGTTTTAGGTTCATTATTTATAAATTGTATGTTCATTACTTCTGATATACATGTTCATTATTTATACTCTGTAGTTTCGTTATATGTTCCATTTTTATTATTTGCTTATAAGTTCATTTTTTATATATTATAGATTTATATTTCATAAAGTTTATTTTCATTATATTTTGTTTTATCTATGCTTTAGGCTAATGCATTATGTGGACTATTTGGTAACAAAAAACCTTCGTATAAATGTAGATTTGAAGAAATTTAAAAAAGTGTTGCTTAAAACACCTTGGAGATCAAATGCTAATGTGTTGATTGTAGAGTGTTTTGCTTGAGGCATATGGAGACTTACAAGGAGCAAGGTGATTATTGGGATTGTAATTTGAAAAAAAAAATGATGTAAGTTATCACTGTTTTTTTGCTTCTTTTATTAATATTGTATGTTTACAATTATTTACTTATTATTTTAATTGTATTTTTTGTAGGACCTTTTCTTGAAGTCTCTAAGGGCAAAGTATGGTTCAACTATTCTATTGTCTAGAATAAACAAGTATAAAGATGATGTCAAGAATGCAACTAAGAAGAAATTTATTGAGTGGAAAAAGATGAATTAGTTACTTTAGACAATTTTATTTTTTAAGAACTTTAGTTGTTTAAATAGAAAGTTGTAAAGTTTTAATGTTGAACAATTAGTGAATTTGGTTTTTATAGGGATATGTGAGGATATTTTTCATTTTATACAAATCATATATAGATATTATGGATTTATATAAATACTTTTCATTTATATTGTCTTTGCAGTTTTTAGTAAATCTCAATTTGAAGTAATATAAACCATTTAATGATAAGTTTTTTATAAGTTATATTTTTTTAATTTATAAGATAATTTGTATGTTCATCAGTTTTATAAATTAGGTTCATTAGTTATACAGCTTATGTTCATCATGTAATTACAAAGCAATAAAGAAATAAAACTCAATAAAATTAATTATTACTTACAAGTTCATCAGGATGCATATTTACCGTTTTTTAATTCTAGATTCATCATTGTAATGTTGTACATTCATTTAACAATATTATAAATTTTTTTAATTATATACAATAAGTTCATTAATTCTTAATTAGTGATTCATTAAATATGAGGTGCAGATTCGTCATTCGTATATTGTACATTCATTTATTTTGCACTAAGATGACTAAAAAGATATATTAAAAAAATTTGTTTTTATTGTTAAAAATAGAATTATATGTTTCATACACTTTGAAAAGTGTTAAAAGATATGGGATTGAAAATTTGAAAGGGTCTAAGTTTAATAGGATTTACAATTGAAGTATAAATTAAATTTGGGTTTGTGTAACAATGATCAATTATGAACTGCCAAAATTTGGGTGTGCAAGATATCCATTTCCAACTACTTCGGAAAGACTTTCCTGTAAAAATTTATTTTTAAATATGCCATTTATAATTGAAGATATACAGCTGCTTAAATTAATATAACCTTTATATTTAAAAAACAAAGACAAATAGAGTACTTGAATTCAAGTTTGAACTGCTGTTTTTGTTTGCAATGTAGCCATTTAAGCATTTTTCCTTTGCCCTTTTGCTTGATTACACCTTTTCTTTATTATGCTGTTATTCCTTTTATTGCGCTCACGTTTTGCATTTCTATGAGTTAGATTTTGAATCTTCTTAGGTGAGTTGTTTGAGTTTCATTAGGTTTAACAAAGTAAATAGGCCCAACCTTATTTATAACGCTATTTTTCTTATTTTTTTTTCTCACAATGTTATCGAGTTTTGCTATTGTGTTCACTAGCTGAAATCAATTGCTACAACTTTCTATCCATTTGTATCCTCCAAAAAGAAGGAGCTATACCTTGTTCATTTAATGATGAACTAATTAGAATATCTATGTTTTTGCTTTCAATGACTTCTTTCATCCATCTCATGATTATATGTTTATCTAGGATTGTTTCAACACAGTGCACATTTATTGTACGCAAATAATGGCAGCAAAGGGTCCCTACTTCTGAAAAACATCTTGCAAGTGCAAAATATGTTTAGGTGTTGTGGATTGAACTACACCTCATATCGAATAACATCCGTATCTAGATGCCAAACATGATATATGATGTTGTTTTCTTTTAATAATAAACATTGTTGATATAATGCAGCACCCTCAATAAACTGCTTCTCAAACATAAAATAAATCTTTATGGTATATATTTGCCTAGCATGTGAAAGGAGTTTGAAATGATTCAGAGTTATCTCTGGTTTACCTTGCAAGTAATGCAAATCTCCTCCATTCTCTTTACTCCTCCATTTTGTCACTACATCAACAAAAGAATTATAGAAATCATAAAGTTCAATAATCTTGAAAAGTCTCTTAGACACAGAATAATTTGTAGCCTCACTCCTTTATGATAAAATGCCACTAGAAAAATAATCTCTGTTAAATGCAGGACACCATTTCTGTTTGCCTTTATAAAGCTTTTGTATCCAAGTGTTATTATAATGCTGATATTCTATGATCAACCTGAAAAAATAATGAGATGACTTATAGGTTCATTATATATAACATTGAGGTCCATTACATAATAATTAAAGGTTCCATGTAGTAAAATGTCATGTTCACTAAAATAAGCAATAAATTTTATTAAAGAATTTCATTTATCTGGACCAATACAACTGAAATTCAGTCTTTGTGTCAATGCATTTCCACACATAGTTGAATAGGTCTATAAATTCTTTTTGACTTCTCAAGGATTTGATTTTTTTTTTTTTAATTTTCTCATATGTGCCATATACAATGTCTATGGCATGAGTTAGGAAAAACTTGACCAATTGAGAGATTGATCTATCATTATTGTTGGTGGATGTATGCCTTCCATAGATCTTAAAAAGGTACTAAAGAGCCATATGAAAGACTCTATTTTATCATTTAGTGAAAAACCACATCCAAACATCACATTTATATAATGATGATTCATACCTATGAATGATGCGCAAATCATATCATATCTGTTAGCGCGATAAGTGGTATCATGCACTAATAGATCTCCAAAATGCTTGTAATCTTGTTTCATATATAAATCTCTCTAAAATAAGCTACATAATCATCATTATCGACATGAAAGTCAAAGAAGAAGTGCTTTTCATTTGATTTTTTTATGAAAATTTCAATCAATGCATTCGAATTGGTGCCATCTAATTTTTTCATATTTTCCATTGCTAAATGATTACAAGCATCCTTAACTATGAATCTAATAAATGGTGATCCTCTTGATTGGTTTGTAAGCAATCTAATCCCATTAGTCACTGGAACTCCACTTTTCTTTAGGTGGTTAAGATAAGAGTATTTTTTATAATTCCTTTTTGCGAATAGAAGGGATGGGTTTTGTTGGGTGGACATAGGTCATGATTGTGTTCTTTTTGATGTTTTATTGCAGTCCAAACTCCCTCTTCATCAATATCAAAGGGTTAATTTCATTGGTCATCCCTAAACTTTTAATTAACGCCCATGATCATCCCTAAACTAAAAATCCTCCCTTAAAAATCCCCAAACTTAGCAAACATTAAACTTGATGTCCATCTAACTAATATCCATCCAAAACTCAAACAAAAGTATGATATGGCAATATAAAATGGCCACCTAAGCATTTCAGCCAATTATAAAAAGCCAACTCAGCCTCCCCTCTCTCTCTCTCTCCTCTTTATTTCATGCGTTTTGTTTGGTGGACATAGGTCATGATTGTGTTCTTTTTGATGTTTTATTGCTGTCCAAACTCCCTCTTCATCAATATCAAAGGGTTAATTTCATTGGTCATCCCTAAACTTTTAACTAACGCCCATGATCATCCCTAAACTAAAAATCCTCCCTTAAAAAACTCCAAACTTAGCAAACATTAAACTTGATGTCCATCTAACCAATTTCCATCCAAAACCTAAACAAAAGTATGATATGGCAATATAAAATGGCCACCTAAGCATTTCAGTCAATTATAAAAAGCCAACTCAGCCTCCCTTCTCTCTCTCTCCTCTTTATTTCATGCGCGTGGGGTGTTCTTCTCCAATGGATCTTTTTTTTTTTTCTTCTCTCTATATTAAACTTAAAGTACAGAGGTTAGGTTAGATAGATGCAAACTAAAAAACTATCTGAAGCTCAATATTTTGGAGAATTTAGAAGAAATCTTACCTGGGTTCTTTAAAGCATAAATAGATTGGGATAGAAGAATGGCAAGATCAGACGTTGATATCATTGCGACTTACATTGATGCATTTGGAGCTCCAAGATGCAAATATGGTGACCCTACTCCTTTGTGAATGTCATGGACTAAGGCAAACCCAAGAAGGAGGTTTTTTTGGTGTCTTAATTATGGGGTAAGTGAAGTTTACTGTTTAATTAATTTAATTAGGTCTGGTATGAATATTTGTTTGCATTTGTTCCTAAATGTTGTTTAATCAGGGATTTGACATTTGAATTTTTTTTTTTTTTGGTTTTGCAAACATTCAAAGCTAGATGTGATTATTTTGATAAGGTTGGGATGTGACATTGAGTCTCCCTTCCCCTCCTCTTTTAATTGTTGTATCCTACATATGTAGATGTATTGTCAATTGGGTTGTTATCAAGACTCAAAACATATAGCTTACCTTTGGTGCACATACAAGAAATGGATAATGTGGTGTCACATTAATGGCTTACCCTTGGGGGTCTAGTTGCTTGCAAAGGTTAAAAGACACTGTTTGTATTGATATTGGTGTCCAATTGTGTATTGGGACAACTTGTGCCCACTTCAATCTAAAAAAAATATTAATTTTATAACACTTTATATGCTTTATGAAATTAATGGAATAAACAAATATAACCAATGCACATCACATGCTTACCAAAGTATCATTAGAACTCACAAGTTGCTATGGCATTGAACATGGTGCAGCTCCAGATGTTATCTTTTGTGGTCCCCTAGGCTGCAATTATTGGTAATAGCATATTAAATTCATATAATATAATTAGTAAAGTTATGGATGCAACACATAATAAAACAATGGATGTATTTCAAACTCACCTGGCCTCCATCAATCCTATGAGATCTTGCATTATGCCCTGGTTTCTTGCAAATTTTGCAAGTCATACTAAGCTTTCCAATAGTTTGTTCTTATTGAATCCATTTCCTTTTCTCGTTTTTAGCTTTTGCTTTTTTCTCTATCTCCTCTGCTTCTAATTTCCTTTTGGTAGGTTTGGGCATATTAGGATACTCTTTTCATATGCCTTAATGAACTCTTGCTGCTTTTTAATTACCCTTCTCATCAGTTGGTTTCGAATCATCTCTAGCATTGTTATAATAGGTCTGGTCCTAGCATCCAGAATGTATATGTTGAAACACTTGCATATGTTATTCAACAATATATCATATTTCACATCTATTTTGAAGCATGCTCAGCTCTAATTCTTACATGGTCTCACTCTTAGCCATTCCCTGCACTCCTCAGACTTCTTCTCAACCTCTTCCAAACATCTCTCTAACAATGATGTGTGACTTGCCCTTGCACAATCCCATAATAGATCTTTATATGCCTTACCTTTAAACTGCCCCATCATGTTTGTCCATAGGTGTCTGACACACATCCTATGTTGAGCATGGGGAAACATTGTTTCAATCACCTTGACCAATCCCTGCAAACATTAACAAAGCTTAAGTAGTCATAAAAGAATGCAAATGAGCAATTATCAAACAGTTGAAGTGGCTTTTAAGCTTTAAGGGACTACCTTCTATCTATCTAACATGAAAGTGCATTAATGGGAATTATATAGTTGAAAGTCTTCCTTTAAATTGCTCATAAACCAAGACCAATTCTCTTTGTTTTCAACTCTCACAACAGCCCATGCTAGAGGGTATATGCAATCATTAGGATCAATTCCAACTGCACTAAACAATTGGCATCCAAACCTACCTTTCAACCAGCAACCATTTAGGCAAATTATATTCTTGCAACCTGCCATCCACCCCTCTCTTAGAACAGCTAGACATATATATATGCCTTGGAATTCCCCTTTATCTTCTTTGAAATGCACACTTGATCTAGGATTTGACCTAAGCAACTCTAGCCTATAATCATGCAACTTGCTATACTACTTATCATCATCACCGTTAATCTGTTTGAAGGCTAAATCCCTTGCTCTCCATGCCTTCATCCTGGATATAGTAAACCTTAGGTCTTTACTTATTCTTGCAATAAATAAAGAGATTAACCAATTTGGATTATCTCTAAACTCATCCAAATATTTGCCAGCTAGCCATTTTGAAGTAAGATGAAAGTTTGAAAATACTTTACCACAAGTGTGTACAAGGTTAACAATCTTAATTTGAAAGTTTTCATTATTAAATTCCTTCCTATCCTCACAACCTGCATATATCCTCCATTTACAATCTTTATCCTTACAATTTACTTGAAGCCTCTCTTTGTCATTCTTACAAAACCATACTTGATATCTATGTTTGATTCCATACTTGATATCTATCCTTGTCATTCTTCCTATCCTCACAAGCCTCTTTTAGTTCTTCTCTATCCTTAAAAATCATACCAACTGAAAACTTAGGATCTTCCATATCTTACTGAGCATTGAACTCAAGATACTTGACTTTGTCATCACCTTCAGAGTCCATATCTGAACATAGTTCATCACTAAGTCGATAATCTGATTCTTCATCATCTTGTTCAAGACCAAAATCATCCTTAGAATGTGCTTCTACATTCTGTTTTGTTCCACTAGGTCTGCCTCTTAATCTTATAGTCATCCTAAAAATGTTATATGTCCTATCTGCTTGATTCTTATTCAGAAAAGCATATAAGTCTTCATCCATATCAACTAGGTCACAGTCAGGATCTTCTATAGTATCATCCTCACCATCAACCTCTTGTGTTGAACATCTACTTCTACCCCACTATCATCATCAACTTCTAGATCAGTTCCTGCTTCCCCATCATCAGCATGTTTAACTACTTCTGTTCGTATAGCAGGTTCAACACTAACATATATCCCTGGTATATCAGGTTCTGCCACAAAGTCCATGATGCGTGTGTCATTGGTTGTCTCTAATACTTGAGAAGTAGCTTCAGTTAATTGTGATTTACCCTTCATTGTATCATCCAAAACATGCCAAAATACTTCATCAAATGCAAGAAGTAGATGTGCTAGCCCTTTGAAGTCATTTTTAGCATCTTTCTTATGCTGACATGAGGTCTTAGGCACATCATATTGCTTTTTACCTCTGGTTACAACCAACTTGGGAGTTCTGGCCATTGCAAATACTGTATTACCATTAGAGACACAACTCCCTTATGTCAATCACACTTCATCATGCATAGGTTCTGCCACAGTAGACTTCTTACCAACCTCACACTGGTCTTCATCTGGAAGTTGCTTAATATACACATCAACTTCACTATAATCAGTCCCATACTGTGCCAACTCATACAAATCAGCATCTTTGCTTATCAACCTCAAACTAGTGCTGAAGTCTTGACTAGGCACCCTCCACCATTGCCTCACCTTCCTCTTCACTCCAACTTTAGTCAGCACATCACTTATTTGGATTGCTTCCATATTACCCGTATGGCATCTATACATGTTCATCACTTCCCCATTGTAGTAACCGATCTCTTCCTTATCCCCATTGTAATGAACTCTAATTGTAAATAGGCCACTTTGATTTGCATTTTTCAAGATGATTAGTTACGAATACACACATTAGGGCAATATTTAATTGACAATTCCAATTTTACAATGCTTAGTCCTAATTAAAACTATCCTCATAACAAATTGAAAATATATCAATTGTAAATATCCCCATACAAAATGTATAACAAATGATTATACATCTACTTAATGATTAATCAATCTCCCATACCTCCATTACGAATGATTAACACTGCTTAATCCTAATCCTAATTTTACATCTCTAATTTTCATTAACCCAAATAAAAACACTCAATTAATCCCTTGCCCTAATTCATCCTCAGTAAAAACTTGCATAAAGTTATAATTTTAACAGAGCAATAAATAATACATACCTGGCTTGTTTGTCCCCATCATCAAAGCATGGTCCACATGCAAATATGGAGGTTTTGTTCAAACTTTTTTCCCTTTCTCTACTTTCTCTCTCAATGTGTTTTTTGTTGTTTAGCATTTGGGCGGCAATTATTCCTGCCAATATAATCCAAAACTCTAGCCAAATTCTCCTATAAATTGAACTAAGACCCACTTTTTCTTTTCAATTTTCTTAGTTTTTGTACTGTCAATTTCTGAGAGTGAGTTAGAGAGAAGAAAACAAAAAGATCTATTGGAGAATAAACACCCCACTTGCATGAAATAAAGAGGAGAGAGAGGAGAGGCTGAGTTGGCTTTTTATAATTGGCTGAAATGCTTAGGTGGCCATTTTATGTTGCCACATCATTCTTCTGTTTGGGTTTTGGATGGAAATCAGTTAGATGGACATCAAGTTTAACATTTGGTAAGTTTAGGGATTTTTATGGGAGGATTTTTAGTTTAGGGACGATCATGAGTGTTAGTTAAAAGTTTAGGGACGACCAATGAAATTAACCCTAATATCAAACTGTATGTAAGCTTTACAACCAGTTTGAATGTCAAATTTTGAATAACACTAATATTCTTTTGCTATGGATTTTTTTTTTCTCTAGCCTTTGACCAACAAAATCTTTTCGTTGATAGTGTTTAGCATCTGCTTTACATCCATCATAAACCTAATTTCGATTGGTTGATTTAGTTTTTGCGGTGTAAAAAATGAGGTAGGTCATTTTTTTACAATTGAAATTTTTTTATTAAAACTCGCATTTGCTCCTAAGTTCAAGATGCATCATGGACTTGAGTCTAGAATATAAATTGCCTATATATATAAACTTAAATATATTAATATTAATATTAAATATCAAATTCCAACAATCAATGTTGATATTAATATTATTAATATTAATATCAAATAGTAATATTGTATATATTAATATTAACTTAAGTCACCTTAAAAGAAAATATTATCCTTGTAAACATAAACTACTAGTATGGATATCGGTAGATGATGAAAATCTTTTTACTACATTTAAATCTTTGATCGAAATCTAGCCAAATGTTAATAAAAGAAGCAGCCTTTTTAACAGCGAGTTCAAAAACCAGGGCAGCCTCTAGCTGCTATTACAGTATTTTGAGCTAGAAACTGACTGCAATATCCTGCTTATAGTTCTAATATTACCTTAACAACACAGCAGACATGAAAGCAAAATCATCTTTCACAAGATCCACAAGTACACAGTCTTTAGCTCAGGCTTAAAGACAAAAGGAGAAAAAGCAGCAGCTTGTTACATCAAAGCTTATAAAGCAGCAGTTTGTTACATCAAAGCTTATAACTTCCTATCAATACCATTGAATGGTTGGTGTTGGGAACATCAAGGAAGAGATTTAAACACTTTCAAAGTATGGGTGCTGAAGAGCATCATGAGCTGTAATTCTTTTTCTTGGATCCAACTGAAGCATTTTCTGGTGAACAAAGAAAAAGACAACAGACTCACATATAATTTAATACATGTATTAAAAATAAACAGCAACCAATGAAGAATCGCGACATAAAATAGCCTATGGTGATCTCACAAAAATTTGGTTTTTCATAGATTACTTCAGGTAAGTATAATAGTAGACTAACAGAGAGAAGATCAAGTCCAGCTTGTTCAAGACCAGTGAACTCTTCTGCCAGATTCTGTATATTAAACACAATATATATTCACAAAGGAGTTCAGGAAATGAAATTTAAAGGAAACCTTTCCCATGGCATCTATTACCTTGGGCTCACACCAGGAAAAATTGTGAAGATAGCTGCATAACGAAGTTACTCCAGGCCAGGTTTCATCAGTTGGTGTACCCAATATGCTTCACATGAGAAATATAATGTAAGATTGCACATTAGAAAGCTAGTCATGCGCAACAATAATGATGTCTGAATCTAATTAATACCTAAAAATGGCCTTCAGTTGATCAATAAAAACATATCGTATATGCTTCCCCTCATCTATAGCAGGGAATATGCGATTCCGTTTCACCATCTCTCCAAATATACAACCCACTGACCATATATCAACCGAACTAGAGTACCTGGGAAAGCCTAACAAGAGTTCAGGTGCCCTGTACCTGACAGTCCCCACCTGGAATTTACAATTAAAAACAGAAAAGTGAAGTGTGAGACATCCTGCAAAATAAAAATTGAAGGCTGTAACAACCTGGAAAATAACCTGACACCAACATTCCTTTTTTTAGAAACACAGAGAAGAAAAATAGTCCATGAACGAAAGGCTCAAAGTAGCTACTATATTATACACAATAAGAAAAATTTATCCAAATTAGAGTATTCATGGTGGCAAGTGAAGTCGATACACCAGTACTGTAGGCTCCTGCAGGAACTTCAATTGACCTGGCCAGTCCAAAGTCTGCAAGTTTCACTATCTCCTTGTCAGTTTCAATCAGCAAATTACCAGGTTTTATATCCCGATGAAGTACATTATGAGAATGGCAATATTTTACACCCCGGAGAATCTGCTGCAGATATTTCTGTCAAAAGATGAGATGGAAATTACAGACCACATGAATTCATTATCAAACTCAGAAGCATTAATTTGGGGCTTATGAATGCTTCATGATTATTACATTTACTGGTAAATAACTTCTCTTTTCTTATGATTGTATCAGCAATTTTTAATAAAACTTTGAAGATGAGCCTATATGTTTCTCATACTAACTTGCAGTTAATTTCATCCCCCTGATTGTTCTGGTTCATGATACTACCACTTTGGTTCTTTTTTGAACGTATTCTTGTGATAAATGTGCATATTTCTGTTGATAAAATGGCTCATTTTAGGAGACCCAAATGAAGGAAAAGGCAGATAGTAAGAATTGCAAAAAGCATACAGTTGCATGAAACCTACTTGTTGATATACTTCCAGAAGAAAATGGAGAAAAAGAAAAGGCAAGATTTTATTTGAAATTTGTCACAGGAGAGGCCACCTAACTGTTTTTCTTGATTAACTGAACTATAAAACCAAAATAATACAGCAAAAATCTTTAGCGATGAGGTATTAGAAATAATACAATAAAAAATGTTTCACTCACTTTTATTAAAACTGAATCCTGAAAAGATTGTGGATTGTTGATAATGAGCTTATTCAGATCAGTGTCTAGATGCTCAAAAACAAGATACAGATCGGTCTCACTGCTCTTTATATCCAACAACCTGTAACCCATAATTGCAAAATCATATAGTAATAACAAATAAGTGGTAAACATAACTAAAAAAATGAGTCAATACATAAAAATTATTAAAAAAAAAAAAAGTCTGCTGTTCCATTAATACATCATATTAATGTAGTTCAAATGTAATATCCAGAGTTGATTTATGCATAAAAAAAACAAAATTCTGAATTGAACATGCCCCTAAACCAATTTTTTTTTTTTTTTTTAATGTTTCATCTGTAAGTTGTCCAGACATCAGCATTAGCCAAGAGTAGAATAATTAGAGGAACTGCAGTTTAGTCTTCCAAGTACTTATAGAAGAACATGAAATAAGATCATCATTCATACAATCAGACACCAAAAGGTGCTTTCCTAGAACAAACAGCGAAAGTGGGGAATACAAAAAGTGCTAAACAATCATTACAACACGCAGAACTCAAATTCAACATCCACTGCAATGTGAAGTGCTTCCTAAGGAAAGAAACGAATCGATAAATTATAAATGAGGGAAGAAAAAGGATCAATTTGTTTTATACGGAATTAATAGAGAACCACAGGATGCTCTGACATCTCAATATTGACGTCATTTTGATCCACAAAATATTACCAAATCAGTCATTTTACTTTTATGTCTTACACCTTCAGACTATTCTGGAGATAAACAACACGTTAGGGGTGCTTAAGTTCTTATGATAACAAATGTCTTTTCATCTTTCAAGCTCTAAAGGCAAAAACTAGTTTCTCATGGAATTTTTCGATAATAATGTTTTGAAATTATGCTTTGAGGACTAATAAGTCAAATTTTGAAATTACGCATGAAAAAAATTTACCAATTTTCTTTATGTTAAATGAGTATCATTATGACGCCTTTTATGTTGTAATTGTTGCTGGCTTAAAACCACAGTGATGGAGCTTACTTGACGATGTTAACATGGTCCATCTCCTTGAGTAAAGAAACTTCTCTCACGGTGAAGCAACCCACACCTTCAAATTCAGACAGAACAGGAACCAACTTGATAGCTACATCCCGGTCGTTCCTTTTGTCCCGACACTTGTAAACCTGGCTGAAGCCACCATCTCCAATCAGCTCAATCTTCTTGTACTTCCAATCCTTGACCTTTTTCATTTTACCAGATCAGAACACCTAACGTAAAAGAAATGAAAATTACAGAAAACAATGAGATTATTGAAATCAACATAAAAGCAACAGCATTGTTCTCTTCCATAAATTTTTGGCGTAATTCCAAAAATTTTCAAGAATTCTCTCTCCTCAATCAAGCAATAACAAATGGAAAATATATAAAACTAGTTTCCAATATTTTCGTCCAAATTTCCTGTTCAAGATCTCTATAAATACCTATTTATCACTATGAAAAAGATCATCAAGAATATAATAGTAACTAAGCATCGGAAATATCATTGGTAATGTGATTAAGTGAACAATCTTTCCTCATAAAATTCAGAATAATTATGTATTACGTAAATATTAACAGGAAAATGGGTATGTATTATGTAATTATTGACGTAATTATTAGCCCGTTCAAGATCTCTATCGCCATAAACAATCTCTATAAACAGGAAAATGGGAAAATAGGAAAGAAACTCGAATTGATGTGCAAAAAAGGAAAGAGAAAAATTGAGCAGAAATTGTATTGACGATATTGAATCAAATCTGGAAAAGTTTATTTGTATTGACGAAGTATTTTACTACATTTTCTCCGCAGCCAAACAGGATTTAAGAGAATCATCTTACCTGAGTCCTGACTTGAAATTCGCTGATCACGACTTCACGAATCACGAGAGGGAGAGACAGAGCAGTTGTAGTAACTATTTATTTGCCAGAGCGAACCGTAAATGTCACTGAAGTTATAGGCTGTTGAAACGGCATTTCCCGCCCAAAACCCCTCAAGCGACACGAGTTATTTTATGGGTAAATTATCATTTCCCCTTTAGATTTGTCTTATGCATTCTTATATTCTGAAAAATTAACTAATTAATTTTTGAATGTTGATTGGTGGACACTTTATTCTTTCTGTCCAATGTCACCATTAAAAACCTACAAAAGAACTAAGATGCCTTTCATTTACATTTAAATTTTCCATCTCAGTTAACCAATAAGAAATGCTATGGTGGCTTGTTGTTTCTATTTTATTTTCTCTTATCTATTTAAAAATCCATTTTTACAATTAATACTTAAAGTTGAGTTATTATATCATGGATCCTGATCCATGTTACATTATGGTTCAGGAGTCCAAAACACGTTAATTATGATATATGTAATAAAAAAATAAATTTTTACATAAATAACCCAAAAACTAAGAAAAAATATTTTTATACGACATAAGTTTTGAGTTTGCAAAAAAGGGCAAATTTCTTTGCTGATTTTACAAATTTATCTTCATACTAGGTCCTATTTATTGTGACATTCCTAAATCCTTCTTCACCTGTTGCCTAAAATTTCTATTCATCTCTCTCTATTGATTTGATTTTTTTTTGTCCTTTAATTCTAAATTCTTATGTGTGCTTCAAATCCATTTGTAGGAGAACAATGAACGATCTGATGATTAAAGAAATTAGAGATCTGAAGATGAAATTAGCGAGGGAATGAATTGAGAGTAAGAAGATCAAACATTGTGGGTTTTTAGAGGTGATTCTTCAGGTCATGTGGTGTTGTCCTTTTTTACTGTCCTTTTGTTGCTTCCTTTCAAGTCTACTTTAAATTGATTACTAGAAAATGAAAAATGAATACCTCAATCTGACTTTGTGGTTGGCATTGTCGAATTGTGCTCGTATGGAAGATTTCTTCTAAATTTTGCGTAATTAGAAATTATTTGTTCAAGTAGCTCAAAAAAATTTTTGTTGAAATGTCTGAGTGGAGTTGATTTAAAACGAGAAGCAAGCTCTATTGCATTATATAGTGGAGATTCAAGTTATTAGAATTTCGATTTGTGGGTAGAGAATCTTGAGAATTCATTGGTGAAGATGAAATTATAAAATTAATTTTTATGAATATGATGAATCTAGAATGGGTTTGTGTAGATTTTGGAATTCCAATTATTTGTGAAATTGACGTCAGTCTTGATGGTATGGTAATCAATTTGGCTACCCTTTTGGAAATGGATACTTTCAGGGTCCAAAAGAGGCTCCTTTTGATGCTATCTTGGTATGGGAGCCTATCTTGGTTATGCTGGGGATTTATTGGTGGAATCAACAACTGGTGCTAGCTATAATACATATGGTGTTAATAGATAGAAATACTTAGTTTTTGCTTTGTTTGACCCTTAGTTTTTGCCTTGTTTGACCCTTTAACTTCAGCCCTTTTTTTGTCATTTTATGTATACAATAAAATTGTTTTCAACTGTGCTTGTAGATCATCATATTTTTTGTTTAATTTTGAAGTTAAATTGGCAAAATTGTTTATAAAAACTATTTTGATATGCTTTTAGTATATGTGTGTATCAATCAAAGCAAATAATTGCATATTACAGATTATTCAATAAGTCCAATTTATAACATATGGTATAGATTAAAAAAAAAAACTAATCTCATAAAAAAGAATGAACAAATGGTAGTAAACAGTATACATTAGTATAAAATTCAGTATTCATTTAATATATAATCAATGTCTAATAAAATAGGCATAAACTTATAAAATCTAGCTCATCAATCAAAGCAAATAACTCTATATTACAGAGTATCCCATAGAACCAATCTATAGCATATGATATAAATTAGAAATACTAATTTCTTATTAAAAAAAGAAAAAAAAAAAAAGAAGAAACAAATGACAGTAAACAGTATACATTCATATAAAATTTAGGATTCTTTTAGTATATAATCAATATCTAATACTGTTTATACAATGCATAAATTTACAAAAACTAGCTCATCAATCAACGCAAGCAATTTTATATTTTAAAGTATCCCATAGAACCAATTTATGACAGATGGTATAAATTAGAAACACTAATTACTTATTAAAAAAAGAAAAAAAAAAAGAAAGAACAAATGATAGAAAATAGTATACATTAGTTTAAAATTCAGTATTCTTTTAGTTTATAGTCAATATCTAATATTTTTTTTTTGTAAGACATAATTTATTAAAAACTAACTCTAATTTATTAAAAACTAACTCATGGATCGATGCAAATAATTCTATATTACAGAGTATCCTATAAATCCAATATATAGCATATGGAATAAATTAGAAACACTAATCTCTTATTTAAAAAAAAAAAAAAAAAGAAGGAACAAATGACAATAAACAATATAAATTAATATAAAATTCAGTATTCTTTTATTATATAATCAGTATCTGATATTATTTATACAAGGCCTAAATTAACAAAAACTAGCTCATGGATCAAAGCAAACAATTCTATATTAAAGAGCATCCCATAGATCCAATTTACAGCATATGGTATAAATTAGAAATACTAATCTTTTATTAAAAAAAAAAAGAAACAAATCACAGTAAACAGTATACATTAGTATAAAATTCAATATTTTTTTAGTATATAATAAATATCTAATACTTTTTATACATGGTATCAATTTACATGAACTAGCCCATCAATAAAAGAACCATCAATAGACTTGCATTTGTGTAATCTGGAAATATATTTCCATTTACTAGTACATGTCTCGTATATACTATAAATTATGGTCAGCTTGAAAAATATCTGATTGTTTAGGACTTGTTTTGCCCCTGTGTCTCTTTAATAGAATTGGTTTTATGGATATCCTTTTAGCTGTATGTTTGAAAATTATGGAAATTTAAGTGTTCTCCAGCAATCATAATGTGCCTATGACATTCTCCTAAGAGAAGCATTGAATCCAAAATTTCTTTATCACTTTTGCTTGTTTCTTGATGAAATATTTAATTAATGGAATTGATAAAATTTAGTCCTTTATCTTTTGGAAGCTACCTAGTACAATTGAAAAATAAGTTGTTTTGTGTTTGTCCCATTTGATCTTGTTCTCTTATTAATCTTTTTTACATGCTACAGCCTGGGAGGAAGTAAACCTTCTTTGTCCTCATTCGTGAAGATTGTAGATGAAGTGAGGGCAGAAAATCTCTCTCTTGAACTTGAGATGTATCAATTTGCAATCACATCTTTAGAAAATCTCTTTCTAATTATTAGGACACAAGATTTCCGGAAGAAGCTGCAAGGTTAAATATTGAAACTTCTTTTTAACACATTGGTAGTTTTATTATACTACTCAAATTTCATTTTATTCTACTATCCTTGCCATGCTTCTTAGGAAACAAATTTTCCCTTCTGAGTGACCTTTTATTTATTTATTTTTTTGAAGAAGAGGGAGAAAATTTTAGAATTTAAACCCTTAATCTCTTGGTCTACAAGGTAGGCACTCAACAATTTGCATTAATGGCTCTTCCTTAATATATTTTCAATGGTAATTAAGCAAAAGGTCATTTCTAAAGGAAACCTAAAATAATGAAATAGTTGGTCATTTGGAAGTATACAACCTAATAGCCTTCAATCATATTGTTGCTCTTTCCTTTTATGTTAGATAATATATAAACAATTCTCTTAAATAATTTATGTGAATTTCTTACTTCAATATTAAGCAATACTTTAATTTATGTGAATTCTATATTATAAAGCATCCCATAGATCCAATTTATAATGTATGATATAAATTAGAAATACTAATCTTTTATTAAAAAAAATCTCAGTAAACAGTATACAGTAGTATAAAATTCAGTATTCTTCTAGTATATAATCAGTATTTAGTACTTTTTATGCATGGAAAAATCTTATAAATCATCAATAATACATTTTATTAAAGGAACCTATGAAATATGTTCATTATGAAGGCTGCTTTATTCCTCTAGCCCTTACCTATACTAAGACCATAAGCTATAAGATAAAATCACTAATAAGTTCCTACAGCAAAACCTTAAAATCAACCAAGTCAAATAATACAATTTTGCTAATCACTAGTGATCGAGTTGATTTCGACCAAATAGAGAATATTAATATATAATAAATTGAATTAGATTAAATGATATAAAGTGAAGTAAACTTGAATGAGATAGTTTTCCCAATGGTTTTATTGAATGTAGTTGAACTATAATTTGATTGAATCTGCCTTTTAAGAGGTATTTATAGATAGTATGTTCTAGCTTTGCTGGGACAAGGAGTATGAGATCCTAATTCGATCTTGATACTAACTAGTATGGCTTTTACTAGTTTGTTTCAGATTTGTCATTTAAGTTGGAGATGGGTCGTTTTAACCTTGAACTGGGCCTAACTATCCTCTCATCACTTATTGGGCCTGGGCCTAGTCCAACATATTTTGTCCCTCATTAGTGGGCCCCCTGTTTCACCAAAGTGAGTGATATGAGTACTTCGGTCGAAACATCTCTATCCTTTTATCTGAACTAAAATGGTTTAAGCAAGGTGCCCCCCCAGGACACATTCTATTATTCTAATTCATCAATAAAGTTGCTTCTGTAGAAGTTTGAGAGTCCTTGCCCATTTTCCATGTGCTTGTCAATTTATAGCTTTAAATGCAAAGATGGCTACTTTTTTGAATTTGCGCCACGTGGCCTTATCACCTTCTTACAAGTGCACATTTTTGTCATTTTAGAATTTAAAATTATTATCTGATGTGTGATCTCATGGTTTTAATTTAATTTCAAAAAGATCTCATTTATTTTATCTTCTTCATCTTCCTACTCTTGAGTTCCTCTGTCTATGCTTTCCTTTGTTTCTAGAAAAATCCCTAATTCTTCCTTCTTCTTTTTCTCTCAATTTTCATTGTAATTTTTTGAAATGGCACCTAAAAGAGAAGTACTTTCTTATGAAGGCATCAAGGCTAATTTGGAGAAGTCTTGGGATAAGGTCGCCTCTACCATGAAAGCTTTTGACCTCAGCCTCTTTGCTGAAAACCTAGAAAATCAATCAAGATTCACCATTGACCTTCCACATTCTCAAGATAGGATTTTTAAAAATCTGAAGATGTTGACACATAAGAAATGCTGAAAGATAATGATCATATTATCTTTTATTACCACCAAATTGAAGCTGGATTGAGGTTTCCACCATCTCCCTTCCTGGTGGAATGCTTTAAATTTCTGCATTAATCCTATGATGCTTTCCCCTAATTTTATCCAAGACTTTCATTAGTTTAAGGTCATTAGCAAAGCTTTGGGTGTGCGACCAATAACTTGTATGTTTCAATGCTTCTTCAAATTCGCTTGTGATCAGCAAGTATGGTGTACTAATGCGAAGCTTGGGCAGTGTCTTTTCAATAGCAAGCCCAATAAGGTGGCAAACTGGAATACCAAGTTTGCCACTGTGGTGCTAAAGGAAAAATACCGAGGCAACATGGGCTTCGATTTCAGGGGCTCCCTTCAAGTGCCAGTAGTATACAGACTTCCTAACATCCCTATGAACCTTTTTCATGAAGAGATTATGGGGAAGTTGACTATGATCAAGGACAACTGCTCATATGATATGGCGAGGCTGGATTATGCCTTGCAGATAAAAGATACCCAAGGTAAGACTATGCGCCTTGTTATTAAGGAAATTAGGGGTGAGTTTTTGTCTCTTCGAGTTTTTTTTTTTTTTTAAATCTTCATTTTTTCTCATTTTTTAAAATTTTTTCCCTTTCTTCTTTTTTCCTACCTTTCAGTGTATATTACTGATAAGGATAATACTTACAAGAAGATTTGTGATCTGTAAGGAAAATTGAAGCCACTTCCTTATAATGAGGAGACCTTCCTACCCTTGTTAGATGAACAAACCAATCAACTGAAAGTGGCTACTACTACAGACTGGTGAGCAGAGTCCTTAGTTGGGGAGAAAAGGAAGGTGCCTCTAAAGAAGGAGAAGCCTAAGAAGAAGAAAAGAACCCAAAATCTCTTATGGCTGTGAGGGGTCAAAATCCAAGGCGAAGCCTACATCTGAGGGTACTAGCTCAAAGTCGGCACTTATTGGTACTCTGCCAATGGATCTTTTAATCAATGTACTAGAGTCTAGTGATGGAGAGGAAGATCTTATGATCACTCAGCTTGTTCGGTGGGCTGCAGGTGATTCTTCCTTTTCCTCTGAATAGACTGCCTCTAACTCCTCCAGGAACTTTCTTGTTAACAATGAATTTTTTGAAATGATAGTCAAACAGGTTTGCTAGGGGCTACCTACTTAGGAGATAGCTCGCGAGGCTGTCAGGTCATTAGTGGAGAAGGATCCTTTTTAACCTATTGAATGTTCTACTGAGCTTTAAATAGGTAAGATATCTTATTTCCTAACTGAATTTTTCATCACTTCAACTGTTTTACTCTTTTTCTTCTTCTTCTATTCTTTTATTTTAGAGGCTGATCATGTGGCTCTTACTGCTTATGGCGGGCTGCCAATTTAGCAAGTATCTTTACAAGATCTAATAGAGCAGATGGGATAGGTTGATGCCTTCATCTCGACTTTTACCATCCCTATTTTTTATCTAAACCTCCTATTGGATTAGAATTTAAATGTCGGGTCACCTTCTCCTAAAAATGTTGAGGTTAGAGTCGAGGAAGTGGCGCCAGAGAGAAATAATGAAGTTCACTTGTCTATTAAGGACTTAGGTGCCACTATCTCTGTTAGGGATGCTAAAGTGGGAATTCTAAATCACTCAAAAGAAGCGGTTGAAACAGTAATTCAGAGTGAGGCTGCAAGACTTAAAGCCCCTACCCAAACTATTGCCAATCATCAGGATGGGGCTATATCCAACAAACTTCCAACCCCTTTTATGTTATCGAGCTAGGAAGTCCCCTTACTTATTGAACCCATTTTCCCCAAGCAGCTGTTGTCAGACACTGATGCTACTTTAGAAGAGGTAAATTTGTTGTTTCTTCTTCTTTCTTTCTTTTTTTTTTTTTTTTTTTTTTATATATATATAGTGTCTAATCATTATTTTATTTCATTCTTCTCCTTCATTGTCAGCTATCGCAAATTAATAAGATACTTGGGGAGAAGCTAAGTGAGTTCGCTCAGTATTGATTTGTGGTACATTGAACTCTCTCCTTTAATCATGATGTGATAACAAGGCAACAAGCAGCCCTTTTCAATCTTTAGTCTTCATCATAGAAGACCATTGAAAAGTCTAAATAAAGAGATTTCCTTGTTACGAGCTTCCTTGGAAGAGTAGAAGAATAGGTAAGTGGATATATCCGAGCTAAAAGAGCTGAAAAATGAGGTGAAGAGGTTAGCAATAGAGAAGGACTGCTTCAAAGGCCTTCTTTCTAAAAAGTCTAAGGAGCTGGAGTGCATTACCACTAATTTTAACTCCTAGGTGGCTGATCTGGAGGTTGAGGTAAAAGCCAAAGCCACTGAGCTTCAAGATCACCAACGACTGGTGGATGTATTGCGAGCTAAGGCCAAGACAACATAGGTTGAATTAGTTGATTTTAAGGAGTAGGCTCAGGACTACCCTATTCTACTGAAGAATTTTCAAGTAGTTGAGAAGCAAGTAGAGGGCCTTTAAACTAAGCTCCAAAGTTCAGAGTGTCTTTGCAAAAATGTAGAAGATGACAAAACCAACATTCTAAAGGATTACTTAAACCAATATTCTAAAGCATCAACTAGCCATGGACTATGGGGCTCAAGCTATTCAGTTTTACAACCTAGCAATTGATGCTTATGCATCCAAGTTTCCAGAGGGTATTTGTTCTCAGCTCATCATCATCTCTGGCCTCCTTCAATTCTGCTCACCCTTAAAGCATTCCTCTAGCAAATCAAACTCCTCCAGCTTTATAATTTTTCTTTTTTTTTTTTTACAAATATTGTATAATTCTTTAAAACAATTGTAAATGTTTTGCACCATTGTAATAGAATTTCACCTATTCCTCTATCTTGTCTTCTTTGTTTATTTTTTATGCAAAAAAATTGAACCAACACTTGGTATTAGTTTTAATTATGATTGCTTGATTTTATCTCAGCTTTTTGATCTTTCTTTAATGACTTGTCTTGGTGCTTTAAGAATCTATCTTCTTTGGAGATTTATCTAATTTTTCATCTCGCTAATGAGAGATTATATAACCTTCTTAGTAGTTACTTAGATTTTGACAAGTTGCTCCAATTCGTTTGGACACTTGTTATGTTAACAGAGAGTTTTCTCTCTTTTTCCTCTTTTGTTTTGGGTGCTTACTCCCTTAATAGAGAGCGATCTCCCTTTTTCTTTCTTGGGCACTTGCTCCCTCAATAGAGAGTGATCTCCCTTTTTCTTTCTTTCTTAGCCACTTTTAGGAAGAAATCATAAACAATTTTAAGAAACAAAGAGGCCTTTATTTCCTTATTAATAGTACATTTTTAGGTGTTCGATGTTCTAAGTATGAGGAACTTCCATCCTTTGCAAGGTTATAAGTTTGTAAGTAACTGGCCCTATGACTTTTTGTACTTTGAAGGATCCTTCCCAATTTGGTGCAAGCTTACCCATTCCTTCTCTTTTGCCTATAGCTTTGAGGTATCTCATGACTTGGTCTCCTTCATTGAACATCCGAGCTTTTACTTTTTTATTGAAATAATTGCTCGCCTAGTTTTGAATGCAACCATCTTGATAACTGCTTTTTCTCTAAGTTCTTTTAGGAGGTCCAGATCTATTCATCTTGCTTGATTGTTCACCTCATCATTGACAAAGTTCACTCTCCTATTAGGCAGGCTAATGTTGACTGGGATGACTGCCTCTGTTCCATATGCCAAATTGAAAGGAGTCTCCCCATTAGGTTGTTTTGGAGTTGTTTAATGTGCCCAGAGGACATGATTGAGATAATCTACCCAACTTGACCCAAATGTGTCCAATCTCCTCTTTAACCCTTGAAGGATAGTCTGGTTTGTCACCTCAACTTGTCCATTGGTTTGTGAGTGAGCTACTGAGGAGAAGCGTTGTTTTATGTTAAGTCCTTAGCAAAAGTCCTGATCTGGCATTGTTGAACTACTTCCCATTATCACTAACAAGCTGGTAAAGAATCGGCAAACAATGTTCTTCCATAGGAAACTTATGACTTTGTTTGCAATTATGCTTGCTAGAGGTTTGGCTTCTATCCATTTGGTTAAATACTTCACCACTATAAGTAAGAATTTTCTTTGTCCAAATGATATGGGGAAAGGACCTATTATGTCTATTCCCTATTTTGCGAATGGCCATGGGCTAGTGATCGCCTTTTATTCTGCTGCTGGTACATGTTTTTCACTAGTGAATTTTTGGCAAGTTAGGCATTTTTTTACGAAGACGATCGCATCCTCTTTCATATGGGGCCAATATTTCACATTCTAAATTTAGAGATATGACAGTCCTAGAACATAGGGAGACATAAGATTACCCATGCCCGTAGTGCATTAACTAAACCATTTATAAGAAAACTTTTAAGTTGTGAAAGAATAGTTAAAATATACTTTAAATATAATCCATAAGAAAATAATATTTAGACTCCAAATAAAGTCACCAAAGCATAACATTTCAAAATAAAGTTTCCATCATAATAACTCTTGGAGCATCTAAGGACTCATCATAGTATAGCATAATAATAACTTTGACAAAGGAATTTCCTAAGCAGGGTAGGTTGCTTGAGTGATCACCTTGCCTCCTCATAATGCGCACTTGGAAGAATATAAAGAAAAGTGGTGAGATAGATGATCTCAATAAGTAAACCAAATAGCTAATACAATAACACGTATCCCTTAAAAAGGGCTTATAGCTTATAACTCATAGATCATGATTTGTAATTCATGACTCATGGCTCATAGGTCATAGTTTGCAATTCAATAAGGTTTGCAGAAATCACACTTATTACTTGTAAGTGAAGACCCTGCTCAATTCCCTTGTGAGTGAATACCCTGCTCAATTCACTTAAGGGAGAGGTGGCATCATACCAAATTCCAACTCCCAACTTGTAACTTATAAAGAGTCATGAAATTGATCAAGCTCCATGGTTCGAACCATCCTTCTAGCTGAGGTGAATACACTATCCCTATCCATGGGGTTAAGACCATGTGCCCAGGTATCAATGATTACCCATATTGGCACAAGGATTTCTACATAGAGGGTTCATAGATACCATAACTAGAGCTAATGGCAATCACTTATAATAATAGTATTGAAAAATGCAATCACATCTAACATAATAGAAATAGCAGCTTAACTTGTTGAACAAAAGATAAATAACAATATGGTTTTAGAAGGAAAGTAAGGTAAGTCAACAATTCATAAAGGTTCTATATTATCCTTGAATAATCAAAAATAGTTTTGGACCAATTGTCCTTTAGCAACCCAAACTTAACAAAGAAATCATATAATCATAATGGAAAATAGAAAAGAACATGGGTTTCAAGATTTTCAAAGGTTCACATAACATGATAACTTGTACTTGTAACTTGGACATGATGTTTACCGACCTTGTGGTTTCTTAGCTCCTAATTGCTGTAGCCCTTGAACTTCTAGTAATTCTCAAGCTCTAACATAACATTATAATTCAATACTTAGCATTTGCTTAATCATCATGTCATCCTATCCCATAACTATCCCATGCACATATAACATTCACATATATTTGAAGTTGCACTTAGAAGTGCACTCATCACTTGCACATAACATGTTGACTTTTAAGTCTTGTACACTTAGCCTTCTTAGGCTCATATGAAATCACATTATAACTCATACTATGACTTTTCTAAAGTCAAACACAATATATCATGGTTTTAATATCAATTTAACATTCAACTTAGTGTACTTAACACTTTCCATATATGTCAACTTAACAAGTAGCCTTTCAAGTGCCATGCTTATCTCCCTATGGCCAATTTATACAATTAATCTTATCATCCATTTAATATCATTAATTCATTATTAACTAATCATAAAACCTCTTTCCCATATCACTTAATCATATACACATATCAATCACAACATAGAAATAGAGTTAGGAAACCCTAATTGTCTCTAGACTTGTTTAGAGTTATTCCTTCAACCAATATACAATTTTATCATTTATCATTCATGTATACATGTCAATAATCATTAAAATATATCATATAAAAATTATAGATATTAGGATTAAATTCCTAATGTAGGCCAAATTATGAAATCAAGGAACATCATGAATTTTCTTACTTTTCATACTTTACGTTCATTACAGTAATATGCAAACACATGATTTAAACCAATATTTTTTATGTAAACATGGAAAAAATCATTTTAGAATATTTATATATATGAATCAGCACCCATATAAATATATTTACATGAAAATTTTCTAACTTTAGGTTCTAGGATGAAAACTATGAATCTTTCTTGTTTTCGGTACTTTTTGATTATTACAGTAATATTTAAACACATGATTTAAACTAACATTTTTCATATAAACATGACAAAGATCATTTTAGAACATCAACATATAGGAATCGGCAGCCATAGGTAATCCATATGCATGAAAATTCCAATTTTAGAGTTTAGAGTGAAAATTATGAGTTGTCTTGCTTTTTGGTATTTTCCGATCATTACAGTAATATACAGAAATATGATTCAAATCAATATTTTTCATCTAAACATAATAAAAATCATTTTAGAACACAAATATGTGCAAATCAGAAGCCCCCTATGTTTATGCATGAAATTTTAAATTTTGAGTTTTAGGGTTCACCTTTGGAGGATTCACGAAGAAAGGTTTGTGTTTTCTATGGAAAAATCAATTTTTCTTTCAAAATTCCACCTAGGCTGAATTTATCAAGAAAAAATACAGTAAATACATAGCCCAAAATAATTTTTTCATGATTAGTTTCACAAAAATCAAATAGTAATTTGAAAGGAGAGAACAACTTACAAAAACTTTTTCGCAAAATCGCAAGGTTTGAAGGCACCTTGTGAATTTTGACTGAGAGAATATTTTTGACAGAATTTTCTATTGAAAATATGATAGAAAATAGAATGGTGGCTGTATAACAAAGGGGCTAGCTGAATTTAGCTTTAAATATTAGGGTTTGAGTGTAATTTCCAAGTTTACCGTTAATGAGCTAGGTTAGGAGTGTTTTGGTGTAGTGGGCTTTTAGGAAATTCGGCCTTTTATTTAATTTATGGGCTGATTATTGATAATTAAAAATAAAATATTTTTCTCATTATTTTTGTTAAAATTTCCCCCAAAATATTTATGTAAAAATAATTTAAAAATACTCATAAAAATTATTTTATGTTTAAAAATCGCTTTTTGCATGAATTCATTTTATGTGCAATAAATTATTTTATGCTCAGCACTTCATATAAATCACTTATTTCACCATAATAATTCATATTATACATACTAGAACTAATCTACCATGCCACACACTCATCAATCACACCACACATGAATTTTCATAAAAGTATATATTTTGTCATAATAGTTCTAAATTCAAGAAATTTGCCACTACATTCCTTAGGTAAGTGTGGGTTGTTGCACAATAATAACCCTGCCTAATGACCTTAGCAGCTAGAACTTTTCCTTTAATATGCATTCTATAACACCCTTTATGAATTCCTTGGAGGACATATCTTGCTTCACTTGGAATAAGGCACCTTAACCATAAAAGGGAAAAGGCTCTTTTATATAGTATGCCCTAGTGGACTGAGAAATAAGTACTTCACTACTTGACTTTCTTTGCTTCTTAAGTGTTAGTGGGCAATTCATCTTTCTCTAGGTAGTTTTTTATAGGATCAATCCAGAAGGGTTCTTTGTCTATATCCATTACTTCTTCCCCCCGGATGCCTGGATAAGCTAAGTATCCTACAAATATCTTCTAGGCAGCTTGACAAGATGAGTGATAGCTAATTTGGAGAGACTATCTAGCTAGCTATTTTGTTCTCTTGGAATCTTATGAATTTATAGTTCCACTCCTCTTTCTTTCATCTTTTGGACTATAGCTTTCATCTTATGTAAATAGTTGATCATACTAGCTTTTTTAGCTCAAATTCCCCTAGTATTTGTCCGATAATGAGCCTGCGAGTCATTACATATATAGAGTAAATGCAATTGGAGGCAATCTACAAACATTAGCCCTTGGATTATAGCTTCATATTCCACCATATTATTTGTAGTTTTAAATCCTAATCTAAAAGCATATTCTAGTGAGAGTTCTTGCCCATTTCTTAGAACAATGCCTATACCATTACCATCTTTGCTACCGGCTTCATCGACGAATAGCTCCCATCTTGATCCTTGGTTTTTAGTTCACTCTTTCAACTCTGCTCTTTCTATTAGTGAATTACCTTTGTTATTTATCTCTTCAAAGTTAAATGAGCACTCTGATATGAAATTGGTGAGGACTTGTGCCTTGATTATTGATCAGGGTTTGTACTGGAGGCCATACTATCCTAATTCCACCGACTAGCATAACATTTGACTTGACATCTCAGGTCTGTGTAATATTTTCTGCAAGGATTAGTCAGTTACTACCACACCTTGGTGAGCTTATAGGTAGACTTTGAATTTTCTCGCAAATAGCACTAATGCGTAGGCTACTTTTTCAATAGGGAGGTAATTCAACTCAGCGCCATATAACACCTTGCTAAAATAATATATCGGTCTTTGTGTGGTCCCTTCCTCTCTAATTAGAACTAAGCTTACTGCTTGCTGCGAGGTAGATAGGTAGATGAATATTTGTTCTCCGAGTAGTGGTCGACTTAGTACCTGTTCTAAATTGAGATATGCTTTTAGTTTGTCAAAAGCTTGCTAACAATCCTTAGTCCATTAAAAGCTAGCAGACTTCCTTAATTTTTTGAAAAAAGGGAGGTATTTTTTAGTAGATCTTGATAAGAACCTATTTAAGGTAGGAATTCTACCTGTAAGTTTATGTATTTCTTTGATATTATGAGGTGCAGGCATATCTAAGATTTCTTTTACTTCATTTGGATTTGATTCAATTGCCATTTCACTCACCATGCACTATAAAAATTTGCCTCCTTGAATAAAGAAGGCACACTTTTCAGGATTTAGCTTCATTCCATACTTGTTCATGACTCCCATCACTTTGGCAAGATCCTTTAAGTGGTCTTCAAAGCTTTTGCTTTTAACAATCATATCATCCACGTATGCCTCTAGGTTTTGGCCCAGCTGTTCTTTAAACATCTTATTGACTAATCTCTTATAAGTTACTCTAGTGTTTTTTAATCTGAACGACATGGAGATGTAATAGTAGATTCCTCTTTCTGTTATGAACAAGGTCTTTTCCTCGTCATTAAGGTGCATATGAATATGATGATATCCTTACTTTACATCTAGCGAGGATAGATACTTATAGTCTACAGTTGAGGCCACTAACTTGTCGATCATGGGCAGGGGAAAGAATCTTTTAGGCAAGCTTTATTTAGGTCAGTGAAGTTTATGCACATTCTATATGACCCATTTACTTTTTTTTTTTTTTGCTAATACTACATTGGTGAGCCAGTATGGGTATTGCACCTCCCTTATAAATCCTGCCTTTATTAACTTGTCCACCTTGCTATCTATTGTTGCTTGTCTTTCTAGCATAAAATATCTCTTCTTTTGTCTGACTAGCTTAAATGTAGGATCTACATTCGGTTCGTGAGTTAGGATTTTTGAGTTATTACCTTTCATATCTGCTGAGGACCATCGAAACTAGATAAGTTGGATATTAAGAATTGATTGGCTTGGGCCTTTTGTTCCTTATTGAACAAGGTGTTCACTAGCAAATATTTTCTTGATTCCTTTCTAATGGGTAACTTCTCCAATTCTTACATAGGTTCAGTTCGTTGTTCAGGAATTTCCTTTGTTGCATCTACCAATGCTACCTGGTCTATTTGAGGGGATATTTTCTTTGCTTTTTTTTTTTTCTAGTTCCCCTCGTTCTTATACCCTACAAATATTGGCCTCTCCTCCTTCAAGCTTAGGAACCATCATTCTTAGGTGCCTGATGTTGGTTATTAGGTCCAGATCATAGAGGAGAGGCCTTCCAATAAGAATGTTATACGCTGAAGATAGCCTAACTACTACGAAGTTAGCCATGATGGTGATGCTTTCTGGGGCCATACCCAGGGTGATGGGCAATCTGGCTATTCTTGCTGATGGCACTTTTGTTTCATCTAATGTGTGAACTAGTGTCCCCACATCTTGCAGTTTGCATTCTTTTAACCCTATTTTGGCATAGAATCTATGATGAGGAGATTGACTAAGCTGCAGTCGTCAACTAAGATCCTCTTTACTAGAAAATTTGTGACCACAATCTGTATGACCAAAGGCTCAAAATAAGGGTATTGCATGCTGCTCCCATCTTCTCTACAAGCTGGATCTCTAGCTCCATTGTAAAAAATAAATTCAGGGGTTTCTTTTTTCCTTTAAGAGGCCTTGGTCTGTTTGCGACTTGTTGGTTCGTCAAGCCCTCCTATAAGACAATTAATTACTTTAGCCGATCCGTTATTGACTGGTTCTTTCCCTTTATCCCTGTTAGTTCTTCCTTGGTTATTGTTATTAGTTTTTATAAAATTCCCTAAGTACCCCTGCTTGATCAATCTTTCTATTTTTGCCATTACTCACCAATAGTCATTAATGTTGTGCCCATAGGTATTGTGGAATAAACAAAATTTATTTCTACTTCTCTAATCTACTAGGTATTTTGGAATAAATAAAATTTATTTCTACTTCTCTAATCTGTTGGCTTTAGCAGGGGTTAAGGGCGAACCAAATGTCTTTATCTTTGATTGCACAAACATCTTGACTGGGCTTACATTTAGAGGAGTCCTTCTAGGAATATCTAGAGCATAAGATGTTCAATTCTTGCTGCTACTATTTTGTCCTACTATTGGTTCTTTTTGGATCTTTAATCTTGTTTCTTCATTTTAGGTCCTCCTTTTGGGACTTCCCCTCTTTTCCTTTTCTTAAAGGCAAAGGCATCATCCTGCCTTATGTACTTTTGGCTAATCATTATGGCCTTTTCTAAGGTAGTGGGTGCATGCCTACATAGCCCTTTTGATATGAACCCCAAACGACCTATTTTAAGACCCAATACCTTTACTCTTGAAAGCGACTCCCTTGGAAAGCCAAATCAAATTTGCAAGGAAAAATCTCAACTCAATGACAAACGTGTGTCAAGGAACCTTGGTATGTTATGAACAAGCAAAGTTATTAGCTTTGAAAGTTCATATTTTTTATTCTAATTCAAGAACATATTTGAGAAAACTCTCACAAGTTTAAAGCTTAAATTTGGGGAAAATCAACTTATCCCCTCTTTTTTGAATGAACAGCTAAGTATTTATAGTGTTACAAAAATCCTAAATTAGAATTAGCTAAGGACTATGAAATCTTCCTATACAAGGATTGAATATTCCTATTTAGAAATAACTCATAACCACTTATTATACAAGAAAATTGATTCCTAAACAAGAAAACAAGCTAATATTGTTTTTAGGCTTAAACCTAATATAAATAGGCCCAAAACTCACTAATTATATATCCAAACTTAATTTAATTGAACATGGGCTTATATCATATTGATAAAGGCCCAAAAAATCAAAAACTAAAGTAGAATAATTAAATTGAAAAATAAAACAAGGCAAACATAATTCTACATGCCCAAGGACATGCCCATGTTCTAGGGCATGTTGCATTTTGCCCCTTTTTGATTTTTCTCCTATTTTATATTGTATGAAGCTTGAACTTCCATGTTTTGCTTTTTCCAACCCCCTTTATGCAATTCATCAATGTTGAAGCTTCCTTGAATGCAATGCTTTCCAAAGGTGATGCTCGTTATGCAAATCTTCTTAATAACATTATAGAAAGCTTTGTATTTTTTGGATTCCTCTTGAAAGAGCCATTAAACATGAATTGAAGCTCTATTGATTCTCATTCCATACTAGCTTAATGAAAAGGATAGTCTTGAAGAACCTTTTTGAAGTCTTTATTATGCATACATTAGAGATCTTCTTGCATGGCATCTTAACTCTCATCATTCCCTTCCTCCTCAAAAGGATTCATCCTTGAATCTTGACTTGAACAACTAGAATTAGGGAATGCTTTGCTTATACCATCTTCTTGTTCGTGTTCATCTTCTTTTACATCTAACTTAACCACATCTTATGCTTCCTTCAAGATCTCTAGATAAGCATCGATCATTAAAACCTTTTTATGAACAACAACAACATCTTCTTCTTCATCATCAATCAAAGAATCGTGCTTTGTCGACAACAAGTCATTAGCATAAATCTAATTAGCTTCACATGTAGCTTGAACAGGATAACAAATTATTTCCTTAACTTCATTATCTTGATTCTTTGTCGCCTCCAATAGTGGCTTAGATGATTTCTCTCTACATTCAGCCTTAATTTTCATTAAAGTCTCTTAATATGATAGCCATTTAGGAGCATTAGATCTTCTATTTCCTCTTCTCTTTGTGTTATTAGATTTAGAATCTTCATCATCTTGCCTTCTTTGGACTCTTCACCTAGGTGGAGTTTGTTGTGAACTTGCTCTTTTTAACTCGTCAAGACCAACACTGTATCTTTGCATGGCGTCCCTCATGCCATCCAATTGAACATTCAACTATTGGAAACATTGTTGAATAGCTTGCATATTGAAGGCTTGATCATTAACTTGAGTATTATTCATTTTCTTTTGAACCTAAAAAATAAGGTAAGTAAAGCAAAAATAACCTCACTTCACTCCTTCACATGTTTCACTCAAGTATTGCCACTCAAACACTTATGTTTCACTCAATTTATTATGGCTTTTCTCTTTTTTAAGCTCACACGTAGCCATTTACCATTCAACTCTCAATTCCAACCCAAACAAAATTTACTGTTTAAATGGTTCACAACAACCAAGAGTAATGAAGAATTTGACACAAATTTGAAAGAAAACAAAAATAATTGAAAATTGAAATGAAATGAAGACACCAAAACAAAGAAAACAAGAAATAAGAAATCCTAATGACACTAGGAAAACGAAAATCCCAATTGGACTAGGAAAACAAGAATTAGAATTTGACTCATAAAAGTAAAATTAGAAATCCTAATTGAAGTTGGAAAACAAAAGTTAAATCCTAATAGAACTAGGAAAACTATATAGGAATCCTAATTGTATTATGAAACCTAATTGGACACGAACAAGAGAAGATAAACTTAGAATGAAAGTAGGAAGTTAAACTAGAAATTGATAAGAATTAGGAAACCAACTCCTAGCTTGTTGTGGAGGCATGCATGACCTGGTCAACTCCTTATTAAAAACTAAAATCCTTTTTGATTCTCCTTGATTTGATTGGAATTTTAGCAATCTTCTTTTTCCTTTCCACTCTAGAATTTGAAATAAACACTATATATATTCTTATATGATTCTGATTTGCTAAGACCCTTTTCTTTTCTTTTCTTTTCTTTTCTTTTTTCTTTCCTTGGCCAATTTCTTTCTTTCTTTTTTTTTTTTTTTTTATAATTACAGCAACAATTCAAAAGGAAAATTAACAAACAAATTGAAGATCAAACACAAGAAGCCAAACAAAATTTTGAAGTCTTCAAGCTTGTGACGGATGAATCCTCCACTTCCTTGTTCTTGAATCTGAATTCATTTCCAAGTAAGTATGGAAAAATTTGATCTTTCAATACTTGAATTTCAATGAAACACAAAGGATACGAAAAAATAGAACAAATAAAGAGACAAACGAACACAAGAAAAGGGTAAATGATTTTGGAAATTTTTTTTAATTTAAATTTTAGACTTGAAACACAAGGAAATAGAATTAACAAAAATGAAAACAAAGGAATTTTAACAAAATGGAAAATAGATGGAAATATGAACAATAAACAAAAATAGAAAACATAAATAAAATAGATAGATATAACATGATTTAGAGCCTAATGTCACGACCCGCAAGGACGTGACCAAGTGGCTTGTGCGAGATGCCTGCTGGTATGCTTAATGTGGGGTTGTGGGACAGCTCGAAGGGCTGAGTACGTGTCGTAGATGCCCGCTTATCTTGAGTTAGGCATGCCGACCCAATTTAGTTTGGGGAGCTTGTCGCCAGTCAAGGACTTGACTATGACGGATGGGCGTGCCATCTAGGCACCAAACTGGTCGGGAGCTGTTCCCGCTTCCCTGATGAGCCCAAGGGAGGGCGAAACCAGTTGGCATTGGAAATTTCATAAGGCTTAACCTCGGATTTGCGGAAGACCGGGGTGCCGCACGGGTAGTGCCGCTTTGCGTCAACTCTGACCCCGTGACAAATGGTATCAGAGCCGGTCGTGTGCAACATTGCATTGCTTGCCAAGCGCTCTTTACCACGCTGGCGGTCCAATGTAAATGGATGAGCGCAGGTTAATGCTCGCACCCTATGGGTTGGGGGTGTCGCAAGTGGATCCTCCTGGATAATGAGGATGAGTAGGCAGGAAGCAGCAGTGATGTTCGCCAAGCGCTACTTATAAATAAATTGGTAGTAGGCAGGGAGCACGCACACGGATCCAGCCCAAAATTAAGGAAGGGGTTTCAACTAAGACGCGGTTCTCCACATGCACGAGGACGTGCATGAATTCGGTGGGGGAGAATGTCACGACCCGCAAGGACGTGACCAAGTGGCTTGTGCGAGATGCCTGCTGGTATGCTTAATGTGGGGTTGTGGGACAGCTCGAAGGGCTGAGTACGTGTCGTAGATGCCCGCTTATCTTGAGTTAGGCATGCCGACCCAATTTAGTTTGGGGAGCTTGTCGCCAGTCAAGGACTTGACTATGACGGATGGGCGTGCCATCTAGGCACCAAACTGGTCGGGAGCTGTTCCCGCTTCCCTGATGAGCCCAAGGGAGGGCGAAACCAGTTGGCATTGGAAATTTCATAAGGCTTAACCTCGGATTTGCGGAAGACCGGGGTGCCGCACGGGTAGTGCCGCTTTGCGTCAACTCTGACCCCGTGACACTAAGCTCTTATACCAAACTGAATTGAACCCTAAACGATCTACTTTGAGACCCAATACCTTTACACTTGGAAGCGACTCTCTTGGAAAGCCAAATCAAGTTTGCAAGGAAAAACCTCAACTCAATGACAAACCTATGTTAAGGAACCTTGGTATGTTGTGAATAAGTAAAGTAATTAGCTTTGAAAGTTTGGGTTTTTTTTTCTAATCCAAGAATCAGATTTGAGAAAACTCTCACAAGCCTAAAGCTTAAATTTGGGGAAAATCAACTTATCTCCTCTTTATTGAATGAATAGCTAAGTATTTATAATGTTACAAAAACTCTAAATTAGAATTAGCTAAGGACTATGAAATCTTCCTATACAAGGATTGAAGATTCCTAATTAGAAATAACTCCTAACTACTTATTATATAAGAAAACTAATTCCTAAACAAGAAAACAAGCTAACCCCATTTATGGGCTTAAACCTAATATAAAATGATATGAACCCTAAATGACCTGCTTTAAGACTCAATACCTTTATGCTTGGAAGCGACTCCCTTAGAAAGCCAAACCAAGTTTACATGGAAAAACCTCAACTCAATGACGAACCTGTGTCAAGGAACCTTGGTACGCTGTGAACAAGCAAAGTAATTAGCCTTGAAAGTTTGGGTTTTTTATTATAATCCTAGAACCATATTTTTGAGAAAACTCTCACAAGCTTTAAAGTTTAAATTTGGGGAAAATCAACTTATGTCCTCTTTATTGAATGAATAGCTAAGTATTTATAGTATTACAAAAACCCTAAATTAGAATTAGCTAAGGACTAGGAAATCTTCTAGTACAAGGATTGAAGATTCCTAATTAGAAATAACTCTTAACTACTTACTATACAAGAAAACTGATTCCTATATAAGAAAACAAGCTAATCCCCTTTTTGGGCTTAAATATAATATAAACAGGTCCAAAACTCACTAATTACATATCTAAACTTAATTTAATTAAACATAGGCTTATATCATATTGATAGGGGCCCCAAAAACATCAAAACTAAAGTAGAATAATTAAATTCAAAAATAAAATGAAGCAAACATAATTCTACACGCCCAAGGACATGCCCATGTTCCAAGGCGTGTTGCATTTTGCCCCTTGTCGATTTTTCTCCCATTTTACATTGTATGAAAATTGAAATTCCATGTTTTGCCTTTTTCGAACCCCTTTTATGCAATTCATCAATGTTGAAGCTTCCTTGAATGAAATGTTTTCCAAAAGTGCTGCTTATTATGCAAGTCTTCTTAATAACATTGTAGAAAGCTTTGTATTTCTTTGGATTCCTCTTGAAAGAGCCATTGAACATAAACTGAAGCTCCATTGATTCTTTTCCCTGCTAGCTTAATGAAAAAAATGGCATTGAAGAACATTTTTGAAGTCTTTATTATATATACATTAGAGATCTTCTTACAAGGCATCTTAACTCTCATCACCTTTGAAGTAATCAGTATGGTTAGTGCCATTTTGTAATGCTTCCCCTACTCGGGCTTAATCTAAATGGTGACCTTGATGGCTTCTCTATTGAAGCGAGCCACATAGTCCCTTAGGGACTCCCCTTCTTTATGAGTAACCACTTCTAAGCTTTGAGTTCACTTCTCTATAGGAATATAGCTACGACCCTTTGCACAAAAACTGTGGCAAGCTAGCCAAAATTAGAAATGCTTTCTTCTTTCATATTATCAAACCACCTAGTGGCTACTCCTTCTAGCGATCCGCTATAAGCTCTTATAGCACCTCATCACTCCTCGTTTAGAGTTCTACTACATGTTTTTAGTCCATCACATAGGTTCTTGGGTATGTTTCTCCATCATATTTCTTCAACATCGGAGGCTTGAATTTACTAGGCATCCCATATTACTAGATTGACTTAGTAAAAAGAGATTTTAGTGTTAATTTGAAGCTACTGTCTACAAACTTTCTCCCTATCTCCCCTATGAGCTCGTCTAGGAATTTTTTGACCTTGTCCTTATATCTTTTGTGTTTTTTTGACTGGCTACTTCTTATTCTTCTTATGCCTTGCTTTGTGATGAGGATTCAGAGGAACTCTGTTTATAGTCTCCATATCTTTTCTTGTGTCTTTTGTTAGCCTAATTCTAATATTAAGCACCTCATCCTTCATGGCTCTAGCTTTGGCTTCCAGTATGGCACTTCACTTTTGGTTAGTAGGGTATGTCCTTCTGGGACGAAAGGTATCTCTAGTGTTGCGAGATGGTCCTCTAAACTAGGATCTGTTTGCATTAGACCTTCTTCCTTTGCTTTGCTCAATTCGATGATTTCTCTTTGAATCTTTTTGAGGGCTTGCCTCGAAGTCCAATCTCTAATTCAAGTCTCCTTCTTATGCCAATTCAGTGCTAGCTCAAGTATTTAATAAAGGGGTATTTTATAGGGTCTGTAGGGTTGTTAATAATAACTGTAATGTGGATGCAGCCTCTGGTGTCAATACCAAAGGTTAATTGCTACTTGTTCTAAGAATGGAAGAATTGAGTTGTTTCAATGCTGCACTGATGTTAGTGGGTCCTGTGCAACCTATGGGGGTGAGTCTCATCCTGGTTGTAAGTCTCTGAATGAGTTCGACAACTTTTGGGGTCCTTGAGAAAGTTTTCTTGATCATCATGGCTGTTGCCTGCCATGATGATGGTCTTTGCAAAAACTGTGGATAATTTTAAGGGGATATAATTTGTCTAATCATTCCCACAGATGGTGCCAATTTGATCAAGCTGATTTTGACCAAACAAAGAATATTAATATGTACTAAATTGAATTGGATTGAATAATATAAAGTAAAGTAAACTTGAATGAGATAGTTTTCCCCGAAGTTTTATTAAATGTAGTTGAACTATAATGTGATTGAATATGCGCTTTAGGCTTTATAATTGAGGTATTTATATATAGTATCTTCTAGCTTTGTTGGGATAAGGAGTATGAGATCCTAATTCAATCTTGATGCTAAGTTGGTGTGTCTTTTGCCAGTTCATTTTGGATTTGTCATATAATTGGAGATAGGTTGTTTTAAACTTAAACTGGGCCTAACTATACTTTCATCACTTATTGGGCTTGAGCTTAGTCCAACATATTTTGTCCCTCATAAACTAGTACTAGGAGAAAAGATTTAAAAGAAAAAATACAACTGGATATCTTTAAAACCATCATTAGCTCCAAAACAACCTCTCCATTGTCAATTAATAAGGCATTGTAAGTAAAGGAGGGCGAAGAGGGTAGCTGAAACTTGGAGGGATTGGAATTAGATTAAGATAGACAATAATGGTATAATTGCTTGATGTAAAACCAATGACCACATCTGATTATATATTAACTATATGAAACAAATATTCGAAATGACTTCAAAAAAAATGAAATGAAGCCAGAATGAGCAATTAACACAAATTTAAACCAAAGTAGACTAGATGAGAGTATAATTGCCAGGACTAGCATTTGTATTACAAGAATCAATGCAGTCATCATTGGCAACAATACTACTATGAAAGAAGATGCAAATTCATTAGACAAACATTAATTAGTGCAAGCTATCTAAAATTTAGAATAGTATTTTTTTTCCTTACTAAGCTGACACATAAAATCAAAGGCTTTGGATTTTCATTCAAGCTAAAAATCAAGACCAACAAAGGCTAACAATAATACTACTTACAATCTCTTTGATTCAATGTGTTTTTCCATATTAATTCTCATTTCCTCTAGAGTTTTATAGTTCAAAAATATAAATATCACATAGGTATTTCAAATTAAGATATATATATCTTTTGATGCATAAACAAGCATTTAAATATCAAATAGCAATTTCAAATTAAGATCTTTCTCTTTTGATGCATAAACAAGCATATAAATATCATATGGCAATTTCAAATTAAGATCTTTCTCTTTTGATGCATAAACAATACTCAGTTTTCTTGTCTTGGTTAAGGCTCCATTGGGCTTTTCATGTGAAGCTTCTAATGCATTTGATCTTTTATCAAATTTTGGACAATTCCCTAATTCTATCAAATCTGAACATAAGATTAAAAGAAAAATAAATTTGTGTAAGAAACATCAAGGAAAAGAAGTTCACATTTGTCTTGATTAAGGCTCCATTTGGCTTTTGGTGTGAAGCTTGTAATGCAAGTGACGATTTATCAAATTTTGAAAAGACAATTCTCGAATTCCATCAAATCTAAACATAACATTGAAAGTAAAACAAATGCGTGTAAGAAACATAAAAGGAAAAAGGTTCAAGCTGAAATAATATTGTAGTATTGGTAGTGACAACACAGTACCTTAGTAAATCAAAAGATAAACACTGTAGATATCTCATTGTTGTGTCTTCAATTGAATAGAGAGAACTAGAGATCGAAGGAAGAGTTATTGGTATTTGATAAAATCACAATTTGAGAGTGAATTCTCATGTGACGTGCATTTGATAAAGATGAAATTAAGATCAAAATACTTGGAATAAGGTTTGACTGAAAAAAAATACACTTCATCAGTTACTAAGAGTAATATTGAGAAAAAATGGAATCCTTTTAAGAACATTGGAGAAACTATACTTTGAAAATAAATGATACATATAATCGGTCCCAAACTGAAAATAATCTTATCATAATGAGAACAAAAATCATGTAATTTAAAAAAAAAAAAGAAAAGAAAAAAATTAATATATTGAAATTCTGCATTCAAGAACAGAGCTCAAACTAGTAAACAAATAAACCATAGCCATTAAATAATACTTCAAGCGCCATGCTTCACTACTAAAATTGATAAAATTGCTACCAAATGTATAAAAAACAATAATTAAGAGAAATAAAATATGCAAATTAAATGTTTAATCAAAGAGTTTTTGCTAATTAAACACTAGCTAATTGAAACAAATATGATTACAATTGAAGTAAAAGCCCATCTTAATTAGTTGATAATGGTTAAGCCAATGGTGGTAAGGTTTTGCTTTGTGCAGTTTGGAAAAGTAATTGAGAATTTATGTTTGATTTTTGGAGAGAAAAGTGTAATTGTGTAATGAAATCAATCATCCAAGCTCTTTTGACCCTTTTGTTATTTTAATTTCACTCACCCCTTGAAATGAACATAACGAATTAGAAATGAAAACAGAAAAACTTAATAAGTATAAAAAAGTAATTGCCAAAGTATAAATATGAAAACAAAAAAAATGAGGACATAAGGGTTAAAATTAAGAAAATTAGGACATATGGTATGATTTTCTCTAAAAAAAATTGAGAAGATTGGCTAGTGTAATTAGTTAATGCATTAGCCTCACACCCTTATGGTCATAGATTTGAATCTCAAGAAGAAATATATTTTTTTTCTTTTCTTTTTCTCTTTTTTTGGTTATTCTTTTTTTTTTTCCTTTTGCTTTTTTAATTGCTTATAATATTTGCAATTAAAATTATATTTATTTTATTTTATTTCTCTAAGAAAAAATTATATTAATGATTGAGTTTTTTGATTTGTTTAATTATTTAAATTAAATTTATATAAATTTCTATAAAAAAATTACATTAATAGTTGAAATATTTCTTCTTTCTTTTTCTCTTTTTATTTAATTTTTTTTTTCAGTGAAAATATGTGTTTTTCCTTTTTTTTAACTTTAAATGTTAACTTTATTTTAATTTTATATTTTTAGTAAATTTTATACTTCTTTTTTATTACATAAAAAGATTTTAATCAACATAATTAAAAGTAAACATATGGAAAAATAATTTTATGTTTCTAAAAAAAATTAAAAACAAAAATAATTTTAATTTTGATTTTGATTTTAATTTTAATTTTAATTTTTTCTTCCTCTCTTAAATTTTAATTAATTTTTATCATTACGTAATAATACTTTAATTTCTTAAAATTTAATAATAATAATGAAATATAAAAATTAATAATTTTGTATTCATAATTATAAATTACATAATACAATCGTATATTATAAATACAAATTTATTAATAAAAACTTTAAATGTCAATCATAAAACTACAAGTTTGTAAGTTAAAAATAATATATTCATAAATTATAAATTATAGGTTCATTGTACATACACCTGATATTAATATATTATAATCTACAAATTCATAAAATTACTACAGGTTCATAATTTAAAAATAAAAGGTTCATAAATTATAATTTAAATGTTCATTACAAATATACCTGAGGTTTATAAATTAAAAATCAGATTCATATGTTAACTAATAAATTTATAATTTACAAATGATAAACTTACACCTTATATTTGATAAACCTATAAGCAATACTTAATGATCATATTGCTTATATTATATTTGATAGTGAATTTCTAATAAACTTATACCGTACTACCAATGAATTTATATTTCTATTTAATGAATTTACAGTTTATCATATATGAACCTGCATGACAGTGAAAATTCAATATTATATAAAAGATAACTATGATATTTTATAAAAATATAAAATTATCCTTAAAAATCATTTAAAAACATAAAATGTTAAAATTTATAAATAAAAATTACATTGAAAAATTTTATACAAAATAAAATTTTAATTCTTTATTTTTATATTAATATTCATGATATTAAAATTAATTATCATTATAAGAATTAAATAAAAAAATTCAATCATTAATATAATTTTTTCTTATATAAATTAATATAAATTTAATTAGAACAATTGAACAAATAAAAAAAACTCAATCATTAATATAATTTTTTTCTTAGAGAAATAAAATAAAATAAATATAATTTTAATTACAAATACTACAAACAAATAGAAAAAGAAAAAGGAAAAACATAGAATAACTAAAAAAAGAAAAAAGAATAACTAAAAAAGAAAAAAATAAAGAACAAACAAATAAAAAAGTAAAAAAAAATAGAGTAACTAAAAAAAAAAAAAAAAAACCAGACAATGTTTAAAGATAAGGATCAAACCTAGGACATTAAAGTATAAGCTAAAGTGATAACCAACTATACAAACAATTGTTATTGATTTTTTTTGTTATATATATAATAATTAGTCTGTACTTAGGACCATTGTAGATACCATATTTTGTCCCATCTTTTTTTTTTTTTTTTTTTGTTATTGTCTTTTAAAATATGTATGAAATCTCAAAAATATGAAAATGTCATTTTTAATTTAATTTTCTTAGATAGTCTTAATTTTATAAAAAACATTTCATATATATAAAATTCTTAGAAAATAAAAAGGGTTATTTTAAATGTTTTTATTTTGGAAAAATTAAAAGAAAATTTAAAAAATAAAATTAATCTTATCGTTATTTAATCTATATCTTTTTAAAATTTAAGTTTTATTTCATCATTAAATTTGTTTTAACCTTTTATCAAAATTATGTCTATTATAAAAGTCTTGATTTTAATTTTTATTCTAATTTTATTTTAATTTTGTTTCTAAAAAAAATATTACACACTTTAAAAAGAAAAATAAAAGAAAGAAAATAAAAGAAAAAATAAATAATAAAAAATCTAGCCATCAGATCTTGGAATAGCCTCCAAGAAATGATCTGGGCCATTTATTTGTTACTCTGCCCTTTTTGACCCTTAATGGAAATGATATCCCTTTAAATGAAGAGGGGCAATGTTGACTTTTTGCCTTAAAAACAAACCCATTCATGCCCTCACTTTTTGATTCTCACAAACCCATCCTCTGCACAGCTCTTAACCTCTGAACCCCTCTTTGGATGCCTCACTCTTTCCTCCACCAATATGCAAAGAAAAAAAAAAGCTCACACACTCACTCATCACAAAACCCTCACAGCTCTCTCTTCCCTCACAAATATCCTCTCTCTTTCAAGCCTTGATACCTCTACACAAAAAATAAAAATAAAAAAAAAATGAAACTCACTCCCTGACCTTCAATCCCTATACACAAACCACGCACGCCTTTCACCTTTCTATCTCTCTGATGCTCTCTCAACCCATAAGCATAAAACCCTCACTGCCCCCTCATTTCTAACTCTTCATCACCTTTTCTTTGGATTTCCCTCACTTTCACACCCCAAAAAGGACACACAGCTCTCAAACCTCTCACGCAACAAGCTCTCAACTCTCACCCTTACTCATTCTTCACCATATACGGACGACAAAAATAAGAACCCAGCTCTCTCCTTAATTCCTCATCTCCTTCACCCAATTTTCTCAAGCTACACAGATCCACCATTTCCCTCTCTCTTGTATACTCACCTATAAAGCATAAAATCTGGTCTAGTCACTTTTAGTGTTCGGTGGTGTTATTTGAATTGATTTGGAGGAACTTGGGTCTAATGTCATTGTTCATTGAAACCAATTTAGGGTCTAGTCCTATTTTGTTTGAATTTTTAATTATCCTCATCAATTGATTGGTAATACTTATCTATCTCTTTTGATCTATGATTCTTTTGAAGTAATCAGGTTTAGTCTTGCAAAATTTGGAAATAGGTTTTTCAATTTACATAATTGGTCTTAAACTCGCTAATTTCTTTCAATTTGATTCTATACTTGAAATGTATGTGTTGAGACCTGTTTGTGTGAACCCTCAAAATTGTACCTCCAGTTGACCTTTTTTATTGCAAATCTATAGAATCAAATAGGGCTCAAATCAGATCAGAAACGAACCAAAACATGTTAAAACAGTGCGAACCCAGGTCAATCCGAGTGAGTCAAGTTAGACTAGCCCTAGCGGCACATGCCGGCGGCACGGGTGGCACCAATTAGGAGTTGCCTAGATAGCCAGTGTGTTGCCAGTTTTGGTGGCACCCGTCACCTGTCCTCTATAAATAGAGCTTTCATTCAGCTCTCTGGAGAAGGGATTTTTGAGAAGAAAATTCACCTAGATGCTCTTCTTTCTATGCTAAAATTATGCTAAATTAAAGTTAAAAATTAATACTAAAATCTGTCACTCCAAATTTTTTTAATTTACAATTATTATTCTGTTTTGCTAACCTTTTCTGTTTAAGGTTTAACTTCAAGGTTCCCTAATCCAAGGTGGAGCTTAGATCCGGAGCAAAACTTGTCCCATTCATCCGAAAGTCAAGAAAAATAAAGGTAAGTTCCTTTTCTTCTTTCTATTCCTAAAATTCTAAATTTAGATATAGAATTCTCTCTCTTCTACCTTTGTTTAGGTCTAAAACAGGAAAGATTTAAAATTTATTAATTTAAACGTTAGAATTAAATTAATAAAGCAAACCAACATTTTTTTCAAAATCCCTCCTTCGCAAGAAGGAAGAACTGCGTGGGGTTTGATTCCTATTCAATAGGATACGTAGGCATGTCATTCTGTAGGACATCAACCCCAAAATCTTTTTCAATAACATTTTCCCCTTTATATTTACAGTTTAAGTTTCATTTTACTTTGTTATTTATTTGTATATGCGCTTTATTTTTGATTCTTTATGTTCATTTTTTTAATTTAGTTAGGGAGTGTATGCCTTTCCTAGAATCTCAAAAAGGCCAGAGAAAGGATCCCCTTTTCAAGAGGAACATGTGCTTTTCCTAGTACCCATAAGGGCTAAAGGAAAGATCATTTTTATTTCATTCATTTTGGTTTTGTAATAATTAAGTATGATTTATTTTTGCTTATTTATTTATAACTGTCATTTCATTTTACTATCTATAACTATTTCATTCATCATTTTTACTCCTATTCATGCATACACTAAAATTGCCTTTTTTTAAAGTTATTTTGCAATTTTTAGCCAAATTGAAGAAAATTATATTTTCTCAATTTGTTTAAATACCAAAACCTGATCCCTGAGCCCTCTTTGGTCACTTACAAATTAGTGCTTTTTTCATTTGGATAAATCAAACATTTTGGAGTCAATCAATTTGGATTTTCCTTTAATTTTCCCAATTAAAATAAGTAAATTAAAGTGGTGACTCCCTTTTACAAATAACAAATTGCAAAATCCAATTTTCTGAACTCATAGCGAGTTCCAATCATGGAATTTCTCCTGAAAAGCATTTCGATTATCCTCAGCGGATGAGATTGGTACTCGAGCGAGGCCTCACAGTTTACTTTGCATTTTTTATGTTCCTGGGTTTGATTTGAATTTGAATTTGGTGTCCAGAAAAAGAAAAGGATCTAGGTTTAATATATGAATTCAATATGTGAGTTAAAAAACATTTTCCCTATATGAAATTGGTGCCATGCATGGGTCTGATTTTGTTTTCTTGAAATTGCAATATAGCTATACTGGTGTGTTTGATACTTTTTTTTTACGATTGCATAATGATTTTCTTGTTAATTTGCTCATATTATACATAAGATTCAATTCTGTCTCTTGAAAGTTGCAATGGATTTTACCCATTGTTTGGATATTTCTTCATTGATAGCTTAATGATCAATCTAGTTGATTTAATTCATTATTTATAGGTCTGGTCTCCAAATAAAGTGAGTTTGATTTGCTTTTATCAACTACCTAATTATATAAAATAGCCTTGTATCTTTTTGATGCTTAATTTCCTTCAATTCTGGGACTTTGCAACTAGTATATGGGTTAGGCTGCTCTAAAATGGGTTTGGTCTACAATGATTGGAATTAATTACTTGGGTATGTTTTTGTTGGTTGGGATCCGAATTAGAGTTCTTATGGGTAAAATTTTGAGGAAATTCTACCTTCTACCCATTTTTTTATTTTATGTACTTTTATACGCTTCATTTTGAATTTTAACTTTTCTACTACTTTTTTTTTTAATATATGCTTACTTTTTTTTTATAGGCTTTTTTCTTTTCCTCAATTCTGTCTCTTAAAAGTTGCAATGGATTTTACCCATTGTTTGGATATTTCTTCATTGATAGCTTAATGATCTGTCTAGTTGATTTAATTCATTATTTATAGGTCTGGTCTCCAAATAAAGTGAGTTTGATTTGCTTTTATCAACTGCCTTATTATATAAAATAGCCTTGTATCTTTTTGATGCTTAATTTCCTTCGATTATGTGCACTTTGCAACTAGTATATAGGTTAGGCTGCTCTAAAATGGGTTGGGTCTACAATGATTGGAATTAATTACTTGGGTATATTGGCTGGGATCCGAATTAGAATTCTTATGGGTAAAATTTTGAGGAAATTATACCTTCTACCCATTTTTTTATTTTATGTACTTTTATACACTTCATTTTGAATTTTAACTTTTCTGCTACTTTTTTTTTAATATATGCTTACTTTTTTTATATAGGCTTTTTGCTTTTCCTTTGCTTTTTGCTCAATGAAATCACCATAAGTTACCCAAAATGCAAATCCCTCTACTATCCATGATATTAGAGGCGTTAGCAAATTCCAGTTCACTAATCCTTGTTTTCTTTATGGGTTCTTCTTCTTTTTAGCAAAATCCCCATAAAAACTCAGGGATTGAGAGCAGACAAGAACCATTTAAGCCATAAAGCTTATTTTTGATGGATGGCGGTCAATGGCAGTGGCAATTTTATTCTTTCTCTGATCGTTACTGCATTTGTGTCATAGAGATTTGGGAATTCCTTAACTTTTTGGTTAATCTCAACAAAAATTTCATGTGGGTTTATTGTTAGTTTATACTCAAATATCACACATTAATAAACTTAAAACCCATCAACAAATTGATCCTGTTTCACCATCTTCATTTCAGTCTCTTTGCTTTTTCTGCAGCACTGTCAATGGAAGTTGCCACCGCAACAATATTGAGCATCACCACCACAACTGCATCAATTTCGAGTTCCAAAGGCAAATGAAGCGTTGTCACTATGGTGGGTTCAATTTTTAGCTTATTTGTTCTCTTTAACGTCCTATTTATATGCATTATTTTAGGTTTATCTTGATTAAGAATACGATTAATGAAAAACACACAAAAACTATGAATTGGTAATGTTTATAATTATTCTTTGTTGGGCACAGCGGGTATAATCAATAAGATAATTACGGAATAATAATAATCAACAAAAATAACACAAGCAATTTAACGTGGTTCACCCTTAATTTTGGGCTACGTCCACGGGACAAACTCCGAATAAAACTTCCACTATTAAAATAGTAGGTACAGGAGAGTTTAAATGAGATCTCACCAAAATAGTAACATTCACCGTGTTTCCCAAAAATACCCCAAAGTATTTTTCTCACTATTTTGTCACTCCCCTTTTTAGGAATTATTTCCCAAAACTATAAAAAACTCTCTCTCTCTTTTCTTTCTCTTGCAATTTATGCAAGTTTTTCTATATATAATTTGTGAGCCTTGCATGCCCTTTTATAGGCATGCAAGGGATAATAGTTCAACGAGTTAAGCACCGATTTTTAATAAGTCGATGCCTACCTCCCCTTTTCTATTTTTTTTCTTTTCATACATGTGGGTCCCTCCATGTGGGAGGGACACCACAACAAATCTCCCCCTCCTGATCACATGGAGGGTTCCATCATTCCTACAGCCAATCGACAGTGTTTAAATGACTCCCTTGGTAGAATCTTTGTCAACATATCTGATCCATTTTCTTCCATATGGATCTTCTTAAGCTGTAATAGCTTTTTCTCTAGTATATCTCTGATCCAGTGATATCTCACATCAATATGCTTTGATCTTGAATGAAATGAGGAATTCTTCCCAAGGTGAATAGCGCTTTGGCTATCACAAAATAACTAATATCTGTCTTGCTGCATACTAAGTTCATTTAAGAACTTTTTTAACCATAGCAACTCTTTACATGCTTCTATTGCTGCAATAAACTCTGCCTCAGTAGTAGAAAGTGCAACACATTTCTATAACCTTGATTGCCATGACACAGCTCCCCCTGCAAATGTAATCAGGTATCCTAAAGTAGACTTTCTTGAATCTATGTCTCCGGCCATATCTGCATCTATGTAGCCTACTAACATAGGCTTTTCTTCTCCAAAGCATAAGCATACTTTGGGAGTGCCATAAAGATACCTAAAAATCCATTTTACTGCAGCCCAATGTTCCTTACCAGGATTTGAAAGAAACCGACTCACTACTCCAATAGAGTGAGCAATATCTGGCCGTGTACACACCATGGCATACATCAAACTTCCAACTGCTAAAGCATATGGAATCTTATTCATTTCTTCCTTCTCTTTGTCTATTGAAAGGCTCTGTTTAAAACTTAATCTAAAGTGATTAGCAAGAGGACAACTAACCGCCTTAGCTTTGTCCATATTGAACCTCTGAAGTACTTTCTCAATGTACTTCTCTTGTGACAACCATATCTTCTTGGCTCCTTTGTCCCTAATAATCTGCATACTAAGAATTTGTTTTGCTGGCCCCAAGTCTTTCATGGCAAAAGACTTACTCAACTGTTGTTTCAAGTTGTTGATTCTAGAAATATTTTGGCCAACAATCAACATGTCATCCACATAAAGCAAAAGAATGATGAAATCTTCATCTGAAAATTTTTGCACAAAAACACAATGGTCTGAAGTAGTCTTCTTGTAGCCTTACTCCCCCATAACAGACTCAAACTTCTTGTACCATTGTCTTGATGCTTGTTTTAAGCCATACAAGCTTTTCTTCAACTTGCAGACATAATCCTCTTTTCCCTTAACTTCGAAACCCTCTGGTTGCTCCATGTATATGTCCTCTTCTAAATCCCCATATAGAAAGGCAGTTTTCACATCCATTTGCTCAATCTCCAAATTAAGACTTGCTGCTAACCCCAGCACAGTACGAATGGATGTCATTTTCACAACAGGTGAAAATATCTCATCAAAATCAACGCCTTTTCTTTGGTTGAACCCTTTAACAACCAGTCTGGCTTTGAATCAAGGACTGGAACTGTGTTCTTCATGCTTGAACCTGAACACCCATTTATTCTTCAAAGCTCCTTTGCCTTTAGGCAACTTCACCAGCTCAAATGTTTTATTCTCATACAAGGACTTCATCTCATCTTGCATGGCTTCAATCCACTTCTTTTTGTGTTCATTATCCATAGCTTCTCCAAAACTTTCTGGTTATGCCCCGTCAGTCTGCAACACATACTCATTTGCTGAATATCTAATAGATGGTTGTCTTCTTCTATCACTTCTTCTCAATGGAATTGGGGAAGCCATAGGTGCTGGTGGTTGATGATGAACATCATTATCATTTTCATCATTTGATTCATCTTCAGCTTTCTCAGCATTAACTTCTATGGGAGCATCATCTTCATCAGGTGGATTATTCTGGTCTTCATCTCCAACCTCTTTTGGCACCGGTGTTGGAGGAATTAATTCCAAATCTAATGAGTCACCATTGGAAGGAACATCTTTCTTCATTTTGTCAATATTTTCAATGGTCTCATCCTCAACAAATACAGCATCACGGCTCCTGACAAGTCTCTTCTTAACCGGATCATAAAATCTATAGCCAAATTGATCTTGACCATAGCCAATAAAGATACACTGTCTTGTCTTGGCATTAAGCTTGGATCTCTCATCCTTAGGAATATGAACAAATGCTTTACAACCAAACACCCGCAGATGATCATAGGAAACATTCTTTCCTGACCAAACTCTCTCTAGGACATCATTATTGAGAGGGACATAGGTTGAGCGATTCAACAAATATGCAGCTGTCTGAAGAGCTTCACCCCAAAACATCTTAGGTAACTTTGCATGTGAGAGTAGACATTTGACTCTCTCCATCAAAATTCTATTCATCCTCTCAGCTAAGCCATTCAACTGTGGCATCTTCGGAGGTGTCATCTGATGTTGAATACCATGCTCTTTACAGTAAGCATGAAATGGTCCAGTGTACTCTCCACCATTGTCTGTCCGGATGCACTTTAATTTCTTCCTAGTTTGTCTCTCAACTGAGGCATGAAAATGCTTGAAGACATCTAACACCTGATCTTTTATCTTTAAGGTATATACCCATGTCTTCTGAGAATGATCATCAATAAAAGTCATAAAGTATTGAGCACCACCAAGTGACTTTTGCATTGGTCCACACAAATCTGAATGTATTAGATCCAACACATTCTTCATTTTAGAAGGAGGAGAACTCTTAAAAGCAACTCTGTTTTGCTTTCTCGCCAAACAATCTGTGCATTTATCTAAATGCACCTATTTTATCCCAGATAGCACATTCTTCTTGACCAGATAGGTCATTCCCTTCTCACTCATATGACCCAGTCTCTCATGCCATAACTCAACTGTATTATCTTTCTCCAGAGCATTCACACTATCGTTGGAGAGCTTTGCATTCATCACATAGAGTGATGAGTACTTTTTACCTCTAGCCACCACCAAGGAACCTTTAGTGAGTTTCCATTGACCATTCATGAAGGTGTTGCAAAAACCTTCATCATCTAGTCTACCTACTGAAATCATATTCAGCCGCATATCTGGAATATGCCTCACATTTCTGAGGATTAGCCCTGTGCCATTCTCCATCTCTAAGCAAACATCTCCTCTGCCAATAACTTTTGACAGGCCTTTATTTCCCATCCTAACAACACCAAAGTCTCCAGGTGTATATGATGAGAAGAATTCTCTACGCGATGTAGCATGGATAGTAGCACTACTGTCAATCACCCAACTGGCTTCCTAGGTTACAAGATTGACAAGTTTTTCATCTTGAAGGATGTTGAATTCATTGATAGTAATTGTTTGTTCATCATCGCTACTGTCATTATGCTTTTTCTCCTTGCCTTTGTTCTTCTCCTTTTTAAACTGTCGGCAGAATCTCTTGATATGTCCCTTCCTTTTGCTGTGATGGCACTCAACATTTGCATATTTATTTGACTTTCCTCTGCTCTTGTCTCTGGATTTTGATCCCCTATATTGGCTTCTCCCTTTGGATTCTATAACTAGAACTTCTGGGTGTGATGAAGAGGTTGAATTCTGTGATCTCCGTCTCATCTCTTCATTCAGAATACCACTTTTAACAGCCTCCATATTTACCACACCGTTAGGCGCAGAATTAGTAATTGAGATCTTCAAAGTCTCCCATGACTCTGGTAGAGAGGCTAGCACCATAAGAGCAAGTACTTCATCATCAAATTTTATGCCTATTCCTGACAACTGGTCTACGATCCCTTGCATTTCATTAAGATGATCTGCTACAGAAGTGCCTTCTTGATATTTTACTTGCATCAATTTTGTCAAGTAAAATAATTTATTGTTGCTAGTTTTAGAAGCATACAGCTCCTCAAGCTTATTCCACAATGTTTTTGCATGAGTCTCATTGCAGATGTGATTCTATACATTATCTTGGACAAACTGCCAAATAAAACCACATACTTGCTCATGCTCAAACTTCCATTCCTCATCTAATTTGTCTTCTGGTTTATTTGTAGTAAATACCGGTAAATGCAATTTCATCACAAATAGGAGATCTTTCATCTTATTTCTCCATATGTGGTAATTTGTGCCATTTAAGTTGATCATTTTACTTGTCTTTGCCTCTATAGCTTCAACACTTGCTACAGGAACCGTATAGGTGAACAGTACCGTATACGTGAATAGTACCATATATGTGAACAATACTTGTATCTGTGAATAGTACCGTATCAAGAGTACTTGGACTGGACTTGCAACAGTAACTGGGTTGGACTGCTACAGTGACGGGCTGGCTGCTACAGTTATGGACTTGAATAGTAACTCATCTACATTGATAAACTTATCTGCTACAATAACTGAGTTGAAATAGTAGTCGAGTTAGAACAGTAACCATGCAACAAAATTTTAGTAATTATTGTTTTACTATTCACCGAAATTCTAATTTTACAACCTTTTTTGAAACAGATTTCACCAGAAAATTCCTTGGATTTTTCTCTTCTGTGTAGTATATTTCTTTTTTCAAAATATCACACTACACCGGACCGCAATTTTATCTAGTCCTAATAAAATCTTTTCTGATGTGGAAGATCAGTCTATGCTGCAACCACAGAGCATACTAAGAATATTAATGGGTTGGGATCATCAACCAAGTAGCTCTGATACCACTTGTTGGGCACAGCAGGTATAATTAACAAGATAATTGCGGAATAATAATAATCAACAAAAATAACACTAGCAATTTAACGTGGTTCACCCTTAATTTTGGGCTACATCCACGGGATAAACTCCAAATAAAACTTCCATTGTTAAAATAATAGATACAAGAGAGTTTAAATGAGATCTTACCAAAATAGTAACACTCATCGTGTTTCCCAAAAATACCCCAAAGCATTTTTCTCACTATTTTGTCACTCCCCTTTTTAGGAATTATTTCCCAAAACTATAAAAAACTCTCTCTCTCTCTTTTCTTTCTCTTGCAATTTATGCAAGTTTTTCTGTATATAATTTGTGAGCCTTGCATGCCCTTTTATAGGCATGCAAGGGATAATAGTTCAACGAGTTAGGCACCGATTTTTAATAGGTCGGTGCCTACCTCCCTTTTTCTATTTTTTTTTTCTTTTCATACATGTGGGTCCCTCCATGTGGGAGGGACACCACAACATTCTTTGCATTATGAGGTTTTGCAAGTCTATACTTATGAGTTCATAAATTTGTTATAAATTCTTTTTTTGATGAATTAAGAACTTTCTTGCACATATGAAATCCCTACCATTTCACATTCATCATGTCTATGATATTGAATGTGTAAGAATGGGATATACAAGGCTCAGGTTTTTCTTATTTCTTAATTATGTATGATCTATATTAATGAATTAATTATTCCTAAATAATTAATGATTAGATGTTGATTTATACCCATTAATTTTTTTCTTTTGTACTGGGCAGAAAAGTGTAAGATAAGAACCACCCCTCAAAATGATTGGTATCTCTTTAGCCACAAGGACAATAAATATCTTACTGGAACCCGCACAAACCGTGCAATTGCTGGTGGTTTTTGGAAAGCAACTAAGCGTGATAAAGTAATACAACAAAGATAGTCGAATTGGAATGAGGAAGGCTCTTGTTTCCTATAAAGTTCGAGCGCCACATGGCCAAAATCTTATTGGATTATACATGAATATAGACTTGACAACAACATTAATATTTCTAATAACAATGTAAGCTACCATTCTTTATTCATTTATTTTTAACTAACTATGTAATTAATTAATTAATTAATTGTACTTTTGAATTTAATTAATTTGCATTTAATGAGCAAATTAGTGTCACCAACAAACTTAGAAAGCCCAAATTCTAGCAGTAGCAAAAATTGCTATCCACCTATAATTAATGAACTTTTATCTTGACAATTATAGGTTGATTGTTTGATTTTACATATTTTAGCATTATTCTCGCTACAATACTGGATATTTTTTGTTGATTAGAGGCTAATTAGAAGTTAATTGTTGTTTTTCCGTATTTTAGAATTAGTATTTTTAAAATATTGTAATTTTAGAGAGATGATGGAATGTTTTTAGTAACATAAAAGTATTTTATGAGGTAATTACTATTATTAAATTTTATTTCAAAAATATATAAATAATATTGTAAAAGAAATATGTTAGGATCCATATTTATCTGAAACGATATGAAGTTTGGCTTCGTTACCTTCAGATCACGGTTTCCATGCCTATTATTATGAAAAAAGATGAATATATATATATATATATATATATATATATATATATATATATATATATATATATATATATATATATATATATATAGTTTGAATATGGTGGTATCCGGATATAGAGGCAAAAATTAAAATATTAATAGAATTTTTTCTTGTCACTAAATAGAATTTCTATTTAGAAATATTTATAATTGCAAAGTCAAATTACACTTATAAATTTAAATGTCTACAAGCTTCCATTATTGGTTGCAATCGAAACCAAGACTTGAAGATCCTAAAGCTCCTTCGCTATCAACCCATTATTTAATATTTTATTATGTAATATTTTAAATATTTGTATGTTTTTAACAGTATATTTATGTATGGAATGAATTATTTTAGTTAAATATATATTATGTTTTTGTTTTATTTTTTTGTCATCTTTTTGAATTTTTTTGCATATGTTTTTATTTTTTTATTTTTTCATTTGTACACTAAGAATCAGCATAGTGTTGCTAAAATATTATAATTTGAGAGAGATGATAGAATAACTTGAGAATTAAGTTATCTTTTGGTTAATCAGAGGTTAATTTGTAGTTGATTACATATTGATTGTTGGTTGATGATAGATTAATTTTAGGTTGATTGTTAATTTTTGCATATTTTAGCATCAGTATTGATAAAATACTAGTTGTTTTTTTGTTGATCAAATGTTGATTATAGGTTGATTGTTGATATTTTATGATTTATTACAATTTAATTATTAGTTTTTGTGTATTTCAGTGTTAGTATTTCTTAAATATTGTAAATTCAGAGAGATGATAGAATAGTTTGAGAATTAGTTTTTTTTTTTTATGTATTATTATTATTAATTAGAGGTTGATTAGGTTGATTGTTGGTTGTTTGTAAGTTGATTTTTGGTAATTTGTTGTTACCGGTTGATTGTTGGTTTTTGAGCATTTTAGCATTAGTATTATAACTCAATATAATTTATGTTTTCTTGCCTATGTCCATTATGATGTACAAATAATTATTGTATATCCATATATTTATAGAAGGAGGAAAAAAAAATATCGTATAGGTATTATTAATTAATTTCTTAATAAAAATGTATTTAGTATAGTTATTATTTTTTGTACAATACAATGAGTGAATAAGATATAATTAAAATGCCTTTCATGAAAATGTTTGTGTGAATATTCAAACTAGGGTCCCAATCATACCATCTTTAGAAAAATTATTCACACTATCTTTCATGTACCCAATTAATTGTGAGATGCTAACGTTACTATATTACCTATTTTGTTAATTTTCAAAATTAAAAATTAATAATTAAAAAGTGATTGATTGTTTATGTTTGCAAATTATAGTTATTATAACAAGAAATCTTAGTGTTAGTTTTTTATTTTTATTTTTTCTCATCCATTAATAATATCTGTAATAAAATAATTTTCTAATTCTTCATCCTACAAAATGCATATTATCGAAGTATTGAATTCTTTTATTTTAATGTAAGAATGTTCTAATGAATGATAAAATTATATTTTCTCGAGTAATTTCATGATAGTTACATTAATTATATTTTATTTATTATATGTGCTTGATTTATCCGTTTATGTAAAAATAAATTATATATATATATATATATATATATATATATATATATATATGATAATGTTTCTTGTTGCTGCCCGTGAATTAATTGTGGATTATGGGTGAATAAAAAAATGAAGAGGTTCGCATATTTGTAAAGTAACAAAATATTTGTATAAAACTTATATAATATACGGTACAATATAAATATGAAGTGGTATGAGGGATATTTTAGGAACTTCCAGTCTATGAGTTTAGGACATGTGGTGGCAGTTTTGAAGAAAAACTTATCCCTTTTGAAGCTTCCTCACTCTCTGTCTTTCCTAATATTTGAAAATTTGTAAATTAAAAAAAAAAAAGGAAAAAATAAAAATGAATTTTTTTTTTATTTGTTAGAATGAGAATAAAACAAAGTGAGATTTAGTAACATATAATTGAGAAAAAAAACATTGAAAAGAAAATAAAATTAATGCAATTTTATAAAAACTCAAAATTATTTGTAACTTAATATTATATATAATATATATATTGAATTATAAATCATCGTTGTGTGTAATCTTTTATTAGTAAGTATGAAATATTTTTATTTGATATAAATTAATTTTGTAATTATTGTTAGTCTTTTACATTAATTCAAGTTTTCACCTAGTAAAAAAAAAGAAAAATTAGCATATTATTTTTACAAATTGTAAAAATAATTCATTTATAAAAAATACATAAAATGAATTAAATATTTAATGGTGAATATTATTATGATAAAAAGAAGAATTTATAGAAAAAAAGATAGATCTTTTAGCATCGAAAGTAGTACTGTGGATAGAAAGTTAAGTTATACTAGACCGAAAATGAAATTTGAATAAAGTATAAGATAATATTTTGTGTAGCCACCAGTTAGTTCCACAATAGGTAGCAGGGAATTTAAAAAAAAAAAAAAAAAAAAGCAAAAAGGAGCCATTAATCTAAAAAAGCAAAATGTATATAGAGAATGCATTTGAAAAAATGTCTTACAGCATGTCATGTACCCGTAGCTATATTGAGGCTATTTTAGTTTTTTTTTTGGTTCAGGAACAAAAATTTTCACTCCAATCTAGCATCTAAATAATAGGGAACTCTTTTCACAAATAAAATTAAGTGGCATATTTAAATAAAAATTTGAACATTTGCATGAAAATTAAGTTAAGAGAAAAATAATTTTATATCTAATATTTATTTAAATTATAAATAACTTTTTCTTTCTACTTTATGTGATTAAAGTATAGTTAGTAAATTTTATGATTTTATGAATTATTATACTAATTTTGTATTATAATGTAGTTCACTAGCAGAAAAATGTATTGCAAGGCATATTGAATTTTTATGCTAGACCATTTCATAAAATTAAATGATATAGAGTAGTTTCAATTTAGCTAGTGAGAGTAAATATTTATTTGTTAAAGTATAAAAGCATATAATCTTCTATCATCATGAACCAAGTAAAAAACTTTTACAATATATGTTTTGAAGTAATTTAGTAACATGTATGCTTACAAGGAAGTATTATACTATTTTGCTATAATAATGTAGTACAGAAATGTAGTTGAGAATAGATTGAATTTTCACGCCATATCATTTTATAAAATTAAGTAATATACTAGTTTTAATATAGGAAGTAAGAATAAATATTTTTTTATTAAAGTATAAAATCATATGAACTCCTATCATTATGAACCAACTCGATTATTTTTTAAATATTTGTTTTGAATATTAGTATTGAAATGTACACTTTCAAGGAAGAATTATACTATTTGTAGATCATAATATAGTACAGAAGCAATAAAATATACTATATGATAGACTAAATGTTTATGCAATATAATTTCATAAAATGAAGTAATATATATTAGTTTCAATGTAAACAACGAAAACAAATATTTATTTGTTAAAGAATAAAATCTTATGAACTCATATTATTATAAATTAATTTAATCACTTCAACAATATTTGTTTTGAATACAAATAGTAAAATGTATGATTTAGAGAAAGAATTATACTATTCTTATGCCATAATGTAGTACAATAACAACAAATGAACTGCAGGATAGATTGAATATTTATGGCATTCCATTTCATAAAATTAAGTAATATATATTAGTTTCAATGTAGCAAGTGATATGTGTAGAAAAGAGAAAAAGAAAGCTTAAATATTATTAGAAGACTTTTGATCCAATATTCAAGTTTACAAAATATGTTAACACAGAAGATATGTTTAAATGCCTAAAATGTTTTGTGAATATTCATACTTTATCATGAAATGAAACTACATACCAACTCTAAATTGTAAAGTTTATGCTACTTCAACTTATTATAATTTATAAAAATAACTAGTTTCAATGTTTAAAAATTTACATATGAGAAGCCTTGTTAAATGACTATTAATAGAATACTTCACTTTTATGAGACTTTTATTTTATTTTATTTTTTGTTGACACACAGGACCTTTTTAACTAGATGAAATTATTTGTGCATGTTACTACTTCATTATGAAATGATAATCTAGTTTAATATTTGTCATATTCTAAAATCATATAAAATTCAATTATTACGAAAAAAAAACCCAGAAAATGGTATATAATTATGTATTAAAGTAAAATATACGATTAAAAGGATAAATTATACTATTATAGTTCCATAAAATAGTGCACTAGAATCAAAATGCACAGCTGGAGATATTATATTTTATGACATGGAATTTTATAAAAATTATTAATTTTATACAATTTGTATGGTTGAATAAAGAATACATAATGTAAAATAACTAGTACATTGCTTAAGAGGTGTATAAGAAAATGAAAATTAGCATTGGCCTCTTTAAAATATAATTTTCAAAATTAGTGGGAGGGAAGAAAAAAATTGGATGAAGTAAGTTCTTCAGCTTAAAAACATACATCAGCAATACATGTGCCACTTAAAATATTTCGTAATTAATAGGAGCATACAATTATGCTAAAGTACATTTGTCACATATATATAATACATTATGAAAAAGAAACATTACATTGCTTAAATTGTGGATAACAGAAGGGAGAATAATTGTTGTTTTTTGTTTTGATAATGTATTGGATTTAGTAGAGGGTAAAAAAATTTCCTATTGGGTGAGTACATGATGATGTGGCCAAACATGATGAGTATATGGGCAACTAAATATAGCGCGGGAACATACTGTATTTCATTATAAAGCTACAGTATATCCGGTTGAATAAAGAATATATTATGGCAAATAACCAATACATTGATGAAGGGGGTGGATAAGGAAACAAAAATTACTGTTGGCCTCTTCAATATATAATTTTTGTAATTAGTGAGAGGAAAGAAAAAATTTGGATGAAGTAATTCTCTCAACTTGGAAACATACTTCAGTAATACATGTGTCACCTAATATATTTCTTAATAGGACAATATAAAATTACAAAGATAAAGTATGTTTAGGTAAGTAAAAAGTATACTATGAAAAGGAAACATTACACTGCTTAAATGATGGATAAGGAAAAGGAGAATACTCGTTGATTTTTTTTTTTATAATGAATTAGATATAATGGAGGCAAGAAAATTCCCATTGGGTGAGTACATGATGGTGTGCCCAGACATAATGTATTTATTTTTATCCTTGTTTGTCCCTTTTTTATTTGAAAAATTCATATATCTTAAGTTAAATTAAATAAATACTTTATTCCATAAAAATAAATATTTTAAATTTATGGTCAATTACAATTGGTAATTTTATTATAAAAAAATTAAAAATTAAAAAAATTAGCTTCATTCTCACTAGTCAATTTTATATCAAATAAATATTGTTAATTTAAAAGATAAATCATAATTTGAAATTTGGAGAATTTTAAATAATTAAAAAATCTTTAATTTAAAATATAAGTAAAAAAAATTGGATATTCAAAATAATTGAATGAATGTCAATTTTGAAATATTTTATTTATTATGCAAAGAAATAAAATTTTATAAGATTTTTCTTTTAAATTTTGTTTATTGATTTGAATTTTTTTTGTCATTTATATGATTTTAAAACATGTGAAAGTTTGTTTTTGTGAATTGAAGAACAAAATTAAAAAAAAAAGGAAAAAAATATGAATTCCAAATTGAAGTGTGAAATGTGAAAAAGAAAATTAGATTTAGCATTGGCAAAATAAAAATTTATAAGTTGAAAATTCATTTTTAAAAAAAATGTTAATATTGTATTTTAAGTTATAAAAGAAATATTTTTAATAATAGATATTAAAGAGTATATAATAGGTAGATTCTGGGTATATGTGAATTATATAATAATACAATTCTTATGTACTTTTGCATATTCTGATTTGAAATTCTATACTTTTCCTTTATCTATCTAGATATAGATATAAAATAAGTATTTATACATCACAACGGACATAGACATGGAAACATAAAATATATTGAGTTGTGTGCTAATGCTAAAATACGTAAGAACCAACAATCAACACAAAATACCAAAAATCAACTTATATATAACCAACAATCAACCCATAATAAATTACAAATCAACATTTGATCAACCAAAGGACAACCTAAGTTAATACTTTCCATTGAATAGACAAATAATTCACTGTATAAAAAGCATCAAATAATTCAATTTAGAAAACTAAGAAATAAATATAAAAACTAACATGGATTTTTATGAAAAGAATAAATAATAATATAAAAAAGAAAATTTGAGAAAACATTATATAGCAACAAAATAACCATAAAATCAACTAAATATAATCAACAAAACACCAAATATCAACCAAGTATATAAATAAAATAAACAAAACATATAACCGAGTATTCATTCGCATCCAATATTTATTTTCATTTTCTTTAAATTTGATGTGTTATATTTAAATTTAATAAATTATCATTAGTAATAATAAAGTCTAGAAATATTAATTAATATTATCAATAATGAAAATTAATATAAAAAGAAAAAATAATTATATAGAAAAGAAAATTTGAGAAAACATTTTACAAAATAAAATGATACAAAATCAAGTAAACATATATATCAAATCAACCAAGAATCAATCAAATATATAGATAAAATAAAATAAGCAAATACCTGAATATTTATTCGTATCAAATATTCATTTTTATTTTCTTTAAATTTAAATGTGTGATATTCAATTTTAATAAATTATCATTAATCACATCAAACACTACAAATAATTAATTAATATAATATTAATACACCACTACCCACTACTCTACCTTAACTTATTACCAAATTGTATTTTACACATAAAAATCCATTACTGCAATGCAATGGCCTTGCTGACAATTATGTAACATATTAATTAAATTAATGAAAAAGTTATGTTGTATAGTATAAAATCAAAAGAAATTGATATTATATAAAATTATAAATAAATCGTGTGACACACTAGCATGAAACTAGTACAATTAATTTTCTACATATGAAGCTAGTAAGAAATTCCCTGCATATGAACTATAATAATTTAAGTTAAAGAAATAAAAAGGGCTTTGCTAAACAAATCAATAAAAATAAATCAACGCATGTCAATAGGTGTATATTTGCAATTTATAAAAATTTAATGAATTATTAATTTAAAAATTTTGGTTGCAAAATTCTTAATATCAAAGTGTCTTTTGGTACAAAATAAAATACTTGTCACAATAATTATTATGAAAGTTGGATAAATTTGTAACATATGGGGATTTAAATTATATATAGTGTCAAAAATATAATTCATCACAATAATTTTACGCAAAATAAATTCCCAGCAAATAGTTAGCGCCAATGCAATTACATAATATGACAAAGTAATTTTGTCATAAAATTTTTTGTCACAATATATAGTTATATAAGATATAATTAGAAATTTTGACAATAGTAAATAATATTTATTGCCTCAATATTTAATTATATAATATTCATAATTAGATGTAGCAATTTTTTATCTGATCCAAAAATTTTAAATCCACTTGAAAAATTAGGGCCAAAAATCTAATCCAAAATCGATCAAAATTTGAAATAATTTGATTAGAAAAATATGAAACCAACCCTACCAGATCATACCCAAATGAGTTAAAAAAATTAACATCCAAATTTATTGTTTAATATCAAGATTTTTACACAGTTAAGATATAAATGTTTAATATAAAAATAAACTTAATTATTATTAATGTATTCTTTTATAACAATAAACTCAATTTACACTAATTATCCTCAAGTCCATCCTAATCTTTCTTCATCAATCTCACAAATGACACTGGAATTAGAATCAAGGTAACCAAATTTCATGTTGATTGTGTTTTAGATTCTTAAAAAGTATGTAGAGAGAGAGAGAGAGAGAGAGAGAGAGAGATGTAATGTTATATTAAATATAGAATAAAAATTTCTAAAAAAATATATATAAGAAAAAATACACATTGGAAATTAAACATACCTTTGATTATATATGAAATCTAAAGTTCAAGTTGAATTTCAATTGAAACTTCATATATGTAATTTCATTGCAAGTATTAATTTTTCATTCTAATTTGAAGGCATATGATACAATACAAATATTTAAAAGTGTTATATTGTATTGAATCTTTAATCTTTATAATAATATGAAGATACTGAAATTTACCAATCTAAATTATATAAATAATTATACTTAGTCTTTTAATATTTGCAACATGCAATAATTCATTTATGTAGATATTAATGATATACTAGCGAAAGATGTTAGCAATCGATAAAAATTGTAAAATATAATAAATGGTAAAACATAATTATTGTTTATAATATTTTTTAATTTTAAATTGTTTGATTATTACATATACTTTAAATTTAATAAACTAAAACTTCATTTAAAATAATAAATTAAAGGTAAAAAATTAAAACTTAATATAATAAATTATTAAAAATTTAAATAATTTTATAATTAAAAATTACAACATTTAAATAATTTAAAAACATTTATTCTTAGTTTTATTATAATCTAACTTAGAACTAATCCAACTTAAATTTCTATAGATAGGCTTAAAAAAAGAACTATACACTTAATAAAATTACTAAAAATGAGAAATATAAAAATAGAAAATATTAACTTTACTCTTAGTTTCCCCCTTTCTCTCTCTCTCTCTCTCCCCACTTTTCCCTCCCCACAAAAAATTTTCACTTTCTCTTCCTGCTGCTCTTTCCCTCTATTTCTTTCTCTGTGCATCACATTTCTTTTTAATTTTTTTCCTAAAACTAGTAAACAGTCAAACACACACTCTATACAAATACTACCATCTTCTAGTTTTGGATTTCAAGTCTTCGTTTTGCACTTTGCTGTTGATTTATTTGTTGTTTTTCAGGTAATGGCCTCATCGATTCTTTAGCCATCGATTTCTTTATTTTACTTTTTTTTTTCGTTCTCTCTATCATATTTTTATTATTGATTTGATCATTAGATTTGTTTTGTCATTTAGGTTTTCTGGCTTTTGGGTTTCGCCATCAGAGTTCAGTGTAGGTATTTGTAAGGGTCACAAGTTCATGCTCCTTTATTGGTAGTGCCATTTGTTTATGGGTTTGTGGGTTAGTTGTTACTAAGTCGTTCAAGCCTCTTAATTACAGCAACTTCGTGGTTTGCCATTGGCTTTGGGCTCGTGGCTACAAATAAAAGGTAAGTTCTGTCTTGCTTATTATCTTTTTAAGACAAATTGCTTGTCTTGATCTTTAATTGGTAAAGCTCTGAAAACTAACTTTTGGTTAATTTCTCTGTATTATGTTCTAAAGTATACAGAAGTTTTATTTCTTTTAATATGTTTTATGGGGTTTTCTTTTGAATTAATGATTCGATTATGTTTCGGTTGAATTAGAGAATGATAATATATCCACACTGTGAAGCAAGAAACTGATGCAATCTCCAATTGGATTGAATTTAGATTTAATTATTGACCCTGCTATCCCTTTTGTGTAATTCCTTTATCTCTTCTTAATGAAGTCAGTTTCTTGATTGGTTTATACAATTTTTTAATTTGGTTTCATTTGTATGTGGAATTTGGTTGTGATGGACATAAATAGAAATGGTGAACTAGAGAAAAGCCAAAGATATTATTTTATTGCTTGTATTTAATAAGTGGTGAAGGGTCTATAAGCTTGAGGAAATAAAAGCAAAGAGTTTGTATTACTTGAGAGGTTTTTATGGAAATTTAGTGAAGCAAGTTTGAGAGAGAGGAGCCTTTGATTTTGATTACCATTATATTTTTATGGTGCTTTGAGTTTTGAACAATGAATGTTTTAGGATTGGGATATTTATAAGTAATCCTTTCCTTATAGAACATGGCAGCTTGTATTGTGCCCATGTCTGCCCTTTTTTTTTTTTTTTTTTTTTTTTTTTTTTATGTATTTGATTTTCCTTCTTCAATTTTACTAAAATCTACATCAAGGTTTAATTGGTAAGGTAACAATTCAAAAGGTTTAATTAGTATGGTAAAGTTCAAACATTTGTTTTTTCTAGAGAAAATTCAAATATTATTGATTAAATAAAATACAAAGTAGGGTTAAAGTATTTATATTTAGTATTATTATTGATTTCACTGATGATAGATGCAAGTTATTTTTTAATTTAAAAATATTATTTTTTTCTAAAATTCTCATTGTAATTCCTTAAATGTTCAATAGATATGTAGAATAAGTATATTTCATTTTACTATAATTACTTTTTCTTTTCTGTTAATTCTTAGTGAAAAGATTATTCTCAAACTTATGGTAGTTCTTTGATGTGAAACTAACAATTATCTTAAATATGATGCGTTCATGAAGTTTGTATGTTGTTAAAATTGAACATTTACATGAAAATTAAGTTAAAAGAAAAATAATTTTGTATCTAATATTTATTTAAATTATAAATAACTTTTTCTTTCATCTTTATGAATCAGTCTCATAAATAATTTTTAAAAAATTTTAAAAAAGAAGTGTAATTTTATATAAATATATATTTTAGATGTATTATATATTTTATATATTAGATATGTACAATCATATGCATGTAAAAACATCCCATACATACTCAAACCTAACCTATTTTTCACCTGTAAATAAAAAATAAAAAATGCATTGATTCGCTATTTAAAATTTTATTAAACATTTCATTTGTCGTAAATGTAATGGATAAATTACATTTTTAATAATTTGAGTGTATATATATATATATATATATATATATATATATATATATATATATATATATATATATATATATATATATATATATTTTAACCGTAGTAGAAATGTCCATTGATAAAGAAAAAAGGAACCTATAAGAGGTAATTTGATTACTCTTCCTTTTTCTTTATATGCATATGCGTACACACAAATTAATTGATTGCTTGAATGAATTTTGGACCAAAATTGGGTGAAGTGAAATTTTAAAATATTTGAAATTTCACCTCACCACCTTCCTTCCGCTACGTTTGGCTCCACCATTCCTTCAATTGGGATCAGAGCCACTGAATTTCTATGTAAAACCTTTGTATATAATGTTTTGGAGGTTTTTGATTTGGTTGAAAATGAGTTGGTGCACAAATGTTGTGCTGTCACACGGAATTCGCACCCGCGAGTCATAAATCGTGACCGAGATTGGGAAATTGCGACCGCTATTGGGAAATTGTGACTGCGATTGGGAAATTGCGACCATGAATTTGATGTCGCTCCCATGAATGAATGGATCAAAACAAACGTTGTTTAGGTCGGTTTATAGAATTGCAATCGCGACTATTATTTCGCGCCCGCGAAACCTGAGTCGTGACCGCTGTGTCTCTACCCAACTTTAATTTTTTCCAAATTTGTTTTGGATTAATTTTTCAATCAAATACATTGCTATAAATTAAAATATGATTTTGAGCTATAGAAACATTGAATATATGATATTCAAAATGAATATTTTGGAAATGTCCCAAAATTTGGAAATGTTCCAATGATGAACAACATATTTATAAATGCAGTTGTTATATATATATGTTTTGTTATTGTTTGAGAGGCATGGATGGTTGATCATGGATTTAGAAACCATAATGTATGATTTCTAATGTGGACATGTAATAATTAATTTTATTATTTGATGGGATGTAATTAAATGTTAATTACTCATTTAGGTTATAAATCAATTCTATTGAGCCTATAAGCTCTTTTGTTTTTTGTAATCTCACCTTGGAATGCCAAAGTTACTAATGTACATATGGAGATATGGAGATGCGAGAACAAGAAGAGGTTCAACCCATGAAGATGCTTGGGAGCATGAAGATGCAAAAGTTATAATTTCATGTTTGTAATTCGTTTAACCTAAATCCCATATCCATTCCTTGTGGCTAGGAAGTGGATCCATAGAATCCATGATTATACCTATGTGTATGTTGTCAATTTTATGAAATATATATGTGATATATATGAATGCATGTGTTGTATGTTTAAAATGGATATTGTGCAAAGTGAGACTTATAATTAAAGCCCGAAAATCTTCCAAAGAAAATATCTAGTCATGGTTCTCTATTGGAGCAATAATTCAAGAAAATTTAAACACTTATATCACTGGTTATGGTTACAGAGGGATGACATATTTGGTTTGAATGTTTTCTTGAAGTTATTGTAAAGCATGTGATATTACAAGTATATGATACATTGTATGTCAATAATGACAATGAGTATTTGAGACATATAATGTTCAAATCATTATACTTGTTGGTCCAATGGGTTTGACTTAACTATTGTGAAAAGCCAATAACGACAATGTGTATCTGAGCTTGGAAACACTAGGAATAGGATTGATTGAACCTGACAAAGAGTTATGATGAACAAGTATTGTTCACTTATTAGATATCAAAATTCTAATAATGACAATGTGTATCTGAGGAATTTGTGATAATCTAATAAGAATTCAATCACTTACTAGAAATCCACTTCAACAGGATTTTCGTTTCCTATTTGGAAGTATAGGATTTGCTAAATTAATAGGATTACCATTTTGATTAAAGACCAAATCATTATGGTAGCTACGCAATTACATAAGTTATTAATCTTGTTATTTTCTGCATTTTGATAATATGAAATTGACAAACACTCTTGCGAATATATTTAATTCTTTTAGGCTCACAGGGCCTAAATCTATGGTCCTTGCATTTGAGTACATAGTGTATGTATTCAACTTGATTTGTTCTTGGTATTTTGGGGAAAAGACTACTCCAAAGGAACATTTCACTCTAAGTGCAATGGAAACAAAATATTGGATGAAGTTGATGCTATATGGTTGTTTTATAAGTCAAAGGTTGCAAAAACAACATATGAGCATAATAAGACTCTAAGTAATTATGCATCATCTACAAGAGTTGTATGATGAGCATAAATACACTAATTAATATGAGATATTAAGGTAGTTATTTTGTTTGAATATGAAGAAAATTATAAAAAAAGAAAAAGCAAAAGAAAAGAAAGAAAAAGGAAAGGAAAAGAAATTATAAAGGAAGAAAAGAAGAAAGTGTTTCTTCTTAGTCTTCATAACTTTATTTTTCTTTGTCTTCTCCATATTTTTCATGAAATATGGTGAATACAACACTTGTATCTTCATGCTCCCATTAGGCATCTTCATGGGTTGAACCTCTTCTTATTCTCGCATCTCCATATCTCCATATGTACATTAGTAACCTTGGCATTCCAAGGTGAGATAACAAAAACAAAAGAGCTTATTGGCTCAATGAAATTGGTTTATAACCTAAATGAGTAATTAACATTTAATTACATCCCATCAAATAATAAAATTAATTATTACATTTCCACATTAGAAATCATACATTATGGTTTCTAAATCCATGATCAACCATTCATGCCTCTCAAACAACAACAAAACATATATATACAACAATTGCATTTATAGATATGTTGTTCATCATTGGAACATTTCCAAAATATCCATTTTGAATATCATATATTCAATGTTTCTATAGCTCAAAATCATATTTTAAGTCATAGAAATTTATTTGATTGAAAAATTAGTCAAAAATAATTTTGGAAAAAATTAAAGTTGGGTGGAGACACAGAGTAAATTGCAACCATCATGGTCGCGACTTAGGTTTCGCGAGTGTGAAATACTAGTTGTGATCGTGATTCTGTAAATCGACCTAAATAACATTTGTTCTGATCCATTCATTCATGGGTGCGACATCAAATTCGCGATCATTATATGCCAATCGAGGTCGTGATTTCTGATTTGCGGGCACGAATTCTGTGTCCGTCAACACAATATTTATGCACCAACTCATTTTCAACCAAATCAAAAACCTCCAAAACAATATATACAATAGTTTTACACAGAAATTAAGTGGCTCTTATTCCAGTTGAAGGAATGGTGGAGCCAAACACAGTGGAATGAAGGTGGCGAGGTGAAATTTCAAACATTTTAAAATTTCACTTCCCCCAATTTTGGACCAAAATCCATTCAAGTAATTGATTAATTTGTGTGTAAAACACAAATGCATATAAAGAAGAAGGAAGAGTAATCATATTACCTCTTGTAGGTTCTTTCTTTCTTTATCAAAGAGCTTCCCAAGTGTGAAGCCTCTAGATCATCCATACCTAGCTCACCTCCAAGTTTCCTCTTAATTTCTTTAGTGTTCTTGAATCCTCTCTTGCATGCGCAATTTGATTCAAGATTTCCCTCAAAAATCTTTAGGAACTTTAAGGTTTCTCTTTGGTTTGTTTTGGACTAAACACATTTGCAATTTACAAGCATTTGTTCTTTCATAAAGAATAAAGAAGAGAATTGAAGATCAAAAGAAACATTGAAGAAACACTTTCTTCTTATTTTCTTTCTCTCTTAACTTCTCTCTCTAGAAAATGCTTCAATTAAGTCTTCACAAAAACTTAAATACCCTTTTAGCTTTTCATTTGGTAGAAGGGCAAAGTTGACTTTGCTTCCTCAAATGGTGAAATAACCATTATATCCTTTAGGGGTAAAATAGACATTTTCTTTAGCCAAAAGATGTAATTATAATTTTAACCTTAGTAGAAAATTTTGTAACCCTTAAACCCATCATATGGGCTTATGAGTAGTGAATTTTCTCTAACCCCTAAATTCTCTCTTAACCATATCACATATAGGTTTAGGCCACATCTTATGTGTTAAGGGTTTCCACTAAGCTTAAAATTAAGTCTTTGATTTAGTCTAAATCAATTTTCGATTTTAATCTTCCTCATTTGTATCATATACAAAATAAGATTTAATTGAATAGAAACCTTCATAGATTAAACATCAGGACATGTTAGGGTCCTTGTAAATTTAATTACACGTTTTATCATTGTATCACTAATCAATTAATTAAACACTTTAATTAATTATTATCGTAAACGTTTTACACTTGGAAGGTGATCACTATTGGGTGTGTGACTTTCTAGGTTCATGTCTAATTAGCAATGGGAATGAGAAAACATTTTTCTCTACTAATGTGAAATCCTCACTTCACAATTAGTCCCATAAGTCATGAGGGATAGCTGGCATTCCATATCATGACTACCTAATTAGAAATGAATGTTTATAGTTGATAACTTTAAACATCACATGGACCATCGATCATAAATCATCATGCACCAGAATCCCTTCATTAAAGATCCTAATCTTGGCTAGGGTAATGGTTTATGTCAAACCCTGATGTGCCTCGATTCTATGTCTTTATCTTGGTTCTAATTCTTGATGAAATTAGATTCTTACTAGAAACTCTTCCTAGTGAATTTGTCTATCCTGGCTAGGAGCTTTAGTCATTAAGAATAACCAAATAGCATAGGATCTTAACCGCGTTTACTCGAGGCAATGAATTCTATCTTGGAGATCACTTACCTCTAGACATAACAAATTAGAACCATCACATGCCATATATCTATACATGAATAGTACTTCTACGTAAGCAGTAATAAATTCTAACAACCTATGTATGAGATATAGTATCCCTTAAGTCAAAGGATTATATGCACTATTATAACCTAGATGATAAATAATTGACAAGTAATAAAACCCCATATTATTATCATCTAACATCACAATTTGATTATTCATCCTATGAATATCCACGTGTTTGTATCGACATCATATGTCAAGCAACATGAGACTCACTACCTTTATAATCATCCGTATCACATACTAATTATAGAAAACAAATAGAGGTGATGGTCTTCCGGAATTAATGATACCTAGTCATTAATCCTATGACCATGAACATATTTAAAATATCTATACAAGAGCGATCTGTATCCCACATTCTCAACACTTGAGAATAGATTCTCTTACAAATACTTAAGGACTATATTCAATAATATGAAACCCTTTTCATATTATGAATATATTATCATGCCATTGGGAATTAAAATCTACTATTACATAACTATTATATGGCTCCTAGGGCAAATACTGCTATTAGTTAAATGAAGTGATTTTGAAAAATCTAAGGGGCAAAGTGTTTGTTTCCAAAGAGGTTTTAGAATACTTCATGATGATTTTAGAAATCATATTTTATACGTCTTGTATTTACTTAATGATGATTTTAAAATCATGTTTTGTAAATCATGTATGTATTTCATACTTAAGTTACATTATTCTGTAACTTCAAGGAATTACTAATTCCATTACTAGAAAAATATTTGCGTGATTTGTTATCGTAATAAACTAAAGAGTATGAATTATATGTTTGATATATTATTATTAATTTAATAATAACAAAACAACTCCAAGTGCTTTTATGATAATGCCATAAAGAACTCCAATTTAAAACTACTATGATTTCTTAGATTAGTTTGTTTAGCTAAAGATAAGACAACTTAGTTGGACAACATGTGTCACTACCCATTAGGGTGTAGACTTGTTTCTACTTAGAAGTCTAGTATCTAATGCAAAACAACTAGATCACCTTTTGTTGGACAAAAGGATAGAAATCAAAGAAGTTTTAGAATTTATAAATAACAAATGCATCAATACCATTTGTGAAATGATTAGTGGGAGTTTTTCCTAATTCATTGTGTTTACCTAAATATGTAAATATTGACCCGTTCGAGAAAAGGTAAATAAAATGAATTGTTCATTTGAATTATTGAAATGTTCAAGAAATTCAAGATGAAAAGGAAATAAATATTAAGGATATTTCATACAAAATGGGAAAAAGTATCATAACCCTTGGATTTGATCAAAGTGAGGAGAACTTAATTACCAATTTTTGAGAAATTTCCTAAATATAAAATTGGCATATAATCATAATTCTTTTTGGGAAAACCATACGTGATGGTATACTCAAAAGAATAAATTACAATGTATATGATATGTTGTAATAAATGATGAACTATGAAAGTTTTTGTTTATTTCCTTATGGAAATTTACAATTCATAGCTATATGTTCTTAAATAGATTTTTCTCCAAAGTCTATCTAATCCTAATTCATATATGATATGATATGGATAGATATCAAAATTCTTACTCATAATTTGAATTGAGATATCTAGTTTATTTGATAAGCTAAAGTTAGACAATTAGAAGATAATTCTAATTAAGATAAGGTTTGTTGGATATTCTAAAGGTGGTTTAGGATAGTATTTCTATCTTTTGCATAACAAAGAGTTGTTAGCAAAGATGTTATTTCTTGATAAAGTGTTTATTCAAGAAAGTAACATATTGAGAAAGATAGAATAATTGGGTGAATGTCATCCAATAATATCCAACAAAATGATCACAGTAAAATTTGATCAATCCTGTGAAAAGTCTAAAACTAACTAAATGTTTTATCCTTATAAGATGCTAATTAGTAGAACATCTAATTTTTCTATAAGATATGATTTCTTTATATGAATCCACAGTAGCTACATATTCATGATGAAGTAAATCATGAGATAGTAAAATATCTAATCTTAAGAAAAATATAATTTACTTTATATGAATGCACAAAAGTTGTACATTCATGATGAAGCAAATTATGAGATGATTTTATTATAGCTATATACAATATAGCAGTGCATTATGATTATGAGTTTGACATATAGATGTCAATACTAGTTTTCTTTCTCTAGAAAAGAAAACATAGTCATGGAATAAATCTAAAGGCTTAGAGTTTTAAGAAAATTCCAAAGTATGCAAAACCTTAATGAGTTATGTCATCGTAAGATGAGTCCTTAATGTACAAAAGCATAGTGGGAGTATCCTCACTTTCAAGTTTTGTACATGGATAACACATTAGTTTGTAAAAGTATTAATATATTTGTATTTGTAGAATGGTTTGACCATTACTTTCTTCATTTAGACTCGAGATAAATAATTTTCATTCTTATTAATTCATATCTATAGAGATAGATTGAAGAGAATGCTAAATATGTCTAAGTCAATATTTGGAAAATCTATTGAAAAGTTCAACATACTAATTCCAAGAGATTTTATTTCCTATGATTTTGATATCCACTTTTTGAGGGTTGATTCCTTAGATAACCAAAAAAAGTATAGCATGGATTCCTTATAGTATGACTATAGGAAATCTAAATTATATAAGAGTTGTATAATGAGTCGCACATCAAGAATGTTATTAGTATGACTAACAGATTCTAATCCTATCTAGGATTAAATTATTGAAAATATAATCAAAATTATTTTAAAGTACTTGAGAAGTATTTAAGATTTAATTTTGACAAGTGAAGAATGTTACTACATAAATGATAGAGAGTTATAAATGATAGAGAGTCTATCATTGGGATTGTTATTATCTATATTGAAAAAATAATTTTCTAGAAAAGTTTTAAGCAAATTGTTATTACAAACTTCATTATGGAAGTCGAATTTGCTACATAGGATGTTGCAAATAAGAAATTATTTTGGATTCAGCAGTTATGAACTATTTTAAAAGTTTCTCTAGTACATCATGAGTATCTCTCTGTTGTGATAATAATGAAGCCTTAGATTATGGCAAGGGAACTTGAGTCTCACACTAAAATCCAGAATATTTCATAAGGCATTAAGATACTATCAAATCAATTGATGGAATATGGCATTCTAGCTTTGCAGAAAATAGTGTTAACCATTGACTTGGTTAATCCATTGACTAAAGTCAAAAGTTAGTGACAGTTAAACTTCATCTTAAGAAGATAAGTTTTTGATACCAAGCAGAATGGCTTTAGTGCAAGTGGGAGATTGATAGCAGTTTGTGCCCTAAGAGCCATATAATAGTTATGTAATAGTAGATTTTAATTCCCAGTTGCATGATAATATATTCATAATGTGAAAAGGGTTTCATATTATTGAATATAGTCCTTAAGTATTTGTAAGAGAATCTATTCTCAAGTTTTGAGAAAATGAGAGACAGATCGCTCTTGTACAAATATTTTAAATATGTTCATGGTCATAGGATTAATGACTGGGCATCATTAATTCCAGAAGACCATCTCCTCTGTTTGTTTTCTATAATTAGTATGTGATACAAATGATTATAGAGGCAGTGAGTCTCATGTTGCTTGACATGTGATATCGATATAAACACGTGGATATTCATAGGATGAATATTTGAACTGTGATGTTAGATGATAATAATATGGGGTTTTATTATATGTCAATTATTAATCATCTAGGTCACAATAGTGCATATAATCTTTTGACTTGAGGGATACTATATCTCATATATAGGAGGTTAGGATTTATTACTGCTTACATAGATGTACTATTCATGTACAGATATATGGCATGTGATGGTTCTAATTTGTTATGTATGGAGGTAAGTGATCGCTAAGATATAATTCATTACCTCGAGTAAACGAGGTTAAGATCCTATGCTATCTGGTTAGTCTTGATACTAAAGTTTTTGGCCAGAACAGTAAGATTCACTAGAAAGAGTTTCTTGTAGGAATCTAATCTCATCAAGAATTAGAACCGAGATAAGGACATAGTGGCACTTTAGGGTTTGACATAAACCATTACCCTAGTCGAGATTGGGATTTTTAATGAAGGGATTCTAGTGCATGCTAATTTATGATTGATGGTCCATGTGATGTTTAAAGTTATCAACTATAAATATTCATTTCTAATTAGGTAGTCATGACATGGAATGCTAGCTGTCCCTCATGACTTATGGGACTAAGTGTGAAGTGGGGATTTCACATTAGTAGAGAAAACTGTTTTCTCATTCCCATTGCTAATTAAACATGAACCTAGAAAGTCACACACTCAATAGTGATCATCTTCCAAGTGTAAAAGGTTTAGCATAATAATTAATTAAAGTGTTTAATTAATTGATTAGTGGTAAAATGATTAAACATGTAATTAAATTTTCAAGGACCCTAGCATGTCCTAATGTTTAATCTATGAAGGTTTCTATTCAATTAAATCTTAATTTGTATATGATGCAAATGAGAAAGATTAAATTGAAATTGAAAATGATTTGGACTAAATCAAAAACTTAATTTTAAGTTTAATAAAAACCCTTAACACATAAGATGTGGTCTAAGCCCATATGTGATATGGAAAAGAGGCAATTTAGGGGTTAGAGAAAATTCACTATTCATGAGCCCATATGATGGGTTTAGGGGGCTAGAGAACTTTCTACTAAGGCTAAAATTATAATTACATCTTTTGGCTAATGGAAATGTCCAGTTTACCCCTAAAGGATGTAAAGGTCATTTCACCATTTGAAGAAGCAAAGTCAACTTTGCCCCTTCACCAAATGGTGAGCTAGAAGAATGTAAAAGGATATTTAAGTCTTTATGAAGACTTAAGTGTTAAGTCTTAGAAACATGCAAAAGCCTTGAGGTTTTATGTTGCAAAGAAGAATGAACATCATTTTCTCATTTTTGAAGCATTTCTAGAGAGAGAAGTTGAGAGAGAAAGAAAAATGAAGAAAGTGTTTCTTCAAATTTTCTTTTGATCTTCAATTCTATTCTTTGTTCTTTATGAAAGAACAAATGCTTGCAAATTGAAAATGTGTTTAGTCTAAAACAAACCAAAGAGAAACCTTAAATGTCCTAAAGATTTTTGAGGGAAATCTTAAATCAAATTGGGCAACCAAGAGAGGATTCAAGAACACTAAAGAAATTAAGAGGAAACTTAGAGGTGAGCTAAGTATGGATGAACTAGAAGCTTCACACTTGGGAAGCTCTTTAATAAAGAAAAAAGGAACCTATAAGAGGTAATTTGATTACTCTTCCTTCTTATTTATATGCATATATGTTTTACACACAAATTAATTGATTGCTTGAATGAATTTTGGACCAAAATTGGGTGAAGTGAAATTTTAAAATGTTTGAAATTTCACCTCACCACCTTCCTTCTACTGCGTTTGGCTCCACCATTCCTTTTCTATGTGTTAGGATTTGGAATTTGGTTTGATGCCACCTCTCCTCTATGTGTTCAAGTGAATGTGGCAATAGACCTCACTCTCTACATGCTATGTGTGATTTTTGGGAACCTTGTTGAATTGCAAACTATGAACC
>CANTUT010000692.1:267500-440797 GCA_947687605.1 Reutealis trisperma
CTAAAACTTAAAAGTTGGAAAATTTTATGATTATATATAAATATGGCTATTGATTTATACATGAAAGAATCCTAAAATGATAATTATTGTGATTGAATGGAAAATAATGGTTTAAATCACATGTTTACATATTGCTGTAATGATCGGAAAGTACTGAAAATAAGAAAAATCATGGTTTTTCATCCTAAAACCTAAAGTTGGAAATTTTCATGCATAAGGATTTATATTATGTGCTGATTCCTATATATTTATGTTCTAAAATGATTTTTATTTTGATTACATGAAAAATCTTGGTTCAAACCATGTTTCTACATATTACTGTAATAGACGGAAAATGCGAAAAGTAAGAAAATTCAGTTTTTCCTTTTAATGGAGCATTCAACCTACATTGGGATTCTTATCTCAATGTCTATAATTTTTATGGGATGCATTTTGTTGATTATTGACATGTATGTATGAATGATAAATGATTAAATTGTATGTTGGTTGAAGGAATGACTCTAGACAAGGCTAGAGACAATTTGGTATACTTAAGGTATCTTAACCTTATGTTGTGATTAATATGTGAATGTGACTGGACAATATGGAAGTAGGTTATATGATGACTTGATAATGAATTAATGATCTTGAATTAATGAAGAGATTGATTGAATAAATTGGTCATAAGAGATAAGCTTGACACTTAGAAGGTCATTGGTTAAGTTGACATATATGGAAGTGTTGAACGTACTAAGATGATTGTTAAAGTGAATTGATATTAAGATAATGATAATGTATTGACCTTAGAAAGGTATTGACATCAATTATAATGTATTTTCATATGGGCCTATAAGGACTAAGTGTATAAGACTTTTAAAGTCAACATGATATGTGCAAGTGAATGAGGTGCACTTATATGTGCAACTCTAAGTATATGTGAATGGTATATGTGCATGGGGTAGTTATGGAATAGGATAGCATCATGATTAATTAAATACTAAGTATTGAATTAAATATTATGTTAGAGCTTAAGGAGTTTTTAGAGGTTTAAAAGGGCTATGTGTACTAGGAGTGAAGGAACCACAAGGTGAGTAAACATTGTATTCATGCTACAAGTGTGAGTAAACATTATGTTATATTACAAGTATGTGATATCATGTTATGTGAGCCTTTAAGATCTTGAATCCCAACTTCTTTCTATCCTTAATTATGATTATATGATTTTTTTGTTAAACTTGGGTTGCCAACAGACAATTAGTCTAAAGCCATTAATAGTTATTCAATGATATGAAAGACCTTTTGTAATTGTTACCTTACCTACTTTCTTTCTAGAACTATACTATAATTGTATCTTCTTTTCAAAAAGTTAAACCACTATTGCTATTGTGATATATGTTATTGTTGCCTAAAGTGCTATTGTCATATGCGATTACCATTAGCTCTAGCTATGGTATCTTTAACCTTTTATGCGGAATCCTTGTGCCGATGTAGGAAATCATCAGAACCTATGCATATGGTCTTAACCTGTTGGATAGGGGTAGAGTATCCACCTCAACTAGAAGGAGCAGTTCTAGCTGTGGAGCTTGATCAGTTTCACGTTGTTTATAAGTATGGATTGGGAGTTGGAATTTTGTATGAGGCCACCTCTCCCTCGAGTGAATGAGCTAGTGTCACAGCCCAACCTAGGGAGCTATGATGATCCTAGGACACGGGAAGATATAAGGTCACCCACACCCGTAGAATCCTTAGCTTATGTAAAATTACTAATCAAATATCCATATCTTATTCAATTAAATAAAATTTTATAAAATTTGTGGAATAGGCCCATAAACTTCTTACATCTTAAAAATAGTTCTTATAAACCAATGTAAAAGGAAAACATTTGATGATAACTCAACAAAATAAAAGTCCAAATAATCCCAAACTTAAAACCACAAAACATAAATTTCTGATCGATTCTCAAGTACTTCGCTTATTACCCCTAGAGTACTAAACTGAAGTTCACCAAAACAAATGAATAAAGAGAACTCTACTATCTTCTAGGCAAAGCAACCACTTAAGTGGAGGAACAGGCTTGAGTTAGTTACCTTGATCAATCTTGCCATCCTGAAATATATAAACATAGAAAAGGGTGAGTAGAAGACTCAGTGAGAGTAGATGCACACATAGGGTATGTAAGAAAATAAACATAGGCTCAACAACATAGCTTAGTTGTAAAAATGAGGAATAAACAATAGGGTAGCAGAAACAACTTATAACTTATATTAACTTAAGAATAGGGGCTATTGCCTTCTTTACTCAACTTATAGCATAAGATTGATCAGGTCCTATGGCTAGCAATATTGGACCCCTACTAGCCGAGGTCTGGATACTTTGCCCTATTCATGGGCATACCTTGTGTATAAGTCCAATGTTCACCCCATATTGAGAAGGAGTGTTTTTGCAGGTTTGGAAAAGTAAACAATAACATATACATAGCAAGAGTTTAACTTATATTAGGACTCTTATGAAAGAGTCCTACTTAGCTTGAAAGACTTGGTTTAAGGTTTACAATGTCATTACATGTCATAATATAGCTTAATGTGAGTTTTGGGTTCAAACAATCAACTTAAGAAAGAGTCCTACTTAAGGTGGGACTCTTAAGCAAACATAGCTTATGAAATCATAGTCAATCAATGGGCATGGAATTATGAAGGAAATCATTCAATCTCAAAGAAATCATTTCATATTTGCAAAGAAGTAAGAGTGTGCATTACAACTCACCTTAAACTCCTGTGCTCCTAGTTAACCGAGCTAAGTGGACCGCAGGGCTTGAACCTCTTTAACCTCTACAGCATAAATCAAATAGTTCTTATTTAATTCATATAGTCAATAACTTATCATATTTATGCATATTCTTACTTAACTTAAGTGGTTGACTTGAATTAGGACTCCTAGTCCCACTATGAATTTTTGATCAAATAAAGTCAAACTTTAATATTTTTCCTTATTTTTCCTTATTTTAATATTATTTTAATATGTTTAATAATATGTTTTAATTCATCTTAGGTCATGGTCAAACTTTTGACTTTGACTTCTTAAGGTCAACCCTATACTAAAGGTACACCCTAATGAAAGTCTTAATATTTGACTTGTTCATACTAATTGGCTTTATAAATTCTTAATTTATTTATTTAATTATATAATTATATCCTTAATTTGATATTTATATTTAATTTATTTAGAAACTCAATTCTTAGGTCTAGAGTTCACCCCTCAAAAGATTTCAACTCGCCCATCCTTCGATTGCTTGTGTTCTTGTTATCAATTTCAAATTTTATTGCTTAATTATTTAATTAATTTATTTAATTACATAATTTTAATTAAAACTAGGCTTAATTAACTTAAATTGGAAAGTTCCCAAATTTAAATTATTCATAGATGTTTAATAACATTTTAAAATTCCATTTTGGATTTCTCAATAATTCGGACGCGGATTTTACTTCCAACAATTTTTATGTTCAATTGGTTCTAAACTCAACCAAAATCTACTTTAAAAAAAAAATTACAGAACTTGGGAATTAATTTCCCCTTTTTGGCCAAATGGTTGTTGCATAATTTTTATTGTTTTTTCAATTAATCATGTTCTTCACCATCAACCATACTTTTGTTTGCAATAAACTTCCTTTTTCATTCCTAAGCACAATTCTTTTCTTAATTCAACAAATACCTATCCCATTCTACTAATTAATTCAATCCAACACCACATTGCCATGATTTATAAACATTTTTAATTGCTGAAAAAATATTAAATTGAGAAAATAATTCTTCTCACCTTAATTCACAAGGATAATTTCACTTCCCTTCGACTAGCCTTAGCCAACCCTTCCAAGATTGAACAACAATAATTTTAATTTTTTTTTTAAAAACAGATATAGAAATAATCAGCCCATAAAAAAATAATAATTAAAAGTATTTAATGTAGAGGAATTTTACCTTGTAAAAATCTTGCTTTTGTTGTTAATTCTTGGGAATTCTTTTGATGAAAAAGAGAGAAGAGATTTGTTGTTTTGTTTTGTTTTGTTTTTTTTTAGAAGAGGATGGCGTGAACAGCTATAGAAAAGGTAGGAAGGGCGGCTGCTGGTTAGTTAATATTCTACGGTTTTCTTTTTTTTTTATTTTTTTATTAATTTTAAAAAATAAAATACCAATTTTTAGGTTTCAATGCAATTTTCTTATGCTTCTGTTGAGAATTTGGAAAAAAGTTTAACTGGACTTTGGTTCTAAATATTTTTGGTATTTTTGTGATAACTTTTCCGTTTCTTATTCTTTTTCGTTCAAATGAGAAGCATTGCATTTTATGTAATATTTGGGACTTATTTTTAGTATTTTCTTGATTTTTAACTCAGATACCCTTGGTCCACTGTCTTAGGGTCAAAATGACCAAAATACCCCTATTGTCAAAACACCCCCTATTACTATCCTAACTTCAACCTTATATTATTAAACATCCTAAAACATGTTTTGAACATAAAATAAGTCACATTATACCATTTTTAATGCACATTAGATCTTATAATTGCTATCCTTATGCAGGGTGTTACATTCTCTCCTCCTTATAAAAAAATTCATCCTCGAATTTTAGCGAAGACTTACCAGTAGATTAATCGAATAAATAGGGATATCATTGATGTATAACCTCCTCGCTTTCCTATGTGCATTAACCTCCTCGCTTTCCTATGTGCATTCTTCTACATCATGATTTTGCCATCTGACTTTCACCATGGTTATCTCTTTATTCCTCAGCTTCTTTACTTGTCGGCCCACGATCTCCATTGGCATTTCCTCATAAGATAAGTCACTATCTAGTACCACATCTTAGTTCATGTGAAGGGCTAGACACATATTTTCTAAGCATCGAGACATGGAATACTAGATGGACATGGTCCATAGCTAGCAGCAATGCTAATCGATATGAGACTTCACTTGCTTGATCCAAAATTTCAAAAGGCCCTATGTATCTAGGTGACAGCTTGCCTTTCTTGCCAAACCTCATAACTCCTTTCATAGGTGAAACTTTTAAGAACACATGATCACCAATTGCAAACTGTACATCTTTCCTCTTAGGGTCGGCATAGCTCTTCTATCGACTAAAGGCTGTCTTAAGTCTCTCTCTGATGAGTGGCACCTTTTTGGCCATATCCCTTAACAAGTTAGGCATCTCTACATGCTTATCTCCCACTTCATTCCAGCATATTAGTGACCAACATTTTCGACCATATAATGCCTCATATGGTGCCATGCCAATTGAGGAGTGATAACTATTGTTGTAGGCAAACTCTATCAATGGCAAGTGCTTATCCCAACTTCCACCAAAGTCCATGACACAAATCCTTAACATATCTTCAAGTGTTTGGATAGTCCTTTCAGACTATCCATCAGTCTGGGGATGAAATGCAATACTAAAATCCAACCTTGTGCCCATTGCTTCTTGTAACTGTTGCCAGAATCTCGATGTGAATTGAGGACCTCTATCCGATATTATGGATATAGGCACCCCATGCAGTCTTACAATTTCCTTAATATAACACCATGCATATTGTGCCACTGTATAAGTGGTTTTTACATCCAAGAAATGTGCAGACTTAGTGAGATGATCTACTATCACCCATATGAAATCACAGCCCTTCTAAGTTCTTGGCAAGCCTACTACAAAATCCATTGCAATTCGCTCCCATTTCCATTCTGGCAATTGGATCTCTTGAAGTAAACTAGATGGCTTTTGATGTTTTGCCTTAACTTGCTAGCAAGTCAAGCATGAAGCTACGTATTCAGTTGCATCCTTCTTAAGTCCCGGCCACCAATAAATCATCTTGATATCTTGATACATCTTAGTTGCTCTTGGGTGCATATTGTATGGTGCCAAATGAGCTTCACTCATTATCTTATCTCTTAACCCATCTATATTTGGAACACAATACCTTACTCCATGCTTGAGCGTACCATCTCGAATCACAAACTCCTGAATCTACCCCTTTTCCACTTGTTCTATAAGCTTTACTAAGTAAGGGTCCTTTCTTCGTGACTCCTTAATCTCATCTATTAGCCTAGGCTTCACTTCGAAGTATGCCACAAGACCACTTTTACCCTCATTCTCCAATCTCAGGCCTTGATCAAGAAGTTCCTTCAACTCCCTCACCAAAGGTCTCTTGTTGGCTATTACATGAGCCAAACTCCCTATAGACTTACGGCTTAATGCATTAGCTACCACATTTGCTTTACCTGGATGGTATAGAATTTGACAATCATAATCCTTTAGTAATTCAACCCATCTCCTCTGCCTAAGATTTAGATCTCTTTGCTTTAGGATATACTAGAGACTCTTATGGTCTGTATAAATCTCACACTTCTCTCTATATAGATAGTGTCTCTAGATTTTCAAGGCAAATATCACTGCAGCCATCTCTAAATCATAGGTTGGATAATTCAGCTCATGTTTCTTAAGTTGTCTTGATGCATAGGCTATAACTTTACCATTTTGCATCAAAACACATCCCAACCCAACTCTTGAGGCATCACAATACACTATAAAATTTCCAGCTCCTTCAAGTAACGCCAATATTGAGGTCGTGATAAGGCACTCCTTAAGCTTCTGGAAACTCTTCTCACACTCATCACTCCATTGGAACTTCACTTGTTTCCTTGTCAACTTCATCAATGGTGTTGCAATCCTTGAGAAATCCTTAACGAACCTTCTATAATAGCCTACCATACCTAAGAAACTCCTTATTTTTATGACCGTAGCAGGTCTTGGCCAATCAGCTACAACCTCTATCTTTTTGGGATCTGCTTTAATTCCTTCTTTTCCTACCACATGCCCTAAGAAATTTACATGCTCTAGCCAAAATTCACACTTTGATAGTTCAGCATAGAGTCGATGTTCTCTTAATATTTGCGACACTTGCCTTAAATGCTCTTCATGCTCCTCCTTCGACTTAGAGTATATCAAGATATCATCAATGAACACTATTACAAACTTGTCGAGGAACGACTTGGAAACTCTATTCATAATATCCATAAAAGCAGCTGGTGCATTTGTAAGGCCAAATGGTAACACTATAAAATCATAATGGCCATACCGTGTCCTAAATGCCATCTTACATATATCTTCTCCCTTGATCCTGAATTGATGATACCCTGACCTTAAATCTATCTTTGAGAAGTGGCTAGCTCCTTGTAGTTGGTCGAACAAATCATCAATTCGTGGTAGTGGATACTTGTTCTTAATAGTCATCTTGTTCAACTAGCGATAGTCAATGCATAATCTCATTGACCCATCCTTCTTTTTAACGAACAACACTGGTGCACCCCAAGGTGAACTACTTGGTCTTATGAAGCCCTTATCCAACAGGTCTTGAAATTACACCTTCAATTCCTTCAACTTTGTTGGTGCCATTCAGTAGGGTGGAATAGAGATTGGTTGTGTGCTAGGCAATAGTTCAATAGTGAACTCGATATCTCTCTCTGGAGGTAATCCAGGTAAATCTTCTGGAAACACATCTAGGTAGTCCCTTACTACAAGAATCTCATTAATTCCATTACCACCTTCCTTACTTGTATCTACTACATGTGCTAAATAGGCCTTACATCCCTTCCTTATCAACCTTCTTGCACCAATGGCCGATATCAAGTTCATAGGAATCATCTCCTTGCTACCACAATACATAAACTTATCTCCTTTTTCATCCACAAACTCTACCTCCTTTCTCTTACAGTCTATTTTGGCATTGTGCCTTGATAGCCAATCCATACCTAATATCACGTCTATCTCTAATACCTCTAAGACTTGTAAGTCTACAGACAATAGCCTACCATCAATCTCAACCAAACAACTCCTATAGATTTTATTCACAATTATAGATTCACCTAAAGGGGTAGATACTTCTAAAGGTTCATGTATGATTTCACATTCAATTCCCAATTTCCTAGCAAAGTGCAAAGAAACAAAGGAGTGTTTGGCACCGGTATCAAACAAACACTCAGCATTCACAAACTGAATAGGAATGGTACTTGTCACTGCAGAATTTGAATTATGAGTAGCTTGATGATCTAGGGTATAGACTCTGCCCTTACCTCTCCCATCTCCAACGGGTGCATTCTCTTGTGCCACTCCTAGTCCTCTCCTAGCAGGTGGTCTGTTATCCATTCTGCCTTTTTGTACAGTATGTTGAGAGGCGATTGGAGCAGTGTTGGTCCTATTAAACTATGGGCAATTCTTGATAAAATGTCCTATTTGCCCGCAATGGATGTAAGCTCTAGTGGTCCTTCTACATGCTCCCAAATGGTGCTTCCCATATGTCTTACATGTAGGATATGAGTTTGTCTTCTATCCAGCTAGTGTTGATGCCATAGAAGCACTAATTAGAGGGCCCCTGCCTTGATTTCATCCTTTAGATTGTTGAGGAAAACTGGTTGCTGCTTGTTGTTCCTGGCCTCTCTTGGAGTAGTTGTTGCCCTTGTAACTGCTGCTTTGGCCCTTATTCTTGTTCTTATTTCTATTATCCCTTCAACTCTCTCAGCTCTTTCTGCCTTATGCCTAGCTTCCATTAGCTTAGCCTTGTCAATTAGTTTGTTCATGGTAGTGAAGTCTGTAGCAATGAGAGCATTATATAAGGGTGTGATCAACCCTTGCCTAAATCGTTCAACTCGGCTTTTTTCTGTTGGCACAATGTGTTTGGCATATTTACTCAATCGGTTGAACTCCTTAACATACTCCACTACACTCATGCCAGGGCGTTGCTTAAGTTCTTCAAACTATAAAGGTCGATTATGCCTCTCCCCTTTAGCTAAATGCTCATCCATGAGTTCCTGCTTAAATTCTGCCCACGTCATAGGGTTCTCACCTTCCATTCGAGGTTCAATCTTCAGCTCATACCATAGCCAAGCATCCTTCTTGAGTTGTAATCCAACTAGCTCTATGGCCCTAGCATCAAAACAGGGTAGCCTCTTAATCAGCTTGTCCATTTCATCCAAAAAGTCTTGGGGATCTTCACCTTCTTCCTCATTGAAAATGGGTGGTTTCAATCTCTTGAAATCCTGGATGCTAACCCCTTCATCATCTCTAACTCTCCGTTGCCCTCCTTGACCAACTGGAGGTGGTGGTGGTACTGCATGGCCTCCAGTTGTTGTTGTGGCTGCTATGGTTGAGGTTGTTGAGCTCTTACTTTCTCTAGTTGGTGACGCAATTCTTGAATCTCTTGCCTTATAGCTTGTTCTTCCTCACTAGAGGCTTACTCGCTAACTTGAACCCTCTGTCTTACTTGTGCGGGTCCTTATGATCCTGTCTGAGACACACTTTCACCATCTGGTTAAGCCTTGGCAGCTCGTGTAGCAGCTCTCGTAGCAACTCTAATTCTATTCCGTGCAATGCTAGCAGCAGTACGTACGTTATCACGCTTCCTCTTGGTGCCATCTATAGTTATCATAAACTAGTTCAAGGTCAATATGTCATAATGTCTTAACTTATTCTAAGGCTAGCATACACATATGTCAAATCATACTATAATCATATACATAGTCTTATGATTCACTTACTTGTGCTTATCATTATTGTTAATAGCATGCTTTTATTCCATAATTTCAATAAACCAATGAATCAATCCAATAATGAAAAACTTTTAATGAAAGAATCAACAATAATAAATAAATCAACATCCTACTCTAGGCATGCCATATCATAGTCAACTATTTTATCAAGTAAATAAAGACTAAATAATATCATAACCAATAATGGAATCGCTCCTATGGTGCTCTGGGTGCACGTGGTCTAGCTTTAGCAGTGGAGTCTGTAGTTCGCTTGGGTGAATAGCATATAGGAGCGCATGCAAAAGTGGGGCATAAAACTCATCCTCGTCCACATCCTTCACATCTTGAATTTCCATATGAAAGCTGACTAGAGGCTTGTGAGACTCTCATATCAGGAGCAGGTTGTCTTGAGAAGCGAGTAATCCCGATTCCAACATTCTCTAGATCTTGTCTTAGCTGCTCAACCTCCAATTAGACTCCCATGTTTTGATGCACTAACTTAAGATTTTGTCTCTTGAGCATCTCTACCTCTTCTTATAAGGCAGTCACTTCTCCTTTACACAGCTTGAACTCTCTAGTTAATGCCTCCTGTGGATCCTCAGGGTCAGGCTGTAACTCAATAGATATCTCCTCCTCTGGGTCCTCCTCAGGGTCCTCATCCACCGAATCATCATTAATCACAATCACAGGCAGAGGTTCATCATGATCACATCTCATTCTCTTGGGTCTAGGTCCTCGTGTAGGGGTCTATGAAACAAACACATATCACAAAAATAAAACACAGTAATACATATATGACAACCTAGACTTGAGATTAATGCTAAATGTTTCCTAATGATGGACTTCAATGACAGTAAGGAATCCTATTGCTCTAAGGTAATCTTAAATACCCATGAAATCTTAAACCTAAGGCTCTGATACCACCTTTATCACAGCCTAACTTAGGGAGCTATGATGATCCTAGGACACGAGAAGACATAAGGTCACCCACACCCGTAGAATCCTTAGCTTATGTAAAATTACTGATCAAATACCCATATCTTATTCAATTAAATAAAATTTTATAAAATTTGCGGAATAGGCCCATAAACTTCTTACATCTTAAAAACAGTTCTTATAAACTAAAGTAAAAGGAAACCATTTGAAGATAACTCAATAAAATAAAAGTCAAAATAATCCCAAACTTAAAACCACAAAACATCAATTTCCAATCGATTCTCAAGTACTTCGCTTATTACCCTCGGAGCACTAAACCGAAGTTCACTAATACAAATGAATAAAGAGAACTCTACTATCTTCTAGGCAAAGCAACCACTCAAGTGGAGGAACAGGTTTGAGTTAGTTACCTTGATCAATCTTGCCATCTTGAAATATATAAACATAAAAAAGGGTGAGTAGAAGACTCAGTGAGAGTAGATGCACATATAGGGTATATAAGAAAATAAACATGGGCTCAATAACATAACTTGGTTGTAAAAATGAGGAATAAACAATAGGGTAGCAGAAACAACTTATAACCTATATTAACTTAGGAGTAGGGGCTATTGCCTCCTCTACTAAACTTATAACATAAGACTAATCAGGTCCTATGGCTAGCAATATTAGACCCCTACTAGCCGAGGTCTAGATACTTTGCCCTATCCATGGGCATACCTTGTGCACAAGTTCAATGTTCACCCCACATTGAGAAGGGGTGTTTCTGTAGGCTTGGAAAAGTAAACAATAACATATACATAGCAAGAGTTTAACTTATATTAGGACTCTTATGAAAGAGTCCTACTTAGCGTGAAAGACTTGGTTTAAGGTTTACAACGTCATTACATGTCATAATATAGCTTAATGTGAGTTTTGGGTTCAAACAATCAACTTAAGAAAGAGTCCTACTTAAGGTGGGACTCTTAAGCAAACATAGCTTATGAAATCATAGTCAATCAATGGACATGGAATCATGAAGGAAATCATTCAATCTCAAAGAAATCATTTCATATTTGCAAAGAAACTCCTGTGCTCCTAGTTAATCGAGCTAAGTAGATTGCAGGGCTTGAACCTCTTTAACCTCTACAGCATAAATCAAATAGTTCTTATTTAATTCATATAGTCAATAACTTATCATATTTATGCATATTCTTACTTAACTTAAGTGGTTGACTTGATCTAAGACTCCTAGTCCCACTATGAATTTTTGATCAAACAAAGTCAACCTTTAATATTTTTCCTTATTTTGACTTTTAATCTTGATGATTTAATGTTTTAATATTATTTTAATATGTTTAATAATATGTTTTAATTCATCTTAGGTCATGGTCAAACTTTTGACTTTGACTTCTTAAGGTCAACCCTCTACTAAAGGTACACCCTAATGAAAATCTTAATATTTGACTTATTCATAGTAATTGACTTCATAAATTCTTAATTTATTTATTTAATTATATAATTATATCCTTAATTCAATATTTACATTTAATTTATTTAGAAACTCAATTCTTAGGTCTAGAGTTTACCCCTCAAAAGATTTCAACTCGCCCATCCTTTGATTGCTTGTGTTCTTATTATCAATTTCAAATTTTATTGCTTAATTATTTAATTAATTTATTTAATTACAAATTTTAATTAAAACTAGGCTTAATTAACTAAATTAGAATGTTCTCAAATTTAAATTGTTCATAGATGTTTAAGAACATTTTAAAATTCCATTTTGGATTTCTCAATAATTCAAACTCGGATTTTACTTCCAACAATTTCTATGTTCAATTGGTTCTAAACTCAACCAAAATCTACTTTAAAAAAAAAATTATAGAACTTGGGAATTAATTTCCCCTTTTTGGCTGAATGGCTCTTGCGTAATTTTTTTTTTTCAATTAATCATGTTCTTCACCATCAACCATACTTTTGTTTGCAATCAACTTCCTTTTTCATTCCTAAGCACAATTCTTTTCTTAATTCAACAAATACCTATCCCATTCTACTAATTAATTCAATCCAATACTATATTGCCATGATTTATAAACATTTTTAATTGTTATAAAAAAATATTAAATTGAGAAAATAATTCTTCTCGCCTTAATTCACAAGGATAATTTCACTTCCCTTCTACTAGCCTTAGCCAACCCTTCCAAGATTGAACAAAAATAATTTTAATTTTTTTTAAAACAGATACAGAAATAATTAGCCCATAAAAAAAAATAACAATTGAAAGGATTTAATGTGGAGGAATTTTACATTGTAAAAATCTTGCTTTTGTTGTTAATTCTTGGAAATTCTTTTGATGAAAAAGAAAGAAGAGATTTTTGTTTTGTTTTGTTTTTTTCTTTAGAAGAGGGTGGCGTGAACAGCTATAGAAAAGGTGGGGAGGGTGACTGCTGGTTACTTAATATTCTAGGGTTTTTTTTATTTTATGAATTTTAAAAAATAAAATACCGTTTTTTAGGTTTCGGTGCAATTTTCTTATGCTTTTGTTGAGAATTTGGAAAAAAGCTCAACTGGACATTGGTTCCAAATATTCTTAACTTTCATTTGGTATATTTATTTACAACTTTGGTCAAATGACCAAAATACCCCTTATCAGTGGCAGCTGCCAGGGTTATTTTCGGTATTTTCATGATAACTTTTCCGTTTCTTATTCTTTTTCTTTCAAATGAAAAGCATTGCATTTTATGTAATATTTGGGACTTATTTTTAGTATTTTCTTGATTTTTAACTCAGATACCCTTGGTCCACTGTCTTAGGGTCAAAATGACTAAAATACCCCTATAGTCAAAACACCCCCTATTACTATCCTAACTTTGACCTTACATTATTAAACATCCTAAAACATATTTTGAACATAAAATAAGTCACAATATACCATTTTTAATGCACATTAGATCTTATAATTACTATCCTTAGGCAGGGTGTTACAACTAGTATAGTCATTTACTCTTTATGGGTTATAAGCATTATAAGTGTGATTTCTGCAAACCTGCTAATGTGATAACATTGCTAAATTGAAAACTTTGAAACTATGATTGTAAATCTTGAGCTATGTGTTATAAGCTATGGGATTTCCTTTTTTAAGGAATATATGTTATTGTATGTGTTATATTATTTACTCATTGAGATCATCTATCTCACCCCATTTTCATTGTGTGGTTCCAGGTAAGCAAATATGAGGAGGCAAATTGATAGCTCAAGCATTCTACTTTGCTTGGGGATTCCTTGTCAAAGTCTTTAATAATACTATGTTATGAAGAGATATTCATAAAAGCTCCGGGAATTTATTATGGGATATTAATTATTGATATTTTATTTAAGACTTTAAACATCATTTTCTTATGAGGTGTTTTCAAAGTATTTGTTAAACTATTCTTTTGCATATTGAGTTCCTAGAATATTGGATATTTAAGTTAAAGCACCAGGTTTGGTACAATCCTAGGCATGATTTGTAGATATGTATGTGGGTTCTATAGGCATGGGTGACCTTATGTCTCCCCATGTTCTAGAACCATCATGTCTCTGAAGTTGGGATGTGACACTTGTGTATTTACTTTATTGTTGAATGGATGAGTTGAATGATCAAGCATATTATAAATTATTCATGTATCTTAGATTGTTCATAAAATATATTTTAAGTCACTCTTATATTAATTGGCAAAACTCATTTTGTTAAAGTAAACTAAAAACCTAATCCCCGAATCCTCTTTGTTTTCAAGGTTAGTGATCTTTTTTCCTTTGGATAATAAGTGGAGTCAAATGGGTTATATTTTCCTAAATAAAAATAAAGTAAGGTGGCAACTCTAAGAAACAATTTTCAAATGTATTAAAGATAAGCCCAAGGGCTTCCCCGTGAGTTCTTTCCCAAATGAGCATTTTGATTCCCTTTAGCGGATTGGACTAGTGCTCGGGCAAGGCCTCACACCTACAGGAAAAGGCATTATAAATACTGAACTAAGATTACTCTATTATTTAGAATTTAAATTTTAAGAATTTAGATTCTAAGGTAAACTAAAAATATGTAAGTAAATAAGATTAAATTTAGAATATTATTGAAGGCCTAAGATTTAGATTTCATTGATTAATTTCCTATGATTTCTCTATGTTCTCTAGATTGGTTTATTTTTGTTGGAATTTATATGATTAGGCTTTCCTAAATTATATGATGTTCTCTCTTAAAACACAACATAAGTACTCATGTTAACTTTATGTTTACTCTAGTGAACACAAACAATTATCACAAACCCATTAAGTTTCATGGAAATTCTTAAAACAATCATAAACAAATTTTCTTTTCTCTAAGAAACACATACCTTAGGTCAATTATCTTAATGAACTAATATTATACTTCTACTCTCGTTACTTCATATAATACATTTAATTCATGTAGTTAATGGCTAATTAATTTTAAGCATTAAGCCTTAAGATAAAACATAAATTCTAAAACCCAATCAATTGCACATATATTATCATAGGTAATTCAAGAGATTCCATCTAAGTTCTAGATTAATGTAATATCCAAACTCATAACCAATAGTCATGATGACCTAAAATTAATGAATTTGGACGATAATTGGACCAATAAAGATGAACTTGATCCTTAAAGCATTTACTTGTGTTTAATTAAATTTTCAACTTATCTAATGATAATTATGATGTTCATGTGAAAGTACATTTGGTATAAATGTGACTAATATAAATATGCTCAATGATGTACATTGATAAGTGAATATGGAAACATGTGTTATAGTAGGGAAAAATAGTCATTTGACAATTTTCCAAGTGTTGAATTGAGATTACTTGTATGTATGTGTGGAGTGTGGAGCCACCCACCTATACAAAAAAAAAAAAAAAAAAAAAAAGGCTATGCATAATGATGAGAAGAAAGAATTTGATTTTTTGTGCAAAATATCTTTTTTGGAAAATGAGTTCCACTTTACACCAACTCTTCACTTTTCTATAAATTTATGTGCATCATTCAAAAATCTATCTAGAATTCTCCACTACTACTTTTTCCACTAAAAATATCTTCTTCCATTACTAAAAACTTCTAAATTAATTGGTTAATTTCAACTATATATTTTTCAAGAACAAATCACCACCATTCATTCAAACCAAACTTATTTTAGCATACCAAATCAACTCATTACATCACTCATCTAAAGAAGAATTTTCTCTCAAGAAATTTTGGCACATCTACAATAAATTTAAAATCAAAGAATTTTGAGGTAAAAATCTCTACAACTTGCCTCATTTTTTATTCTAAGTATGCATCTTGAGTTATCTCTTAAATGGTTGTAACTCTTTTGTCCTTTCTCTCATCTGTTGTTCTATTTCACTAAGGCTTTATAAGAGTGCTTGATTTAAATGTTTGTTAAATAATGTTTAAATGAGCATGAAAAGGTGATGATTCAAGCAAAAAATATATGATAGAACTTGATTTGATTATACACTTTGAATTTGAGAATTTATGATTTTGACTTAGATGAAAATTGGGAAGCAAATATGTATTTCTAGGGATAAAACTTGAAGAAGTGTTAAACATGAAAGTTGTAGTACTATGTCTCTACTATAGGCCTATAAAAGGGTTTCATGGAATTTCTTGAGGGTATTGAGATACCCTCCTACAAATTTGCTAACCTATATTAGGATTTAGTGATCAATCTGAACCTGTTTGAACTACTATAGATAAAATTTGGAAGTGACCCAAATATAAAAGTTGTAGATATATACATTAAGTATATGCCTATAGAATGAATTCATGAGATTAGATTTATATAAAAGGATATTGTGTTCAAACTAAAATTGGTACAATTAGAGATTCAATGGATAGTTAATATTTGAGCAGCAAAATTGATGGCCTTGGAGTCATAATTAGGATAAACATAATATAAGAAATGATCATTGAGATATCAAAAAACTCTTTGTAAAAGAAAATTTTAATTGGATATATAGATTTTGAGTTAAACACAAATGAAATTGATGAGGCCAGTCTGCCCCTATAATAAAAATAGAATCGGATTAGAATAGTCACCAAGTTTTCTATAGATTAAATTTAAAGCTCAATTTTGGATATATTATAAGTTATATATGTTGTTGAAGATGAAAAAATTCAACTTAATTGGATTATTATAACATAAGAAATGATAGAAATAAGGTCACAAGGGTATGTTGTGTAATAGGTAATAAATGGAAATGTAATGTTTTAATGTAATCATTTGTGATCTAATGAATCCTATATGTATATAAACTATAAACATTAATTGAATAATGGATATTGAAACGTGTATATTTACTAAACATAAACTTAACTGGAGAAATAATTGAATGACAATTGGGATTTTTGTTTAAGTGATTTATTTGATCATATTAGATCCATAGAGATTTGACTCTTTATTTAAGTTAATTATTTAAATTGTCATAAAGTGAATTTATGTAACCAGGTTGAGGTTTTACCATTTCACTTGCTTGGTAATCTTGGAATGTCAAAATTGTTATGTGTAATTGATAATGATTAAGTACATAATCCTCCCATAAATGACTTATGCAAAATGATATTGAAATTAGCAAGTGAACAATGTGAATTAAGGGTTTAGACTCTAGGCCTATTCAGCCACAACATGAAATCTTATACAAATGTGTCATAATCCACATGATTTTCTTATGTGTATTATATGAAATAAAGTGAACTTTATGTGATTATTATTATTAGAATTCCTCTTATGCAATCTAAAGCTAAGTCTATTAGGAATTAATATTAGGATTAGGTTAGGTTAAGTCAAGTGAACTATTTGGCATTGACCAAAGTGCAAAACAAATAGTATGATTTATTACAGAGTATTAAGGGAAAAGGAAATGCTTAAAGATTAAGAAACATCATTTTCACATGTGCTAGCTATAAATAAGTTAAGGCATTAAGGTGAATACATGATACTTGGCATGACATGTGCATTTATAAGTGTAATTGTTCATTCCCTATTCATCATTTTTGATCCTTGCATTGTAAGTGAAATCTCTCTTTTGAATCTCCTTTAATGGCCTGCAACTTAAATGGGTTTGCTTACCATATGTTGTTGAAATTATTAATTCAAGTGAGATTCATATATCACATGAATTGCTATTAAACTCTTATGAACCAAACTGGTATTATAATGCCATCCATTATTACTTTTCATTAATGATATCCTTCTAAGCAGAAATCCCCAGCTGATGTGGGGTTACACATCAGTTAGGTGCATATGGTATGAATGCTCGTAAGCTAGAGATAGTGGATCTGCTTCAACTAGGAAGGGTGGTCCTAGCCATAAGACCTAATCAATCTTGTGCTTTGATTACTATTATGTATTTTACTTCATTATGTTTTGGCCTTTAATTTGTGTTAAGTTATCATGTATTTTACCTTTTTGTGTTTTATATTTTCAAGTGCTATAAAAGGTCAAGCAAGATAATGCTTAAGTATCATTCCTCCTTTTGGGATTATTCTGTTTTATAAGGTTTTTGTTCATGAAATTCTAATGGTCATGTAATTTGAAGAATGTGGTCTAGAGCTCCATAGTTAATAAGTTGTAGTAATTTGATAATATGGATAATTTGAATGTCTAATATTGGTTTGTAATTAACTATGAAACTGCACATGATATATGATAACTATTATATTAAATGTTCATATGTAATACAAATGATAATAACATAAGTATATGATACATATATGAAGGGTATACATATGGTATATGTTAAGTATATTGGTATATGATGGTATAATTTTGGTATATGTATGATATATGATAATGTTTTTTCAAATTATGATCTTTGAAATGTGTTTAATAAATGTCAAGCCTAGTACAATATAGAATAATTGATATGAACCCTAAGTATATTAAACTTGATACCTAATGTCTTTGCACTTAGAAGCAACTACTTTGAAAGAAAAATCTTATTTTCCCCAAATTCGCGACTCAAATCCACCTTGTGATAGAGCACCTTAGAATATGATCTCTATAATACAATATCAACTTATGAACAAGAACCTTAGAATTAATACTATCAAAGTAATTAGCTTTGATTGTATGAACTTGATTCAAGCAAAAATAAAAAACAAGAGAACACTCTCTTAAGAAAAATGATTTCTTATTCAAATTAATCAAAGCTTCCTTTTTTACAAGTTTGGTTGAGCTGATATAGTGACTTAATCCTAATTCTAAAATCAACAAGGAATTAGGAAATCTTCCTTTATAAGGATAAGTGATTCCTTATTAAAATAAAAAAAAAATGAATTGGACCATTAAATATGATAAGTTTAGGACCCAAAAATAATATAAAATAAATTAGACTAATTAAATTCAGAAAATAAAAAACACAAAAATTTTGGATAGTGATGTGCTGAATCACACACTAACAAACTGCAAGTGCATAGGTCGTTATCAAATAATAAAGTAGTGAGTATATGAGTATTGTCTCCATGAGGATAGTGTATAAGTACTCGTGCAAACTTCGATTATTGTCTAGTTGATCAAGATGTAGAATGATTAAAAGAAGCTAAATTAACTAAGCTAATAAAAGAAAGCAAATAAATGATATTGATGGAAATAATCTAGGCAAAGCTAATCTAGATATAAATCCCCCTAGTTTCTCATGCACATCAAACAATGGATTGAATTGGACTCTCACTAAATTAGATAAAAACCCTTCTCAAGTGATTAAATCCCTAACTTCCTAAATATTATAGGGAAATCTCTTCTCAACCTATAATCAAATAGGAGTAGCATTAATTTCAAAAGATTAACATCCAAAGAAGTCTTATAGGTCTATCTCTAACACCCCAATCAACTCTCTATTCCTATGAGTGATCTATCCATATCAGGGTATCTCTACTCGTCCAATATAGAAACAATATCCAATCAACAAGCTAGCAATTGCTAATTAAAATAATTAGATTTATCATGAAAATAAAACAACCAAAGATGAATTGATTAAAGTTTAAATCCTTCAATCTATACGATCAAAACTAGGGTTTAACACAAATATAATTAGTTCATATTAAAATTCAAGAACAAAGATGTAGAAAAATAAAGGAGGAAGAAATCTCAAACAAATCTAGGTGATGTTCTTTAAAATCTTCTCTTCAATCTTCCACATCCACTTGGATCTTGGTCTTTGATTTAATTAAATCCTCAATATCTCTAGCCTTCAAGCCTTTTCCATGACTCTAGGGCTTAACCAACCCTCTAAAATCTCTATTTTTGCTATGTGGCAGCTCCCCTTAAAATGTTGTTTGATATGATTTAAATAGCTGAATTTTAACCTGCCACCACTAAAGCCACCACTAGGGTTCCAGTGGTGTCTGTCCCATGGGTGAAACCTTAGTGGTGGCTCCACCCATGGGAGGCTACTGGATTGTTTTTTTCTAATTTGCTCTTATGACACAGGTGGAATCTCAAGTGGGATTTCAGTGGTGTCTGTCCCATGGGTGAACTCTCAATGGTCGCTCCACCCGTGGCTGCCCATCTTTTTCCAAAAGTTTAGCATTTTGGCTTGGATCTTTCACCATTCTGAGTCACATTTGATTCATGGCATCATTTGGCAGTGGATTAACTAAAAGAACTCTAGAAAAACACTAAACAAACAAATCAAACTCAATTTAAGGATAAAATATTATTAAAAATAGGGGTGAGCACGGTTCAGGGGAATCCGGAGATTTAAAAATCTCTAGAACCGAATCGAATTTTGGGGATTTTAAAATTGAATCTCCGGAACCGTACCGTGATATAATAATCTCTGTACCAATTCGTTCCAATTTTTCGGGACGGTTCGGTATGGAGATTCGGACCTAACGGGACAGTTCAGTATGGAACGAAATGGAACGGATATTTGGAGATTTTTTATTTTTAAATAATTAAAATATATATTTTTTTATCTTAAACTAATTTGTAGTATCTCAAAATTTCTTCAAATTTTTATTATATTTTTACTTTATTTATGATTAAAATTATAAAAATTTCATCTTAAACTAATTTGTAGTATCTCAAAATTTCTTAAAATTTTTATTATATTTTTACTTTATTTATGATTAAAATTATAAAAATTAATGCTTAAAATTGATTGAAAATAAACTATAATATATAATACTATAAATTTAACATTATCACCAATGAAATTATAAGTATCAATAATAAATTAATAATATAATGGTCTTAAATTTTTGAATGTGAGATTACAAATTTAAATCTATTAAAGAAATAGCATCAAATTTTTACATAAAATCATTACATTATTTAATGATTGACTTAATTAATTATATTGACCAATTAAAAAAATTGATGGAATTATCACTGCTTTAAAGTTATATAATCAAATCGATATTATTTTATTATTGCCCAAAATTAAAAAATTTATCATAAGACAAAATAATTATTATTTTTTTTAGTTTTTAACCATGATATATTATTAATATTAGGATTATACAAATTATTAAATTTTTATGAAATTTTAAAATAATATTAGTACTATACAAATTATTAAATTTTTTTTTCAAAGTTTAGCTTACACTTATAAAGTTGTAATGTAATAACTAATTTGAAAATGAAATTTTATAATTAATAAAACATAAATTTTACTTAGACATTATTAAATTTCTTTAAAATATATTGCTAATTCAATATCAAAATATGTGTGTGTGAGTGTGTGTGTATATATATATATATATTTTAAATCGGTTCTAGTTTCGGTTCTTCAGTTCGGGATAGTTCGGTATGGTTTGGTACGGTTCTTGGTACGGATAATTACTAATCTCCAGAACTATACCAAAACATAATTTTGGAACAGGTCGGTTCGGAGAAAGTCAAATGGTCAACGGATATTTTCAGTTCTGGATATTTTCGGTTCAGATTTTCAGTGGTTCTGTATCTCCGAGTCCCGTGCTCAGCCCTAATTAAAAATAAGGGGTAAAGTGTAGTCAATTAAGTGCTTATCAAATTCCCCCACACTTGAGTATTTGCTTGTCCTCAAGCAAATCAAATCATAACAATAGTAAGAGATAAAACCTACCCTCTCTGGTCAAAGAAATTCAAAAAGATTTACAACGACTTGAAATAAGCAAGGCTCAAACATGGTAACCAAATCAAGAAATCTCTAAAACAAATCTCAAAAATTTGAAACCTAAATTCTAAAGTTACAGGTTTGAGCAAATAATTCCATAGAAACAAAAGTTCAAGCAAAGTAGATTTAGAAGGATTTTTCCCATAGGTGTTTGACTGCTCACTTGACTTTTCATTGATTGGACATTTCAATTCATGTTTTCTTTTTAATTAACTAAGAAGCCTAACTTGTTTGAATTGTCATCCTAGCCTTTTTATGCGAATGCAAACACTTGTGGTGCCGGCCCCTGATTACTCAATGATAAAAAAAAGAGCCTTTGTGATTGTTGCTTTACCTACATTCCTTCTAGAACCACACTATTGTTTATCTTTTGTTCAATATGCTAAACTTTTATTGTTACTATTATACATGTGATTTTATTCTTTAATGCTATTGTTACAAGTGATTACCATTAGCTTTGGCTATGGTACCTATGAACCTTTATATGTAGAAATCCTCGTGCTAATGGGGGAAATCATCAAAACCTATGCACATGGTCTTAGATCGATGGATAGGAGTAGTGTATCCAGCTCGGTTAAAAGGGGCGATTCTAGTAGTGGAGTTTGATTAGCTTCATGCTTCTTTATAAGTTGGGAGTTGGAATTTGGTATGGTGCCACCTCTCCCTTTTCAAGTTTGAGTGAATAAGGTAAAAGCCATCACTCTATATGTTATGAGTTTGATTTCTGTGAAACTTGCTAAATCACAAACTATGAACTATGAACCCTTCTAAAGGGATATGTGTTACTGTACAAGTTGTATTGTTTACTCATTGAGATCATCTATCTCACCCCCTTTGCTTGTGTGGTTTCAAGTAAGCATTATAAGGAGGCAAGGTAATAGCTTAAACAACCTACTCCGCTTGGGAGATTTCCTTGTCCAAGTCATTTTACATTCTATGATATGGGGAGTCACTCTTTGATGCTCTGAAAGTTTTGTTTTCGGAACATTATACATTTGATGATGAATTTAGAGTCTTAATAATTCTTTTTCTTATGGATTGTATTCAAAGTATTTTTAAACTATTCTTCTACTAGTTAAAGATTTCCTTTATTATTGGTTATACAAGTTAATGCATGAGATTTTGATTCGATCCTAAGTAGTGTTTAACCATGCATGAGTGGGTTCTACGGGCATGGGTGACCTTATGTCTCCCTGTGAACCCTTAAAATTACACCCTTAGGATTTGGCCGCAGCTTGACACCTACTAAGATTAGTGTGGTACGCAGAGCCAATATGATGATCCTGCATTCAAAAGACTAGTATGGCGATCCTACCTTCAGACGACTAGCCAGTTAGCGGGCAAGGTTAAAAGGGGCAAGGCCCCCTTGCGGAATGCAGGACAATGCCCAGTTAAAAAAAAAATTTCCTAAATCTTTCTCCTTCAGATGACTAGTACTCGATTATGAACCCATAGAATCAAATTGAGCTCAAATTAGATCAAAAATAGACAAAAATTGGCCAAAATACTACAAAACTAGGTTGATCCGGGCATCAGACGGGCTCTAGTTGTACACCAGGCGTGCTACCGGGTCAAGTGTCATGGGCAGCACCAAGACTGGCCGGCTTGCTGCCAGATTCCTTCACCTCTGCTCTATAAATAAATCTTCCATTCAGCTCTCTTTAGATGAATTTTGATAGGGAATTTAAGAATAAAATTCACCTATTCTGCTCTTCTTTTTATGATAAAATTCTGCTAAATTAAAATTAAAATTAATACTAAAATCTATCATTCCAAAATCTTTTAATTTGCAATTATTATTCTATTTTTGCTAACCTTTCCTGTGTAAGGTTCAACTTCAGGGTTCCCTAATCCAAGGTGGAGCTTAGATCCAGAATAAAGGTTGCCCCATTCATCCAAAAGTTAAGAAAAATAAAGGTAAGTTCCTTTTCTTCTTTCCATTTCTAGAATTCTAAATTCAGATCTAGAATTCTCTCTATTCTATCTTTCTTTAGGTCTAAAACAAAAAAGATCTAAAATTGATTAATTTAAAGGTCAGAATTAAGTTAATAAACCAAACCAACATCTTTTTCAGAACCCCTCCTTTGCAAGAAAGAAGAACTGCATGGGGTTTGATTCCTATTCAATGGGATACATAGGCATGCCATTCTATAGGGCATTAACTCCAAAATCTTTTTAAATAATATTTTCCCCTTCATATTTACAGTTTAAGTTTTACTTTACTTTGTTATTTATTTGTATATGTGCTTTATTTTTGATTCTTTATGTTCATTTCTTTAAATTAGTTGAGGAACATATGCTTTTCCTAGTACCCATAAGAGTTAGAGGAAAGATCCTCTTTATTTCATTCATTTTGGTTTTGTAATAATTAAGTAGGATTTATTTTTGTTTATTTACAATTTCCATTTCACTTTACCATTTATAACTATTTCATTCATCATTTTTATTCCTGTTCATGCATACACTAAAATTATCTTTTTTTTAGAGTTATTTTGTAACTTTTAGCCAAACTGAAGAAAATTATATTTCCTCAGTTTGTTCAAATACCAAAACCTGATTCCTAAGCCCTCTTTGGTCACTTATGGGTTAATGCTTTTCCATTGGGATAAATCAAACATTTTGGAGTCAATCAATTTGGCTTTTCCTTTAATTTCCCAATTAAAATAAGTAAATTAAAGTGATGACTCCCTTTTACAAATAACAAATTGCAAAACTTCAATTTTCTAAACTAATAGCGAGTTCCAATCATGGAGTTTCTCTTGAAGAACATTTTGATTCCCCTAAGTGGATCAGACCTATGCTCGGGCGAGGCCTCACACTCCCTATATTCAAGGACCATTATATCTCAAAAGTTGGGATGTGACAAAGTTGGTATCAAAGTTATAGTTTTAAGTCTAGTTTAGACCTGTTTGTTTATTAGGTTGATTAAGTGTAATCTTAGAGCATAGGAATTTTCCTTTCATGTCAATTACGATCTATCATTAGTATAGTTATGCGAAATCCTAATAAGCTATAGTACTCTTTGTTACTGTTTTATGTGCCTTATGATTCTTTTATAAGATGATTCTCTTATAAGATGACCATGAAGAGTACCCCTGCTAAAGGACCCCGACCTAGAGCACCTCACGTGTCATGCAAGAGGACTTGGTAAGAGATGTTCGAAAAGGTCGTGCCTGTGATCCACCTCAAGAAAGAGAAGACTTCTAATAAGGAGGACCCCGTGGAGTGTTTAGATTATGATTGGATTCTTAATAAGATTCAGAGGTTGGAAAGAGACTACTTGAAACTGATGAAGGAAAATCGACATCTTAGGTCCCTAACACATGCTTTGAGAGAGGAGGTGGAGCATATTAAGTCTAGAAATGTTGAATAGATGGGAGACTATGCAGCTAGAGATTCCTACAAGATTTGTGGTAAGGATGGGCATACTAGCTTTGCATGCTCTCTTATATGCTACTCGCCATCTAGATCCTTGTCTTTGACTGGTTACAAGCCGGATAGAGACCTCCTTTGTTATCGATGTGATGGCATTAGTCATATTGCTCTCGATTGCCCTCCTAATGCTCATTTGCCTATCCAACTGTAGAAACTACCCCATGTTTGCCCTTATGAGGGACACAACTAAGACTCGTGCTAGTAGTTAGTAACTATTAGCCTAGTGGCATGGGACTTATATGATATGAATGACATTATATGACTACTTAGCTACTTGGTTTGGATTTGATTTCTTTTATTGCCTATGAAATGATTGACTTTTATATGATAAGAGAGTTTCATTATACTATAAGTTATGTGTTATATGAAAATGATACATGATACATGCCATGATATATGATATATGCTATATGATATGTGTCTATGATGTGATATTATATGATGTGTACTCATGTTAAATGTATGGTAAGTATGATACTTTGATAATGAGGTTAAATGGGTTAGAAGGGATTTAGCACTAAATACCCTTACTTGTTATTGCAGAATGCCTCCTAAGAAGAAGGTTTGCGCAACTGCTCGACTTGTTAGGGCTAATGAGAATGCAGTATTAGACACCATTTCAGATGTTACCTCAGTATTGGTGAGATCGAGAGAGTGGTCTGGCTCAAGAGTACCAACTTTGGGCTCTAGTGAGCAAGCCTCTTCATATGAGGTTTAAGATATATGCGAGGAGATGATGGACAAAGAATTAGAGGAGCTGCAAGCTCAAAGGTGGGAAGTGCTACCAATGTATGAGGCAAATGGAGTTCTACCTCCCATAGTAGTGGCACCTGCATGAAAGGAAAGGAAATAGCTACCCAATGAGGGAATGACCCTTCTTGACACATTCCAATTTTAGAAATATAATGGTCCTAGAACATGGGGAGACATAAGTTTACCCACGCCCATAGAACCCACTTATACTTATACTTATACCAATCATACCTAGGATTGTACTGATAGTAGTATGTGCCCTGGGAGTCATATTATAGTTATATAATAGTAGATTTTAATTCCTAATAGCACAATAATATATTCATAATGTGAAAAGGGTTTCATATTATTAAATATAGTCCTTAAGTATTTGTAAGAGGATCCATTCTCAAGTGTTGAGAATATGGGAGACAGATTGCTCTTGTACAAATATTTTAAATATGTTCATAGTCATAGAATTAATGACTGGGCATCATTAATTCTATAAGACCATCATCTCTATTTATTTTCTATAATCAATATGTGATACAAATGATTATAGAGGCAGTGAGTCTGGTGCTGCTTGACATGTGATGTCGATACAAACATGTGGATATTCATAAGATGAATAGTCGAACTGTGATGTTAGATGATAATAATATGGGTTTTACTACTTGTCAATTATTTATCATCTAGATTATAATAGTGTATATAATCCATTGACTTGAGTGATACTATATCTCATGTATAGGAAGTTAAGATTTATTACTACTTACATAAATGTACTATTCACGTATGGATATATGGGATGTGATGGTTCTAACTTGTTATATATGCAAGTAAGTGGTCGCCAAGATAGAATTCATTACGTTGAGTAAACGAGGTTAAGATCCTATACTATCTAGTTGTTCTTGATACTTAAGTTTTTGGCTAGAACAGTAAGATTCACTAGAAAGAGTTTCTAATAGGAATCTAATCTCATCAAGAATTAGAACTGAGATAAGGACATAGAATCGAGGCACATTAGGGTTTAACATGAACCATTACTCTAGCTGAGATTGGGATCTTTAATGAAGAGATTCTAGTGCATGATGATTTATGATCGATGGTCCATGCGATGTTTAAAGTTATCAACTATAAACATTCATTTCTAATTAGGTAGTCATGATATGGAATGCTAGCTGTCACTCATGACTTATGGGACTGGGTGTGAAGTAGGGATGTCACATTAATAGAGAAAAATATTTTCTCATTCCCATTGCTAATTAGACATGAACTTAGAAAGTCACACACCTAATAGCGATCACCTTTCAAGTGTAAAAGATTTACCATAATAATTAATTAAAGTGTTTAATTAATTGATTAGTGGTAAAATGATTAAACATGTAATTAAATTTACAAGGACCCTATCATGTCCTGATGTTTAATCCATAAAGGTTTCTATTCAATTAAATCTTAATTTGTATATGATGCAAATGAGAAAGATTAAATTGAAAATTAATTTGGACTAAATCAAAGACTTAATTTTAAGCTTAGTAAAAACCCTTAACACATGAGATGTGGCCTAAGCCTATATGTGATATGGTTAAGAAGCAATTTAGGGGTTAGAGAAAATTCACTATTCATAAGCCCATATGATGGGTTTAGGGGTTAGAGAATTTTTGACTAAAGTTAAAATTATAAGTACATCTTTTGGCTAGTGGAAATGTCCATTTTACCCCTAAAGGATATAATGGTCATTTCATCATTTGAAGAAGCAAAGTCAAGTTTGCCCCTTCACCAAATGGTGAGCTAGAAAAATGTGGAAGGGTATTTAAGTCTTTGTGAAGACTTAAGTGTTAAGTCTTGGAAACATATAAAAACCTTGAGTTTTTATGTTGCAAAAAGAAGTGAACATCATTTTCTCATTTGAAGCATTTCTGGAGAAAGAAGTTGAGAGAGAAAGAAAAATGAAGAAAGTGTTTTTTCAATTTTTCTTTTGATCTTCAATTCTCTTCCTTGTTCTTTGTGAAAGAACAAATTCTTGCAAATTAAAAATGTGTTTAGTCGAAAACAAACCAAAGAGAAACCTTAAACTTCCTAAAGATTTTTGAGGAAAATCTTGAATCAAATTGGGCAACCAAGAGAGGATTCAAGAACACCAAAGAAATTAAGAGGAAACTTGGAGGTGAGCTAGGTATGGATGATCTAGAGACTTCACACTTGGGAAGCTCTTTGATAAAGAAAGAAGGAACCTACAAGAGGTAATATGATTACTCTTCCTTCTTCTTTCTATACATATGTGTTTTACACATAAATTAATTGATTACTTAAATGAGTTTTGGACCAAAATTAGATGAAGTGAAATTTTAAATTATTTGAAATTTCACCTCTCCACCTTTCTTTCGCTGCATTTGGCTCCACCATTCCTTCAATTGGTATCAAAGCCACTTAGTTTCTATGTAAAACCTTTGTATATGTTGTTTTGGAGGTTTTTGATTTGGTTGAAAATGAGTTGGTGCACAAATGTTGTGCTATTGGACACAGAATTCGCGCCCGCAAATCAGAAATTGCAATTGTGATTTGAAAATTGCGACCGCGAATTTGATATTGCACTCGTGAACAAATGGATCAGAACAAATGTTGTTTAGGTCGGTTTATAGAATCGAGACTGATACTATTATTTCACACCCACGAAACTTGAGTCACGACCGCGATCTCGTGATTTGCTCGCTGTCTCCACCCAACTTTAATTTTTTCCAAAATTGTTTTGGATTAAATTTTCAATCAGATACATTTCTATGACTTAAAATATGATTTTGAGCTATAGAAACATTGAATATATGATATTCAAATTGGATATTTTGGAAATGTTCCAATGATGAACAACATATCTATAAATGCAATCATTATATATATATATATATATATATATATATATATATATATATATATATATATATATATATATATATATATATATATATATTTTATTGTTGTTTGAGAGGCATGAATGGTTGATCATGGATTTAGAAACCATAATGTATGATTTCTAATGTGGACATGTAATAATTAATTTTTATATTTGATGGGATGTAATTAAATGTTAATTACTCATTTAGGTCGTATATCAATTCCATTGAGCCTATATGCTCTTTTGTTTTTGTTATCTCACTTTGGAATGCCAAGGTTACTAATGTACATATGGAGATGCAATAACAAGAAAAGGTTCAACCCATGAAGATGCCTAGTGGGAGCATGAAGATGCAAAAGTTGTAATTTCATGTTTGTAATTTGTATAACCTAAATCCCATATCCATTCCTTGTGGCTAGGAAGTGGATCCATAGAATCCATGATCATACCTATCTGTATATAGTCTATTTTATGAAATATATATGTGATATATATGAATGCATATCATGTATGTTTAAAATGGATAATATACAAAGTGAGACTGATCATTAAAGCCCAAAAATCTTCTAAAGAAAATATCAAGTCATGGTTCTCCATTGGAATAATAGTTCAAGAGAATTTCAAGCACTTATGTCATTAGTTATGGATACATAGGGATGACATATTTGGTTTGAATGTTTTCTTAAAGTTATTGTGAAGCAAGTGATGTTATGAGTATATGATACATTGTATGTCTATAATAACAATGAGTATCTGAGACATATAATGTTCAAATCATTATACTTGTTGGTTTGATGGGTTTGACTTGACTAGTGTGAAAAGCCAATAACGACAATATGTATCTGAGATTGGAAACACTAGGAACTGGACTAATTGAGACTCACAAAGTGTTGTGATGAACAAGTGTTGCTCACTTGTTAGATATCAAAATTCCAATAACGATAATGTGTATCTGAGGAATTTGTGATAATCTAATAAGAATTCAATCACCTACTAGAAATCCACCAAATAGGATTTCTGTTTCCTATTTGGAAGGATAGGATTATCCAAATTAGTAGGATTAATGTTTTAATTAAAGACCAAATCATTATGATAGCCACTCATTACATAAGTTATTAATCTTGTTATTTTCTGCAATTTGATAATATGAAATTGATAATCCCACATGCGAATATATTTGATTCTTTTAGGCTCATAGAGCCTAAATCTACGGTCCTTGCATATGAGTACATAGTATATGTATTCAATTTGATTTGTTCTTAGTCTTTTAGAGAAAAGACTACTTCAAAGGAACATATCACTGTAAGTGCAATGGAAACAAAATATTGGATGAGTATGATGCTATATGATTGTTTTGTAAGTCAAGGGTTGCAAAAACAATATATGAGCATAACAAGACTCCAAGTAATTATGCATCGTCTATAAGAGTTGTATGATGAGCATAAATACACTGATTAATATGAGATATTAAGGCAGTTATTTTGTTTAAATATGAAGAAAATTATAAAGAAATAAAAAGGAAAAGAAAAGAAAGAAAAAGGAAAGGAAAAGAAATTATAAAGGAAGGAAAGAAAAAAGTGTTTCTTCTTAATCTTCATAACTTTATTTTTCTTTGTCTTCTTCATATTTTTCATTCTTCTTCTTATTCTTTCTATTCAACTACAGTAAGAAATTAGAGAAAAGAAATCAAAGAAGAAAATATTTCATCTTTAATTTCTTGTTCTTCTATTTTTCTATCTAATATTCTTTATGAAAGAATTTGAATTGTGAGAAACCTCTTTTATTTCTTATTAATTTTGATTAAACTAAATGTGGAATTATTTTCATATGATGATTAAATTCATCAAACAACTAGAGAGGCTAGATGTTTTGATGAATAATAATTTTCAAATAGTTTAATTCTTCAAATTCATTTTAAATTTCCATTAGATGGAAAATGTGCTTTAAGGTACTAGAAAAAGTTTCTATTACAAATCCTAAAAGGGAAATTGCAATGGACAAGTCTATAGATAATATAATAGTTAACAAAAGAAAATGTTTCTATTGTCAATGTTATGAATATTGGAAAAGTAATTGTTTTAAGTATTATGAATACTAAAGGACAAAGAGAAGGATAAACCTTGTGAAGGAAAATCTATCTCTTGTTACTATATTCCAATGATTCATATAGTTCATCTGTTGCTTGGATTCATGATATAGGTGCTTCTATGCCATATGCATGATCAGAGTAAGCAACAGAAGCATGGAGTTAAATGAAGTGATTTTGAAAAATATAAAGGGCAAAGTGTTTGTTTCCAAAGAGCTTTTAGAATACTTCATGATGATTTTAGAAATCATATTTTGTATGTCATGTGTGTGCTTAATGATGATTTTAAAATCATTTTTTGCAAATCATGTATGTATTTCATACTTAAGCTACATTATTTTGTAACTTCAAGGAATTGTGAATTACATTACTAAAAAAAAATATTTGCGTGGTTTATTATGGTAATAAACTTAAGAGTATGAATTATATGGTTGATGTATTATTATTAAGTTAATAATAACAAAACAACTCCAAGTGCTTTTATGATAAAGCGATAAAGAACTCCAATCTAAAACCACTATGATTTCTTAGATTAGTTTGTTTAGCTGAAGATAAGACAACTTAGTTGGACAACATATGTCACTACCCATTAGGGTGTGAACTTGTTTCTACTTAGAAGTCTATTATCTAATGCAAAAACAAATATATCACCTTTTGTTGGACAAAAGGATAAAAATCAAAGAAGTTTTAGAATTTATGCATACAGATGCATCAATACCATTTGTCAAATGGTTAGTGGGAGTTTTTTCTAATTCATTCTATTTACCTAAATAGAATGAATGAATTGTTTATTTGAATTATTGAAAAGTTCAAGAAATTCAAGATGAAAAGAAAAATAAATATTAAGGATATTTCATACAAAATGGGAAAGAGTACCATAACCCTTTGATTTGATTAAAGTGGGGAGAACTCAATTACCAATTTTTGAGAAATTTCCTAAATATAAAATTGGCATATAATCATAATTCTTTTTGGGAAAACCATACGTGATGTTATACTCAAAAGAATAAATTACAACATTTATGATATGTTGTAATAGATAATGAACTATGAAAGTTTTTGTTTATTTTCTTATGGAAATTTACAATTCATAGCTATATGTTCTTAAATAGAATTTTTTCCAAAGTCTATCTAATCCTAACTCATATATGATATGACATGGATAGATATCAAAATTCTTACTCATAATTTGAATTGAGATATTTAGTTTATTTGATAAGCTGAAGTTAGACAATTGGAAGATAATTCTAATTAAGATAAGGTTTGTTAGATATCCTAAAGGTAGTTTAGAATAGTATTTCTATCTTTTGCATAACAAAGAGTTGTTAGCAAAGATGTTGTTTCTTGATAAGTGTTTATTCAAGAAAGTGACATATTGAGAAAGATAGAATGATTGGGTGAACGTCATCTAATAATATCCAACAAAATGATCACAGTAAAATTTGATCAACCCTATGAAAAGTCTAAAATTAACTAAATGTTTTATCCTTATAAGCTGCTAAAGGTTTAGTAGAATATCTAATTTTTCTGTATGATATGATTTCTTTATATGAATACATAATAATAGTATATTCATGATGAAGTGAATCATGAGATAGTAAAATATCTAATCTTAAGAAAAATATAATTTACTTTATATGAATGCACAAAAGTTGTAAATTCATGATGAAGCAAATTATGAAATGATTCCATTATAGCTATATACAATATAGCAATGCATAATGATTATGAGTTTGACATATAGATGTCAATGCTAGTTTTCTTTCTCTAGAAAAGAAAACATAATCATGAAATAAATCTAAAAGCTTAGAATCTTAAGAAAATTCCAAAGTATGCAAAACCTTAATGAGTGATATCATCGCAAGATAAATCCATAATGTACAAAAGGATAGTGGGGTATCCTCACTTTCAAGTTTTATATATGGATAACACATTAGTATGTAAAAGTATTAATATATTTGCATTTGTAGAGTAGTTTTACCATTACTTTCTTCATTTAGACTTGAGATAAATATTTATTACTTTCTTCATTTAGACTTGAGATAAATGTTTACATTCTTGTTAATTCATATCTATAGAGATAGATTGAAGAGAATGTTAAATATGTCTAAGTCAATATTTGGACAAGATGTTGAAAAGTACAACATGCTAATTCCAAAAGTTTTATTTCCTATAATTTCGATATCCACTTTTTGAGGGTTGATTCCCTAGATACCCAAAGAAAGTATGGCATAGATTCTTTATAGTATGACTATAGGAAATCTAAATTATACAAGAGTTGTATAATGAGCCGGATATCGAGAATGTTGTTAGTATGACTAACAAATTCTAATCCTATCTAGGATTAAATTATTGGAAATATAATCAAAATTATTCTAAAGTACTTGAGAAGTATTTAAGATCTAATTTTGACAAGTGAAGAATGTTACTACATAAATGATAGAGAGTTTATCATTGGGATTGTTATTATCTATAATGAAGAAATAATTTGCTAGAAAAGTTCTATGCAAATTATTATTACAAACTTCATTATGGAAGCAAAATTTTCTACATAGGATGATGCAAATAAGAAATTATTTTGGATTCAATAGTTATGAACTATTTTAAGATTTTCTCCAATACATCACAAGTGTCTCTCTACTGTGATAATAATAGAGCCTTAGCTTATGGCAAGGGAACTCGAGTCTCACAATGAAATCCAAAATGTTTTGAAAGGCGTTAAGATATTATCAAATCAATTATTGGAATAGGGCATTCCAGCCTTGCAAAAAATAGCATTAACCATTAACTTGGTTAATCTATTGGCTAAGGTCAAAAGTTAGTTACAATTAAACTTCATCTTAAGAAGATAAGTTTTTGATATTAAGCATAATGGCTCTAGTGCAAGTAGGAGATTAATAGCAGTATGTACCCTAAGAGCAATATAATAGTTATATAATAGTAGATTTTACTTTCCAATGGCACGATAATATATTCATAATGTGAAAAGGGTTGGGTTTTATATTATTGAATATAGTCTTTAAGTATTTGTAAAAGGATCTATTCTCGAGTGTTGAGAATATGGGAGGCAGATCGCTCTTGTACAACTATTTTAAATATATTCATGGTCATAGGATTAATGATTGGGCATCATTAATTCTAGAAGACCATCACCTTTGTTTGTTTTCTATAATCAGTAAGTGATACAAATGATTATAGAGGCAGTGAGTCTCATGCTGCTTGACATGTAGATATTCATTCATGGTCATAGGATTAATGATTGGGCATCATTAATTCTATAAGACCATCACCTTTGTTTGTTTTGTATAATCAGTAAGTGATACAAATGATTATAGAGGCAGTGAGTCTCATGCTGCTTGACATGTAGATATTCATAGGATAAATAATCAAACTGTGACAGTAGATGATAATAATTTGAGGTTTTACTACTTGTCAATTATTTATCATCTAGGTCATAATAGTGCATATAACCTTTTGACTTGAGGGATACTATATCTTATATATAGGAAGTTAGGATTTATTACTGCTTACATAGGTATACTATTCACGTACGGATATATGGCATGTGATGGTTCTAACTTCACTACAGCAAAAACTATATGTAGTTACACTTTTATAATGACATTTTCCATAAATGTCCCTACAAGTGGAAAAAGTAACATTTGTATAACAATTTTTACAAATGTCATTATATGTCTAAACATTTGTTCATGTTAAAGTAACACTTCTTGTAAATATGGTAATAGTTTCATTTAAAGTAAAATTTTTTCAACATTTATGGAAAATGTTACTATAATTATTTCTTTAGTCTCTTAGTTTTCAATCATATGGTTACAAATTGAGTCAAAACTGATAAATTACAATAAAAATTAAAATTTTAAAATAGAAATAAAGAAATAAAATATAAATATAAAGAGATTATTAAGACATTAATGTTTCTCATTTTACATTATAAGGTATGCAGTCAAACATTAAATTATTATTTTAATAATTGATTAATGGTCCTGTTCCTTATTTTTTTTAGGGAATAAATGGTCCATTTCTTGAAAGAGTGGAAGCAAAAGAATTATTAACTAAATTAAGATGAAATAAAAATTATTTACATAAAAAAAGTATCCAATAGTAATTATTATTACATATACATGAATTTTATATTTATATATATATAATGTGTGTGTGGATCCACTATTATTATTCAATCTTTTTTTTAGAAATGAAATTCTTAAAAAGCACACTTGCATTTTTATCATAAAACTTTATTATGAATCTTTAAAATCTTTCTTGGATTGAAATTAGAATCTCACTAATTTTGAATATGATGCCAAAATGGTTAATATAATTGTGAAATAAGCATGTCTAATGTGATAATAAAGTTCAAATATAGAGCTGAATAAAATCGCCAAAAATCTAAATTATTAATTTTTTTCTTGTGGCTTCATGGTAGCATACAACTGTCACTACATATTATTTACCAAAAGTCTCAGGTTCGAACAGTTAAATAAATCTTATTTCACCATCTAAAAAGTAAATCTTACTTTAAAAATTTCAACTCATTCGTCAAAGCAAAAAAAATAACAAATGTATGTAAATAAAAAAATATTCTACCTACTACAAACATCTTCCATTTAGACACAAAGTCTTCTACTTGACAATAAATATAGCAATAGCAAAATATACAGACCAAAAGTTGTAGATGTGCACTAGCCTCATATATACGAGAATAAGCTTAGAGAGTCCATCTTCACATACACCAATGACCAAACAATGATAGAGATGTCCTTGGTTGAAACTAATTTCTAATCCTTCAATTCAATAGCAAAGATCTATCTAACTTTAGTACTATAGTTGAACAACAAAATGCAGCTACATAATATTTTAAACCCAAAGAATAAGTTTTAAGCAACACAAGGAATTCTAGTATACTGAGTTGCATAAAACCTAGAGGCATTCAATCATTAGGCATTCAATTATTAGCAACAAAGAAAATTGAAAAGAGATACAAATTTAAAAAGAAAATAAAAATTTAACCGCAACATGGTATACCTTTATTGAAATTGAGATAGAAAAAATTACCAAGGAAGAAGGCTATAAAAGCATATAATGTGTCAATCAAAATAACCAACTAAAATAAACAAGGCAAAAATCATATATTAGAACTAAGTGATTGTAAGACCCAAGGTTTCCTTAGCCAACTATAAACAATAATGATGACATGATAGTGTCCATATACCGTATCATTTAAGGTCCTCTTAGTATACTAAGAACCTTAAGAACATCACAAGAAGTAAATTTAATGAATAATGTGATAATGAGTAATGAAGGAAGTCAACATCTATATATGCTTTCATGATAAAATTAAAGTCAAACCGAGTTTGACTTAATGTGATTATGTTAAAAAAATTTGTTTGTAATGTGAATCTAAAGTGCCAGTAAATGGGTGTTTCCATCTCCTAAGACATTGGGAGGTGATGATAGTGATATGGGAAATTGAATTTAATCAAAGTTCCAATGGTATAATGGAGGTCAAACTTAGTTTGACCCAATGAGCTTACGTGATATACATACTTGATCAATGCTAGTAAAGAGTTAGTAAATAGGCATTATGATATGTATGGAATTTATTTAGTAATGTTTAGAGTGTGTAGTGATATTAGAAGGTAGAAATATATGTATTAAAGTGAAAGAAATGAAATGAAAAATGTACTAAGTACCGAGCTTGAAACATGCATATAAGGATATGGTAATGGGCTTTTGGGCTCAAAGGCCTAAACCCATTGGATTGTTGGCCCATTGGGCCTAAGGAGGGTACAACATCTAAACTTGTGAGCAAATGGTTGGCCTAAGAAGACAATAGATGAAGTGTGTGTAGAGAATGGGTCTTTGGTGTGTAGCTCTTTAGTCACCAAAGTTGACTAAGTCAAATACTTAACCAAGTGAAATTCTTGTTCTTTCCTACACATGAGTCAAGCTTCCATTGGAACATCTAGCACGTTATGCTAACTCTCTCCACTGTAGAGAGAAACCTAGCCCTCCACCTTGAACAAATCATAGCCATCCATCAAGGTTACATCTTAGCCATTGGATGGAACTTGATCAAATCTCCACCATCCAACCTATTATTATATATATATGAAAAATTTATATTACCATCTTCATTTTTCTATCTCTACACCAAAGTTCTACCATGGCAAAAAGAAGTTCTCTCTCTCTACACCAAGAACCTTAACAAATCAAAGCTAATCAAGGTAAGGAATCTTGATCATCTCTTCCTTTTTATGTTTAAAGTTGATTTTGGTGACTAGGTTGCTTGAAAAATCTTTTGTACACCTTATGTGGGAATTCGGCCATGTTAGTGAATAGCCATTGAAATATTCTAAATTATGATTGATTACATCTATGGGTGCTTTAGATGAAGAATAATGAATAAGAAGTGTTAAAGTGAACTTTAGAAGCTGGGGTTAAGATTTGAACATCTTAAGGGAACTTGAACTTTTTATGCTAGATATTGACAATTGAATGATTATATGGGTTTTATGTTATGCTAATTACATAGTTCTATGATGAATTTGAAGATTTGATGAATTGGTGGAGAATTAGTAGTTTTCCCCAAATTCTAGGGTTTATAGGAAAATTGGAGATTTTAAGTATTGAATTTGAATTCATAAAAGTAAAGGGAAAATCAAGCTTAAGAATGAAATTAGATGATTTGTATAATGTTAGTTTTTAAATCCATTGATAGAAGTGTCTTTCCCTAAAATTAATGAACTTGACTTATTTATGGAATTTAATGGTAGAAGTAGAATTGATTCTATTGAACATTATAATTTGTTTATATTGTTTGTACTAAATGTTGAAATGTGAGATTTAGAGGAAAAGAAGTATCCCTTCTACAATGTCTAGCTTTGGCTATTTAAAGAATGACTAAGGAAAATGATAAAATTATTAATGGGTATATGTGTAGTATATCTTGACTTTAATAGTGATTGATGTGCAATTAAATTGCAAATGTGTAGAATCTAAAGGCAAGGGTAAGGATGTTGTCATAAGAGTGGAGAGCTCTACTAGCCTCAAGAGTCAAGTGTAATAGGAGCAAAGGAGTTCAAGGTAAGTACTTAATAATATAATATGCCTTAAAATATATGTTTTGAACCTTTATTCATTCAAACCATAATTGCTAAATTGTTCAATACCTTGATGAGTATAAATTGTTTATCGAATATCGAACCATTAGATATGATGCTTCTTGACTCCTTGACAAGTTTGAATCATTCATTGAACCCATTGACATGATGCCTTTTGATAATCATTGAATACCAAAATCATGTTATGTTCATTGAAATTCTTGACATGAATCTTAAATGAATAGCCTATTGAATACCTATTGATAAGCAAAAATCCCCTTTCTAATGTGGGGAAATACATTAGGCCTTGTGCACTTGGTATATGCTTGCGGGTAGGGCGAGAGTACCTAACCTCTGTTAGGGGGGAACGCCTAACTGTAAGACCTAATAAGGCTTACATAATGTGATACTTGTAAGTGAACAAGGCTCAGGCTACCACTTTTGAATTAATATGTGTGGAAAGCATCCTGCTCCTAAGAAAGTGATATTTTTGCTAAAATTATTGTTTTCATTTGAAATGAGCCATTGAACTAAATTCACAACATTGATTGAAAATGTTTCATTACTACAAGTACCATTTTGAGAATAATCCTTATGCTTACCTTATGTATTGTATTATTTTGTACTCACTGAGTATTGTCTCATATTATAGTGATTTAAATTTTTCAGGTAAAGTTAATGAGTTAACAAATTAAAGTTCCAAGCCCCATTCTCCACTTGGAAGTTGCTTGTTTAAGTTCCAATGTTGTGACTCTTGATTATGAAGATTATTATTAAAGCTCTATGGGTATTAAAGGGTCTAACACTAATATGTCATAGGATGTATAAGTAATGTGAATGGTATTATATAGCTATTGTAATAATGTATAATGTGTTAAATATTTAATTAATGATATAAAATATAATTTTTGAAGTTTTATAAGTTATATGTTAATGATGTTATAAGTTAACGAGGACATTACAAGCAAATAATGGGTATAAAGTTATGATTTTGGGATATGTTTAATGCAATGTATGATAAAAGATTTTGTGTTAATGGGTTTTATGGGTTTTCAGTAACCTTATGGTCACTCATGCCTTAGGACCATCACAGCTCAAAAAGGCGAGTCATGACAGTGATGATGAAAAACAAATTTGAAAAAAAAGGATAATATTATTCTATATCTTAAGATCCTAAATCATAATCAAACATATAAAAATTACATTTTTCTTGTAAATTAATGCCTTATATGAAAAGTAAACATTCTGAAGTATCATTAGTTTTTCTCATTTATTTTCTTATTTCAATAATAATGCCATCAATATCATCCCTTGTCCAATTATCTTCTTCAATTTCTTCATTACTTGATCCAATGATCATATCATCATTTGCAGGAAGCTCATGATTAAATTCAATTGTCAACTCATCACCCATTTCATATAAGTCACGATGTTTTGTCTTAACAACAACATACCAATCAGGATACGATGTGTCCTACACATAAAATACTTGTTGTACTTATAATGTAAAAACAAATGGCTCATCATTTAAATGCTTTCCTGTATGAATTAGCTTCAATAAATTCACTAGTGTGAAACCAAATTCATCTTTCTTTATCCCTTTTCCTTGCTCTACATCAACCCAATCACATTTAAATAGCACAACTTTAAAACTTTCATAATAATTCAGCTTAATTATGTCATTTAGCACACCATAGTAAATAACATTATCTTTTGAGCTTGATGTTTTAGCCACTACCATAACTCGACTATTTTGCATCTTCCTATTAATACCCCTTTCTTTAGTATGGAACCTTATACCATTGATTATATACCCTTTATATCTTCACGTTATAAAATTTGGACCACGAGATAGACATTTAATATAATCTGTTACTCTTGGACTTTTTATCTCTAATAATCTTTGAATCTAACAAGTAATTAATGTATGAATATTATATAAATAATATCTCTTGTACTTCTTATTCAGGAAAAATAAAGAGAGGTGCATTTGTACTTACATGAGAGTGAAACCAGTCAGAAAATCTCAAATGGTAAATTTTTTCAATCTCTACTTGAGAAGCCCCATGATTACGATTTTTCCTATGATTATGCCTCTTTATTATGTTTCAATGCTCCTTATTAGTAAAAAGTCAAACCATAATATTAACATTATCATATTAAAAAGAAATTATAAAATAATCATAAAAAGAAATCATTAATACATACTCAATAAATGGAGTGATTGATCACAATTGTACAAAACATATCGATGTGCTTGTAATCTCATGCAATCATCAAGAGTTGCATTAAATACTTTTCCAATTGGAAGACCAGATATAATAAGCAAGGGAGCATTATTTGTTAATAGACTTTCAAATTCATCATCATTCCTTGACGGTCGAGTGAAACTTGTTTCAACACCTTCAAAATATCTAAAACAATGTGTTATAGACTCATTAGCTATATACCACTTAGCAATTGAACCTTTAGGATGGGCTCTATTCTTTATATTAGACTTAAGCGTCAATAGGTACCTTTTTATAATCAACCAATGTCCTTAAAAATTTTCATAGTGTATAGCATTTGGGTAAAACTACAAAAAAATAAATAAATAAAAACAACTCAGTTCTCAATTGGGTACATCCATCTATAATGCACTGGTACAGCTAATCTTGCTTCAATGGCCAAATGAACAACTAAGTGCACCATAATGGTGAAGAAAGACGCTGGAAAGATCCTTTCTAAGCGATAAAGTGTTTCTCCTACTTATGTCTCTAATTCTTCAAGATGACTTATTTTGAGAACTTTAGAACATAATTCTTGAAAATATGAACATAAATCCATTATTGGTTGACAAACTTTCTTTGATAAAGATCCCCTCAATGCTATAGGTAATAAATCTTGCATCAACACATGGCAATCATGACTTTAGAGTCCTACTATTTTGCATTTTTTCAATTTCACACATCTTGAAATATTTGAGGAATAGCTATCTAGCCCTTTCACTTCTTTTAGCACCCTAAGAAAATGTTTTTTCTCTATAATTGAAATTGAGAAAAAAGAGGGAGGCAAAAATATTTTACCATTCTCAAGTTGTACTAGGTGAAGCTCTTTTCTTATATGTATATTCATGAGGTCTTGACGTGACTTAAAATTATCTTTTGTTTTTCCATCTATGTTAAGCAATGTTCCAATTATATTGTCTCAAACATTTTTCTCAATATGCATGACATCAAGATTATGTTGGACTAAGTTGAACTCCTAATATGGCAAAATGAAAAATATGCTCTTTTTTGTTTCCATGCTACATCCATTTGTTCCACTTCACCATTCACATTTTTTATATTCATTTTACCATTTAATAGTTCTAATGTTGTCTTTCCCATTGTTGGGGTCAGTCTTTTTCTCCATTCTTCCTTACCATTAAAATTACACTTGTCACATCTAAATGGATGATCAAAAGACAAAATCGACGATGACCTATAAAACAATACTTTCCACCTTTATCCAAACACATTGAATGTGTATCAACCACAAAATGGACAAGTATATTTACTTTTTATACTCCAACCAGATAACATTCCATAAGCAAGAAAGTCATTGATAGTCCATATTAGTGCAGTACACATTTGAAAGATACTTTGAGTATAAGCATCATAGGTCTTCAGACCCTTAGCCCATAAATCATTCAACTCATTAATCAAAGGTTCCATGAACACATCAATCTTGTCTCTAGGTGACTTAGGGCCAGGAATGAGTAAAGAAAGTATGAAAGAAGTTGTTTCATACACAACCGTGGAGGCAAATTATACATAGTTAAAACAAATGGCCACGTGCTGTGTATAATGCTCATTGTTCGAAATGGATTAAAACCATCACTTGCTAAACTAAGCCAAACATTACATGGATCCTTGGAAAACTCTTTGTATCAGTTGTCAAACTCTTTCCATGGAAGAGAATCAGCCAGATGTCTAAAATAACAATCATCATTGGGCTCATCAAAATGTCATCTCATTAAAAAACCTATTTTAGAATACATAAACAACCTTTGCAGTCTTGGTTTTAGAGGAAACCACCTTAAGATATTTTTTGCTTTCTTTTTCTTCTTATTTCTTGTTGTTGATGTGCCAACTTCAAAATCCTTAGTATCTATCTCTCATCTAGAAGCACCACAAATAGAACATACTTGGTCATTCTTCTTATCCTTCCAAAATAACATACAATTATTTGGACAAACATGAATCTTCTCATATCCAAGACCCAATTTTCCAATTATTTTTTTTACCTCATAAGATGACTTTGGTAACTTATCTCCCTCAAGTAATGTTTCTCTTAATGTTCCAAGCAAATCTTTGAAAGACTTATTACTCCAGCCATTCATGCACTTCTTATGAAATAGGTCTAGAATAAAATGATAGTTTGCTATGTTTTTTGCTACCCGCAAAAAGCATTTCATCTGTTTCTTTCAAAAATCCATAAAACTTTTGAGCTTCATCATTCAACTCTTTATCATGAGTATGAAAGTTTTGATTATCACCAAGGTCATTATGTTCTTCTCTTTCTACATTAAAACTTGTTTTTCCAATATTTGTATGACCAATTGCCATATCTTCTAGGAATTGATGAATGCCAACTTATACATTTGAACTAGATTGCCTAAGATTTGGCTGAAGATAAGTGGAGTGATCATCTTCTGGGGTAGTTAATAATGACTCACGATGACAATACCAATGGGTGTAACTTGGAGAGAATCCATACTCTAATAGATGATCCATGACAACATCCGTAGTAAATTGTCATACGTCTATTCACAGACTTTAAACATAGACATGCAAGATGTCCATCCTTAGAAGATTTATAAGCAAATTTTAAGAAATCTATAACTTCTTATAGATATCTCATGCTTAATCTATTTGGCTCATTATCCATGTTTTATTTATCAAAGCAATATGGTCTTATAAAAAAAAAATCAACAAATTAATGGATATATTAAATATAAACAACATAATAAGAAATTATGAAATTTTATTAAATGGTTATAAGACAATAAAAATACAAAGGGTTAGTAGAAGCAGCAAGTTTAAGAACTTATAGTGAAATATGTATTGCAAGCCTTAAAATATGATTAAATGTCCTACAACCATCATTTTTTTGATAAGCAGAGCAAGTATTAATGTATCAATTAATAGTACTAAATAGAATGAATGGGAAATGATAGATCAATTAGTCGGAAAACCATTGAAAGAAAATTTTTTAATTCAACTCCATGTCTTCAAATCCAACAAAAGCCAATGCAAGAATTCTAAAATTGTTGCAACACATTCAATAACTGGATATGCACTTTTCAAATATCTAAAATTTTTAAAGGGAAGTATATGAAATTTTCCATATTAAATAAACTTGTTTACTTCAATTGAAAATTTTAAAGGCAATTTTTTTATTCATTTAAAAATTACAAATGCACTCAATTGTAATAAATATGTGTGTATGATAATTGCAGTTATTATTTATTTGTACTTAAATTGAATTGGATTCATGTTAACATCTGTTAACTACAAGTGTAAATAGCAACCAGTGAATTCTTTATTATTGTATTGAAAGGGAGCAGTTATAAAGAAATTAAAGGAAGCACCTAATAATATGAAATCAATATCCTATTTGGATTTTATTATCAATTATAACAGGTAACTTTCTAACAAAAGGCAAGCACTAAGTAGTCTTTTAGAGTATCCTAAGAATATGAATATCTAGAGTTACTTTTAATGAGTTCATTTACTAATATAATTTACTAATAGAAAATTTTGTTTGGTTCTATACTCTCTACATGTATCATAAACACTATCAAAATTATAAGTCATTCTCATCTTCATAACAATGGCAATTTATTTCACAAACCTTATGAATTTTTTTTAATCAATATATAGCATAAAAGCAAATATCCCAATTGAGAAGTAATTTGAAAATAATATAAAACTCAAGTAAACCAAAATTACATTCAAACCTGGAGAATTTATTCATGGATGGATGGAGACAAAATAAATGATTGGTATGCCCATCTTTAGAAAGGAGACTGTCCTTACGATGGCACTAAAATTTCAAATCTTGATTTCAATGAACTTTCAAATTTTAGGAGATACAAAGAATTGAAATCTCTTAAGCATGGTTTGCTAGCTCAAGTAATAAGCAAAGGTTAATTTTCAACCTCTTCACTTGTTGATCCACTATAGCTATTGGTGACTCCTTATAGGATAGCTGCTCATCTAAAGTAATGTCTGGAGGTGATAGGACATGAGACAAATCTAACACATACTTCCTTAATATAGAGATGTGAAACATTGGATGCACATGCACCATAGTTGGAGGCAGGGCAAGTCTATAAGATTCTTCCCCAACCTTCTCTAATATTTTGAAAGGACCAACAAAATGAAGCGATAACTTTCCTTTCTTGCCAAATCTCATAACACCTTTCATTGGAGAGACCTTTAGAACACATGATCTCCCATGGTAAAATGGATGTCTTTTCGCTTAGGATCCGTATAACTCTTTTACCGACTGAAGGCCATTTTCAGTCGCTCTTGAATCAAAGGTACTTTCTCAGTAGTCTCTTTAAGCAACTCTGGCTTCTCCATATGCTTATCTCCAGGTTCAATCCAATAAACTAGAGAATGACATTTTCTCCCATACAATGCTTCATATGGTGCCATGCCAATGGATGAATGATAGCTATTGTTGTAGGTGAATTCAATCAAAGGTAAGTACTTATCCCAGCTACCACTAAAGTCTAGAACACACATCCTTAACATATCCTCTAGTTTCCAAATTGTCCTTTCAGATTGTCCATCCATTTGAGGGTGAAATGCAATCCTGAAATCAAGTTGTGTTCCTAAAGCTTCTTGCAACTTCTGCCAGAACCTTGAGGTGAATTAAGTCTCTCGATCGAAGATAATGGAAATCATCACTCTGTGTAGTTTCACAATCTCATCCACATACAACTGTGCATATTGACCTGCAAAATATGTGGTCTTAACTCCTAGAAAATGAGCAGATTTTGTCTGCCAGTCCACTATGACCCATATAGAGTCATACCCTTTGGAAGTTCTAGGTAACCCAATTATAAAGTCTATAATGATGCATTCCCACTTCCATTCAGGTAGTTGAATTTCTTGTAGCAATCTAGAGAGTCATTGATGTTCATACTTGACTTATTGGCAAGTTAGACACGATGCTACAACATCCTTCTTCAGTTCAGGCCACTAATAGTTAGCTTTCACATCATGGTACATCTTAGTAGTTCTAGGATGAGCACAATAAGGTGTCTGATGTGCCTCCTTTAATAACCTTTCCCTTAATCCATCCGCATCGGGCATGTATACTCTATTCCCGCACTTTAAAATTCCATTGACCACTTCAAACTCTGAGTTCTTCCCTTCTTTGGTCTCATCCTTCAACTTCACCATGTGTGGGTCTTTACCCTGTGAATCCTTTATTTCCACCATTAGCTTGGACTTCACTTAGAATTGGGCCAATAAAACTCTCGATCCTCTAATCTTTAGGCTTCCCATCGATTTTTGACTTAAGGCAGCTACCACCATGTTTGCCTTTCTAGGATGGTAAAGAATCTGATAGTTGTAATCCTTCAACAGTTCAATCCATCTCCTCTGCCTCATGTTGAGGTCTCTTTAGCTTAAGATGTACTGAAGATTCTTATGATCCGTGTAGATCTCACACTTTGTTCCATACATATAATGTCTCTAGATCTTAGGAGCAAAAACTATGGCAGCTAACTCTAAATCGTGAGTAGGATAATTAACTTCATGCTTCTTAAGCTGTCGTGATGCATAGGTAATGACTTTCCCATCCTGCATCAAGACGCATCTAAGTCCTACTTGCGAGACATCATAATAGATGGTGAATCCTTCCTCTCCTTCGATTAATGCCAACACTGGGGTTGATATCAATCATTTCTTTAGCTTTTAAAAACTCTTCTCATAGGACTCTTCCCAATTGAACTTAACTTTCTTTATGGTCAACTTGGTTAATGGGGCTGCTATCTTAGAAAAGTCATGTACAAATCTGCGATAATACCCAGCCATACCCAAGAAACTTTATACTTTTGAAACCATTGTGGGCCTTGGCCAGTTTGTGACAGCTTCAACTTTCTTAGGATCAATTTAAATCCTTTCCCTACTTACTACATGTCCCAGAAAGTTGACAGACTTCATCGAAAACTCACACTTAGATAACTTAGTGTAGAGCTATTGATCATGTAGCATTTGAAGCATGATCCTCAAATGTGCTTCATGTTCTTCTTTATTCTTTGAGTAAATCAGGATGTTGTCAATGAACATGATCACGAACTTATCAAGGAAAGGTTTGAATACTTGATTCATTAAGTCCATGAAAGCAGTAGGAGCATTTGTTAGACCGAATGGCAGTACTGTGAATTCATAGTGTCCATATCTGGTACAAAAGGCAGTCTTGCAGATGTCTTCTCCACGGATCTTTAGTTGATGATAGCCAGACCTTAAGTCAATCTTAGAGAAATGACTAACTCCTTGCAATTGATAAAAAAAGATCATTAATCCTCGACAATGGATACTTATTTTTCACAGTGACTTTCTTAAGCTAACGATAATCAATGCACATTCGAAATGAGCCATCCTTCTTCTTTACGAATAACACTAGAGCGCCCCATGGCGAACTGCTTGGTAGGATAAAACCCTTGTCGAGTAGATCATGCAATTGCATCTTTAATTCTTTCAGCTCCATTGGTGCCATATGATATGGCAGTATCGATATAGGCTGCGTACTAGGTAGTAGTTCAATGTTGAACTTAATCTCATGGTTAGGTGGCAATCTAGGTAAATCTTTTGGAAAGACATCCATGAACTCCTCCACCACTGGAGTGCTCTTGTCTTGATTGGCGATCTCCTTGTTAGTATCGATTACATGGGCTAGGTACACTTGGCACCCCTTCCTTAACATCCTTTTTACTCTCAAAGCTGATATCAAGTTCGGGAGATTCTCATTCCTATCTCCCTTATACACAAACTTATTCTCGTTCTTGTCTCGAAACTCAACAAGCTTTTCTCTCCAGCCGATACGAGCTCCATGCTCATATAACGAGTCCATCCCTAATATCATATCAAATTCTAATACATCCAATTCTAGCAATACTATAGGAAGTTTTTATCCATTAATTTCTACCTCACAACCCTTATACCCATACTTTACTTCTATCACCTCCCTTAAAGGAGTGGATACCACTAAAGGTTTACTCATTAATTCCTTATTTCTACCCAAACTCTTAGAAAAACAAGAAGACACAAAAGAATGGGTGGTACCAAAATCAATCAAACATTTTGCTCTAGAATTTTGGATGGGGATGATACCTGTGATGGCCGTGTGCGAATCATGAGCCTCTTGCTAGTTTAAGATGAAGACTTGACCTTTGCCCTTGTTCTCCATTGCTAGTGCATTCCTAACTGCTGGCCCTTCATCCTTGGCTCCTTGCCTTTGTGATTGGAATGGTCTAGATTGCGGATGTGCTATGGTCCTATTCACTTGATTCCTCATTTGAGGGCAGTCCTTAATGAAGTGTCCCATTTTCCCACACTTAAGGCATGCTCTAGAATCCTTTCAGCAAATTCCATAATGTTTCTTTCCACATTTGCCACAAGTGGGGAGTTCCTGCTTAGCTTGACTGTTCCATTGTCCAGAAGATGAAAATTCCTTCCTGGAGCCTCCTCCACCTCTATGCTGTCCCTCATGACCTTTGTTCCTATGCTTTCCCTTCTGATCTCATTCAGCTCATTCAGCTCTCTCTGCCTTGTACCCCTTTTCCATTATCTTGGCCTTATCTATTAGCTTGGCTAAAGCTGAAAACTTTGTTGCTGCCAACAAATTGAACAGAGGTGTGATCAACCCTCTTAGAAAGTGATTAACGTGGCTAGCTTTAGTAGGAACAATGTTGACAACAAATTGGCTAAGTCGATTAAACTCCTTATCATAATCCGATACGGACATCCTCGGCTTTTGCTTCAGTTGTTCAAACTGCAATGCTCTATCTTGCCTTTCTCCTTCTAGCAAGAACTGGTCCATCACTTCTTGCTTAAACTCTACCCATATAGGTGGTTCTGCTCCATAAAGCCGTCCTTTAATGTTCCTCTTATACTAGTCAAGCTTCCTTTTTAAGCTGGAATCCTACTAATTCAATCACTCGGGCATCTGAGCAAGAAAGTCAATAGACTAGTTTGTCCATCTTGTCCATGAACTTATGTGGGTTATCACCCTTCTCACCACAAAAGGTAGGTGGCTACAGCTTTTTAAACTCCGCTATGGTCATCCCTTCATCAGGTAACCGCTTCCTCTCTCTCCGAGCAAGTGCCACTACTGTAGGTGGCGGAACTCCATTGCTTTCTTAAATTGGCAGCGCTTCTCGCCTTTGAGCTTATAGCTCCTCCATTTCCTTATACAAGTCAATCATTTCCTTGTGCATGGCATGCACCTCTTACGAAGATGCTTGCTTACTAGAGCCCATAGTCGATGCCCTCGAGTTGGATCTTTCCCTTGACCGTACAAGTGCAGAGGCAGCATTTGATGCAATATCCGATATGACATCATCATTTGCTCTAATGAGCTAGGCAGTTGTGCGAACCTTCTTTTCGGGAGACATTCTGCTCATCATGATAAGGGAATTTAATACTAATCCCCTATTCTAACCTATTTAACCCCACCATTATACTAGCACAAATATCATGCATATATCATATCACACCACTAAGCACATATCATTTATATATATCACATATCATATAGTTTTGCACATATCACATATCACAATCAAATAGCATATATCTCATAATATGGGAATAACATCCTATCATGGTAAGTTAATCATATCATAGCAATAAAGGAAATCATCTCCTACTAAGTAACAAGGCAGTCAAAGGAAGGTATCATTCATATCATATAGAGCACTATGTTGTTATGTCGATTGTCACCAACCACTCATCCTAGCTTTCGTGAGTCCACCACTTGGGCAATTAAGAGCGACATGGCCATTGCTGCCACAACGATAACAAAGAAGATCTCCATCCTAACAGCGACTAGTCGAAGATACAGACTTCACTGGTGAGTAGTCTCCCCCATACTCAACAATTCCTATCTTAAGTTACTCCACATCCTCCCTCAAGGCATAAATCATAAGCTTCAAATGTCAGTTTTCCTCCTTCAATTATGAATAGTCATCCTTCAATTTCTAAATCTTACTATAAACCCAATTAGGATTGAAGTACTCCTCAGGGTCTTCCTTTTTGTTAGGGATCTCCTATCTTACAAGGTGAATCACAAATACAACTCTCTCAAACATCTCCGGCTAAGTCCTTTTACAGATCATACGGGGTGCTCTGGGTCATGGTCCACGTGTAGGGGTAATCTTCTTGGTCATATGTCAAAAGAATCGTAAGGCAAGCAAACAATAACAAGGATTACTAAAACTTGTAAGGATTTCGCGGAATATACTGGCGATAGACTGCAAATGACATGACAGGAAAATTCCTATACTCCGGGATTATACTTAAACAACTCATATAAAACAAGTCTAAACTAGACTTTAAAAAACTACAACTCTGATACCAACTTTGCCACATCCCAACTTTAGAGATATGACGGTCTTAGAACACGGGGAGACATAAGGTCACCCACTCCCGTAGAACCCACTTACACATATATAAATCATGCCTAGGATCATACCAAACCTCATACAATAACTTATTTAAAACATTTATGTGAAAACCTTTAGTTACATAATACAATAATTAGATACTTCACATATAATCTATAAGAAAATAGTATTTATAATCCAGTTGAAATCTTAACAAAATATTACAAATAAACATCAAAATAATTATTCTCGGACCATCTAACAATAACCCTTCATATCATAGTATTGTTAAAGACTTCAGATAAGGAATTTTCCAAGTGGAGTAGAATACTTGAGCTATCACCTTGCCTTTTCATACTGCTCACCTAAAACCACACAAGGAAAAAGAAATGAGTGAGATAGATAATCTCAATGAGTAAACAATAAAATACATACATTAACACATATTCCTTTGAAAAGGAAACTCATAGCTTGTACACATAGATCATGATTTACAATTCATGAATCAAGTTGCATTTTAGCAAGGGTTCAATTTAACAAGTTTGCAGAAATCACACTTATAACACATAGAGAGTGAAGGCTATTGCTCTATCACTTTAACACATAGAGGAGAGGTGACTTTAAACCAAATTCTAACTCCTATCACATAAAAGGCATGAAGCTAATCAAGCCCCACGGCTAGAACCGCCCCTTTCTAGCTAAGGTGGATACACTACCCCTATCCATCGGGTTAAGACCATATGCACAGGTTCTGATGATTACCCGCATTAGCACGAGGACTTTTGCATAAATGGTTAGAGGTACCATAGCTAGAGCTAATGGTAATCACATATGACAATAACATTTTAGGCAACAAAATATGTATCACATTAGCAATAGCAGTTTAACTTTTTGAAAAACAGATACAAGAATAGTGTAGTTCTAGAAAGAATATAAGTTAAGGTAATAATCACAAGGAATTATCATTGGATAAACAAAAATGGGTTTTTGGACCAATTGTCCTTTGGCAACCTAAGCTTTATAAGGAAATCATTTCATCATATTTTAGGATAGGAAGAACTTGGGTTTCAATAATATCAAGGCACACATAACATGATATCACATACGTGTAACATAACATAATGTTACTCACGCTTGCAACATGAACATAGTGTTTACTCACATTGTGGTTCCTTTGCTCCTATTTCACATAGCCCTTTTGAACCTCTAATGCTCCTCAAGCTCTAACATAATATTTAATTTAATACTTAGTATTTATTTAATCATAATGCTATCCTATTCCATAGCTACCTCATGCACATATAACATTCACATACACTTAGAGTTGCACATATAAATGCACCTCATTCATTTGCACATATCATATTGACTTTAAAAGTCTTACACACTTAGCCTTTTTAGGCCCATATGAAACACATCATAATTCATGTCCATACCTTTCTAAGGTCAACACAATATCATTATCTTAACATCAATTCACTTTAATAATTAACTTAGTACACTTAACACTTCCATACATGTCGACTTAACAATTAACCTTTCAAGTGTCATACTTAACTCTTATGATCCATTCATTCAAATAATCACCTCATCAACTCAAGACCATTTATTCATTATTAAGTCATCATAATATCTAGTTCCATATTTCCCAATCACATTCACATTCTAATCACAATATAAGATTAAGATACCTTAAGTATACCAAAATGCCTCTAGGCTTGTTTAGGGTCATTCCTTCAACTAACATGCAATTTTATCATTTATCATACATACATACATGTCAATAATCATCAAAATATATCACATTAAAATTATAGACATTGAGATAAAAATCCCATAGTAGGCTGAATGCATCATCAAAGGAAAAACTGAATTTTTCTTACCTTTCTCACTTTCCATCTATTACAGTAATATATATAAACATGATTTGAACCAAGATTTTTCATATAAACACAAAAAAAAATCATTTTAAACATTAATTCACATTAATTGGCAGCCTATGTGTGCCATGTACGTGAAAATTCCAAAGTTCAAGGCTTAGGGTGAAAATCATAAGTTTTCGCGCTTTCCGTTCATTACAGTAATATATAAACACATGATTTAAATCATTATTTTTCATTCAAACAAAACAAATATCATGTTAAAATCCATTCATATACAAATCGGTAGCCACATATTTAATTAATAATAGAATTTTCCAACTTCTAAGTTCTAGCACAAAAACCTTGAATTCCTTCGTTTTTTGAAACATTTCGGTCATTATAGAAATATGTAGAAATATAATTTAATCCAATATTTTTATTCAAAACACATCAAAAATCAGTTTAGAAATTATTCATGTAGGAATCACCCCCCCGTTAGTATTTATGCATAAAAATTTTAATTTTAAGTTACAAGATTCACATTTGGAGAAATTACATGAAAAGATTTGTGTTTTCGGTAGAAAATTAAATTTTTCTTTCAAAAACTCACTCAAACATAATTAAATCTTTAAAAATCAGTAAACAGCCAGTTCAAAATAATTTTCTCATAATTTAATTCAAAGAAATCAGTTAAGGAATTGAAAGAGAAGAAAAACTTACGATTATGGTCAAGAAACCGCGAAATTAAAATGTGTTTTCTTAATTTTGGTAGAAAGAATTGTTTAGAAAGAATTTTCTATCAAAATACAGAAAATTAGAGTAATGGCTACCGGAATATTAGGGCGGGCTGAAATTTTCATATTTAAATATAGGGTTTTGGGCAATTTCCCCTAATACCCTTAATGAGCTAAGTTAGAAGGGTATTAAGGTAATGGGCTTTTAGGTATTTGGGTTTTTTATTTAAATTAGGGGCTGATGATAAGTAATTAAAATAAAAATATTTTTCTTAATATTTTCATTAAAATTTCTCCTAAAACATTTATTTAAAAACTATTTTAAAGTACTCATAAAATCATTTTTGCTTAAAAATTGCCTTTATGTATGAAAATTCATTTTATTTAAAATAATTTATTTTATGCTAATGTACTTCATATTAATCATTTATTTCACAATATTAACTCATATTATGCATATAAAAAATTAATTTAATGTGTCACATGCTCATCAACACATAGAACATAAAATTTCATAAAAGCACACACTTAACCTTAATAGTTCTAAATGAAGCAAATTGTCATAAAAAATTTCTAAAAGTGAGTGTGGGTTGTTACACTAAGTCTTAAGAAAAAAAAAAAGAAAAAGAAAAAGTGTTCGTCAAATTTCTTGTTCTTTGTTCTTTGTAAAGAACAAAAGTTTCTTGAATTGAAAAGATATATCCATAGCAATTACAAGAAATCAAATTACCAAAGATTTGTGTTAGAAGATCTTGTAATCAATTGGGCTACCAAGAGATAGAATCATGAACATCTAAGCAAATCAAAGTGAGCCATGGAGGTGACATTTGGTATGGACAATCTAGAGGCTCAAAATTTGGGGAAATTTTGGAAAGGAAAGAAGAATAAAAGTTTATAGGCTTCAAAAGGTAATTTGATTACCACTTGATCTTCTTTTTCTTATGTATTTTACGCACTAATTAGTAGATTACTTGAATGATTATTGGACTTATTTGGATGAAATTTTAAATTGCTTGATATTCCTTCAATATGTATGTAAATATATGTATATACATATATATGTGTGTGTGTGTGTGTGTGTGTGTGTGTGTGTGTGTGCGTGCACGCATGTATGTGTATATGTATATGAATATGTTGAAAGAATGATGGTGCTAGACATAGTAGGAGTAAGGTTGAAACAACCCACACCCTTGCTAAGAGTTTCGCGATAAATTGCCTGATTTTAGAACTATTATGACAAAGTGTATTTTTATGAAATTTCATGTGCTATATGATTTATGAGCACGTAGCATGCTAGACTAGTTCTAATATGCATAATATGAATTATGAACATGAAGTAGGTAATTTATATGAAGTGCATATGCATTAATTAATTTAATGCATATAAAGTGAATTTTCATACACAAAGTATTTTTTAGCATAAAATAATTTTTATGAGCATTTCTAGAATATTTTAAATTAAATATTTTTAGGGTAATTTTAATGAAAATAAGACACAAAATATTTTAAGCCCATAAATTGGATCAAAAATCCAATTTACCAAAAGTCCAAGACACTTAAGCACTCCTCACCTAGCTCATTAATGGCAATCTTGTAATTTTACACCCATAACCCTAATACCTAAGCTAATATTTGGCCTCCCCTTGTAATTGGTAGTCTCCATTATGTTTCTCATTAGATTTTATAGAATTTTTCTCTCAAAAATTCTCTCTTGGCCAAAAATCACAAGGTGCCTCCAAACTTTATGATTTTGTGATCTTCTTTGTAAGTTTCCCTTTTCTTTCAAGTTAATTTTCGAGTTTTAAGAAACTAATTAGTAATCCATAAGGAGCTATATATTTTCTAAATTTCTCTTTATTATATTTGGCCTAGGGTTGTTCTTGGAGGGAGAAACTGATGTCCAACTGTGAACATATCGCTTTCTTCTCAAATCCATCAAAGGTGAACCCTAAAACCTGCAAATTGGAATTTTCATGCATATGTGCATTAAAGGGTGCAATTTGTGTGCTTTACCATCCTAAACTAATTTTAACTATGTTTACATAAAAAATATTGATTTAAATCATACGTTTACATATTACTGTAATGATTGGAAAGTATAAAAAACAAGAAAAAACCCATAGTTTCCCATGGTCATGGTGGTTCGGCCAAGGTTGGGATTTTGATCCCAATGCCTATAATTTTGGTAAGATTCATTTTAGTGATTGTTGATATGTGTACATGAATAGTACATGATTTAATTGCATGATGATTTAAAGAGTAACTCTACAAAATTCCTAGAGTGGTTTGGCCTATACCTAGAGTTTCCAAAACCTTGATTGACATGTTTGCCTAATATGTGTACATGGTTAATTAGCATGTGAATTGGGTTTTATGATGTGTTAATTGTGAATTAATGATCCTAATTTTCCAATGGGATTGATTGTATAATTCGGCCCAAAGGAGACAAGCATGACTCTTTTAGGTTTTGCTGGTTAAGTTGATATGTATGAAAAGTATTAAGTGTACCAAGTTGGAAGTTAAATTAAATTGATATTAAAATTATGATTCATTGTGTTTGGCTCTAGAAAAGTCTTGATATGAACTATTATGTGAATTCATATAAGCCTAAGAAGGCAAAGTATACAGGACTTAAAAGTTAATATGTTATGTACAAGTGACGAGTACACTTCTAAGTGCAACTCCAAGTATATACGAATGATATATGTGCATGAGGTAGCTATAGGATAGCATAGCATAATGTTAAGCCAATGCTAAGTATTAAATAGTAATGTTATATTAGAGCTTGGGAATTGTTAAAAGTGCAAGCACTACGAGCATTAGGAGTTAAATAACCACAAGGTGAGTAAACATTATATTTGTGTTATAAGTACAAGTTATCATGATATGTGAACCTTTGAGATTCTTGAAACCTGAGTTCCTTTCTATCTTAAATTATAATTATATGATTTCTTTGTTAAGCTTGGATTGCTAAAGGACAATTGGTCTGAAACGATTATTGACCATCCAATGATAAGAAAAGAGCTTTTGTGATTGTTGATTTACCTTACATTCTTTCTAGAACCACATTGTTGTTTATCCTTCATTTAATAAGCTAAACTTCTATTGCTACTATTATACATGTGATTGTATTTTTCAATGCTATTGTTACAAATGATTACCTTTAGCTTTGGCTATGGTACCTATGAAACCTTATATGCATAAATCCTCATGCTGATGTGAGAAATCATCATAACTTATACATATGGTTTTAACCCAATGGATAAAGGTAGCATATCCACTCAGCTAGAAGGGGCAGTTTTAGCCGTTGAGCCTGATCAACTTTATGCTTCTTTATAAGTTGGGAGTTAGAATTTGGTATGATGCCACCTCTCCCTTATATGTTTGAGTGAATAAGGCAAAAGCCATCACTCTACAAGTTACAAGTTTGATTTTTATGAAACTTGCTAAATCGCAAACTATGAACTATGAACCCTTCTAAAGGGATATTTGTTATTGTACAAGTTGTATTGTTTACTCATTGAGATCATCTATCTCACCCCCTTTTCTTGTGTGGTTTTAGGTAAGCATTATGAGGAGGAAAGGTGATAACTCAAGCAACCTACTCCACTTAGGAGATTTCCTTATCCAAGTCTATTTTCATACTATAATATTTAGTGTCTCTCTTAGATGCTCTAGGAGTTTTTTTTTTGGAACATTATTTATTGATGATTAATTTAGAGTCTTAATTGTTCTTTTTCTTATGGATTGTACTCAAAGTATTTTTAAACTATTCTTCCGCTAGTTAAGGATTTCCCTTATTATTGGTCATTCAAGTTAATGCATGAGATTTTGGTATTATCCTAGCAGTTTTTAATCATGCATAAGAGGGTTCTATGGGCATGGGTGACCTTATGTCTCCCCATGTTCTAGGACCGTCATATCTCAGAAGTTAGGACTTGATAAAGGTGGTGGGGAGAAATTTCAAACAATTTAAAATTTCACTCCACCCATTTTAGTCCAAAATTCATTCAAGCAAATCAACTAATTTGTATGTAAAATACATATGCATAGAAAGAAGAAAGAAGAATAATCATATTACCTCTTAAAGGTTCGTTCTTTCTAAATGAATAGTGGAGGGAAACGCAATGAAGCAAGGTGGTAGGGTGAAATTTCAAACATTTTAAAATTTCACTTCACCCATTTTTGGTCCAAATATCCATTCAAACAATCAATTAATATGTGTGTAAAACACATATACAAAGAAAGAAGAAGGAAGAGTAATTATATTACCTCTTGAAGGTTCCTTCTTTCTTTAACAAAGAGCTTCCCAAGTGTGAAATCTCTAGATCATCCACACTAAGCTCACCTTTGAGTTTCCATTTGGTTTCTTTGGTGTTCTTGAATCCCCCTCTTGTTTGCCCAAATTTAATTCAAGATTTTCCCTCAAAAACCTTTAGGAAATTAAGGTTTCTCTTTGATTTGTTTTGGACTAAACTCATTTTCAATTTGTAAGCAATTGTTCTTTCACAGAAAACAATAAAAAGAATTAAAGATCAAAAGAAAAATTAAAGAAACAATTTCTTCATCTTTTCTTTCTCTCTCTCAACTTCTCTTTCTAAAAGCTTAAAATTGATGAAAATGATATTCACTTCTTTTTTCAAAACAAAAACTTATAGCTTTTATATCATTCCAAGACTTAACCCTTAAGTCTTCATAAAGACCATAACACCTTTTTACCTCATCATTTGATGAAGAGGCATAGGTGAACTTTACTTCTTCAAATGGTGAAATGGCCATTTTATCCTTTAGGGGCAAAATGGACATTTCTATTAGCTAAAAGATGTAATTACAATTTTAACCTTAGTAGAAAATTCTCTAACCCCTAAACCCATCACATGGGCTTATGAATAGTAAATTTTCTCTAACCCCTAAATTGCCTCTTTTCCATATCACATATGGGTTTAGGCCCCATCTCATGTGTTTAGGGTTTTCATTAAGCTTAAAATTAAGTCTTTGATTTAGTCCAAATCATTTTCAATTTAATCTTTCTCATTTGCATCATATACAAATTAAGATTTAATTGAATCAAAACCTTTCAGATTTAACATCAGGACATGCTAGGGTCCTTGTAAATTTAATTACATGTATAATCATTGTACCACTAATTAATTAATTAAACACTTTAATTAATTATTATGGTAAACCTTTTACACTTTAAAGGTGACCATTATTGGGTGTGTGACTTTCTAGGTTCATGTCTAATTAGCAATGGGAATGAGAAAATATTTTTCTCTATTAATGTGAAATCCTTACTTCACACTTAGTCTTATAAGTCGTGAGTGGCAGGTAGAATTCCATATCATGACTACCTAATTAGAATCGAATGTTTATACTTGATAACTTTAAACATCACATAGACCATCGATCATAAATTATCATGCACTAGAATCCCTTTATTAAAGATCCCAAACTCAACTAGGGTAATGGTTTATGTCAAACCCTAATGTGCCTCGATTCTATGTCTTTATCTCGATTCTATGTCCTTATCTTGATTCTAATTCTTGATAAGATTAGATTCCTTCTAGAAACGCTTTCTAGTGAATTTGTCCATCATTGCCAGAAGCTTTAATTATCAAGAATAACCAAATAGCATAAGATCTTAATCTCGTTTACTTAAAGTAATGAATTCAATCTTGGCGATCACTTACCTCCATACATAACAAATGAGAACTATCACATGCCATATATCCGTACATGAATAGTACACCTATGTAAGCAGTAATAAATCCTAACTACCTATGTATAAGATATAGTATCCCTCAAGTCAAAGGATTAAATGTATGATTATGACCTAGATGATTACACCCCACACCCACCTTAGAAGTTTTCATGACCAATAACTTGAATTTAGAGCTATTAAGACAAAATATTTGCTTTTATGAAAATTTATATGTTATGTGATTGATGAGTATGTGGCATGTTGAATGAGTTCTATTATCCATAATATGAATTATTATGGTAAAATAAGTGATTTATATGAAGTGAATAAGCATAAAATGATTTATTGCACATAAAGTGAATTTCCATGCACAAAGCGATTTTTAAGCATAAAATAATTTTTATGAGCATTTTTAAAATATTTTTAAATAAGTATTTTTGGGGGGATTTTAATGAAAATGAGAAGCAAAATATTTAGTTTTTAATTAATTAGAAACAGCCATAAATTAAATAAAAGGCCTAATTTTCCAAAAGCTCACTAAACCAAAACACTCTTAACCTAACTCATTAAAAGTAAATTTGGAATTTTGCCAAAACCCTTCATATTTAAACCTCAATTTTGGCCAGCCCTAGTAGAGCAGCCACCATTCTGTTATTCTTCATAATTTTGGTAGAAAAATTCTCTCAAAAATATTCTCTCAACCAAAATTCACAAAGTGCCTTCAAATCTTGTGATTTCGCGACCGTTTTCATAAGTTTTTCTATTCTTTCAAATTACTATTTGATTTCTATGAAACTAATTATGAGAAAATTATTTTGGGCTATTTATTTACTATATTTTTCTTGATAAATTCGGCCTAGGTGAAATTTTGAAAGAGAAATTGATTTTTCTATCGAAAACATAAACCTCTCTATGCGAATCCTCCAAAGGAGAACCTTAAAACTCAAAATTTAAAATTTCATGCATAAACAGAAGGGGGGCTACCAATTTATATATATTATGTTTTAAATTGATTTTTATTGTGTTTATATGAAAAATATTGATTTAAATCATATTTCTAAATATTACTATAATGATCAGAAAAGAACGGAAAATAAGAAAATTCATAGTTTTCACCCTAAAACCTAAAGTTGGAAAATTTTCCTACATATGTATCTATATGGGTGCCAATTTGTATATTGGACATTCTAAAAATATTTTTGACATGTTTACATGAAAAATATTGGTTTAAATCTTATACTTGCATACTATAATGAACGGAAAGTGTGAAAAGTGAGAAAAGTTCACATTTTCCATGAATATTGGTATATTTAGCCAACATAGGGATTTTAATCCCAATGTCTATAATTTTTATGTGATATATTTTAATGATTATTGACATGTATATATGAATGATAAATGATTTAATTTTATGTTGGTTGAAGGAATAACTCTAGACAAGTCTAGAGATGATTAGGTATACATAGGAATTCCTAACCCTATTACTATGTTATGATTAATATGTGTATATGATTAAGTGACAAGTGAAATAGGACTTATGATATGTTAATAGTGGATTAATGATCCTAAATTGACTATAAGATGGATGGTATGGTTTGTTCAAAAGTGATAAGCATGACTCTTTAAGGTTACTTGTTAAGTTGACATATATGTAAAGTGTCAAGTGTACTAAGTTGAATGTTAACTGGAATTGATATTAAGGTCATAATATATTGTGTTTGACTTTAGAAAATTCATATTATGAGTTATAATGTGATTTCATATGAGCATATGAAGGCTAAGTGTGTAAGACTTTAAAAGTCATCATGTTATTTGCAAGTGATGAGTGTGCTTCTAAGTATAACTCTAAATGTATGTGAATGTTATATGTGCATAGGGTAGTTATGGGATAGGATAGCATGATGTTAAAAAAATACTAAGTATTGAATTAAATATTATGTTAGAGCTTGAGGAATTGTAGAAGTTCAACGAGGCTACAAGTACTAGGAGCAAAGGAACCACAAAGTGAGTAAACATTATGTTTCATGTTATAAGTACAAGTTATCATGTTATGTGAATCTTTGAGATTCTTGAAACCCAAGTTCCTTTCTATTCCTTCTTATAACTATATGATTTCTTTATTAAGCTTGAGTTGGCAAAGGACAATTGGTCCGAAACCATTTTGATTATTCTATGATAAGAAAGAAACTTTGTGACTGTTGCCTTACCTTAATTTCTTTCTGAAACTACACTATTATTTATTTTTTGTTCAATAAGTTAAACTACTATTGCTCTTATGCTATCTGATATTGCCTTCTTAAGTGTTATTATTATATGTGATTACCATTAGCTTTAGCTATGGTACCCATGAACCTTTTATGCAGAAATCCTCATGCCAATGCGAGTAATCATCAGAACCTGTGCATATGGTCTTAATCCCATGGATAGAGGCATAGTATCCACCTCAGCTAGAAGGGGTGGTTCTAGTTGTGGAGCCTGATCAGTTTCATGACTCTTTACAGGTTACAAGTTGTAAGTTGGAATTTGGTATGATGCCACCTCTCCCTTGAGTGAATTGAGCAAGGTCTTCACTCACTAGTGTATGCGAGTGAATTGAGTAGGGTCTTCACTCACGAGTGAATTAAGTAGGGTCTTCACTCACAAGTAATAAGTGTGATTTTGGTGAATTGTGTTAAATTGCAAACTATGAGTCATGAATTACAAATCATATTCTATGAGTTATGAGTTATGAGCCCTTTCTAAGGGATATGTGTTATTGTATAAGTTGTATTGTTTATTCATTGAGATCATCTATCTTACCCCTTTTCTTTATATAATTCCAGATGAGCATTATAAAGAGACAATGTAATAGCTCAAGCAATCTACTCCACTTAGGGGAATTTCCTTGTCTAAGTTTATTATCATATGTTGCTATTAAAGAGTCACTTTTAAATACTCAGGGAGTTCTTGTTTAGGATTTTTATTTTTGGAATATTATTCATTTGATAGTATATTTGGAGTCTTAAATGTTCTTTTCATATGGATTATATTTAGAGTATTTTAATACTATGCTTCCGCTAGTCAAAGTTTTCCTTATTATTGGATAATTAAGTTAATGCATGAGGTTTTGGTACGATCCTAGGCAGTGTTATATGTGCATGAGTGGGTTCTATGGGCATGGGTGACCTTATGTCTCCCTATATTCTAGGACCATCATATCATAGAAATTAGGATGTGACAATTAGATTTAATGGTATATTCTTTAGTAGGAGTCAAATAGGGTGGAGACGGTGTGTCTCCAATATATTAGGGTGGCGGCCTAAGCCTTGCTCACCTTTTATATCAAATGACATGCAGAACTGATCATATTCCATGACTAAGACATTCTCTCCTAGTTTAGGTTGGGTACTTTTGCCTTATTAGCAGGCTTACATGTGCATACGACCAATGTGAACCCCATATTAGAAAGGGACTACTGTTTTCATAATATAAGGGTTCAAATATTCTCAATGTAATGCATTTATAACAATAATCTATAGCCCCATTTGAAAGGAAAATCAAATGTAAATATGAGTTCATATCAACTTATGATTTTATGATCAATTGAGTACCAATGGGGTTTTTGGGGTACAAGGTAAAGATATAGTATCAAAAGCTTATGAATCAAACACCATTATTAAACTCACCTCAAATCATCCTTAACTTTCAATAATGATGACACTGGTGCTCACAAGCTTACACCTCTTTTAACTCGATATCGCCTAGCACCATACCATAACCATTAAGAACCGTACTTAGTAATGGCTCTCACAACACAAAAAAATCATACATGTACAACTCAAATGGACTCTACAATTAATATGTATGACAACCACAGTATTAATTGAATCATTTATGCTATGGGGTGACACTCACTAAAGTCCCTCACATAGCAACATAACGAAAACTTTAAATCATTTCAAAAGGTTAAATATCATTAAAGATCAATCTTAAATAGATTTTATTCATGATAGAGAAAAATATAACAAATAAAACCATATTCATACATAATCTTCGCTAAGCTTCTTAAGGAATTGAAAAAGAAACTTATTAAATCCTAACATCGTTAATTGTTCATACCATCACACAATAAATCAATTCCTAAACCAATATTAAATAAAAAACCATAATCAAAGTATACACCTAAATACACTTCCTCTATGCATATACTTAGTCAACTTAGGTATGACTAAAGAGGAAGTCTTGAATTGCTTTACCCCAATAGAAGATGAGTCTTAAAGAGAAAGAACTAAGAGAAAAGAAAAGAGAATCAGTGGATTAAACACCATGGACTTGAAAGGAGTGAAAATAAGGAAGGACTATACCAAGTTCTCGCCATTAAATCATTTGGGATGATAAGAAGGAGGTTCAACACTTTGATTTTTAGGAGGAATTCGAGGTAGGTAGCGAGGAAAAAGAGTAAGAAACTAAGAAAATTAATAACTTAACTAGGAGTGGTAGAGTGTACCAACCTCCTCTTAAGAAAAGGGGAGAGAATAAGAGAGTGAGTGAGAAAATTAAAGAGGGAGATGAAAAAGACTCTCTTCTAAAGCAACTAAGGAAGAGTCCTACAAACTTAAGTATTTAAGAGTTGCTCATGACTTCCAAAAGGCATCATAAGCTCTGGTTATATCCCTGGCTAACATGACTATCACTGCTATTATTATGCTGAAAGACTTGGTTGGACTAGTCAGAGCTAAGGCTCTTGTTATAAGCTTTACTCACGATGAATTGCCCACAAAAAGGAAGGACCATACCAAACCCCTAATCATTAGGGTAGAGGTTAAAGCAATAAAGATTGTTAGAGCCATTATTGATGATGAATCTACTATCAACGTCTACCCTTGAGAGTCTTGCCAAAACTAGGAAGGACAACCAAAGAACTGGAGGCCTCTAATTTTGTGATTCAGACCTATGATAATTCTAGGAGGACAATCAAAAGGACTTTCAAGACTATAGTCAAAGTGGGGGATATTGAATATATTGTTGAGTTCACTGTGTTGGATATCCCTCTAAATTTTGCGTTACTATTGGGCACCCTTGATTTCATCCTTTATGTGGGTTTCCTTCTACTCTCCACTAGAAGGTCAAATTTCCTTTCGAGGATGGGTCAAGACAATTTGTACTGCTACTGATGAGATTCTGGCAATGTTGAAGCTGGACATGGACAAGAGTCCCTCTATAACTGGATTTCAAGTTTGTGGTATTTTATGAACATTGGATAGATCATAAGGTGGCTGCAATTATGCGAGCTTAGCACTTCATTCCTGGGATGGGGCTGGGTAAGAACAACTAAGGTGTACCTGAGGCAATTGATTTTACAGGCCATATTACCAAGTTTGAACTAGGTTATCATGCTAAAAACTCATCGGAGGACACTTTAGACCGTATGGATGTGAATAAGAGGTTTCTTAAGGAGATGGAATCTTACCCCTATTATAGGTTCCTTGAGCCAATGTTGGTCAATGGCAAGAAGTTGCTTGGATTTGAGATCTTTGCTAATGTGATATGTTGTGTGAATTTCAAGAGTCTGGTGGCAAGTCGAAAGGGTAAAGCTACGACAAAGGTTGATGTTGATGACCTGGTAGAGGACATCAACAGCCTATTCTAGAGCAACAAGCCACAAGTTGAAGCTGAAGACAAAGAAAATTTTGAGTCTGTTTTTCCTAATGTAATAAAAGGCATGATAGACGCTAAGAACTTTGATTTTGATTATGAAATGAAGTTCAATTTTGCTTACTTGTTTGGTGTTTTTCCTTATGGTTGCATTATATATTAGATTCTTATATGCGCATCCATGAGATCAATGCATTGATTTACATGAATTTAATTTAAGCACATCTAAAGATCCAAAGCTGATATAATTGGTGGTTTTCATATAAAAAGACCACTTAACATTGTAATCATAACTATTTGATGAATTTATGAATTTTCTTTGTGAGTTTTACTCTCAAATTTGGTTCTTGATAAGAATCAGCGTAGAGCTTCCAAAGCTAATTACTTTGTGAGTTCAAATCATACCAAGGTTCTTCGACACGAGTTCGTCAAAGGATTGAGATTTTTCAGGTTTAGATCTGATTTGGCTTTCCTCGAGGCCGTTAGCAAGCGTAACGGTGTGTAGGTCTCAAGGTGGGTCTCTTAGGGTTTTGCATCAATTTGGTATCAGAGTTTTGGCTCTAAATCAGGTTTACATATCTTTGTGTTTGTTTTCTTTGTGTCATTTTTTTTTCCTACTAGTTTCTTTTTCTAATTTTTTTTTCTCTTGATTTATGTATTTCCTTGTTCTTGAGTCAATAAAGATAAAAAAAAATTATTAAAAAAAATTATAAGTTCCAATCTGATTGTATTTTGTTCTTTGTTTGTTTGTGTCTTTCAAGAATTCCAAAAATCATTAATCTAAATTTTTGTGATCTTTGAGTTTCTTGATATCTATCTTTGATTTTATGATCAGATTGAGTCTAAAATTCATCTATTCATTAGATTTTATCAATTTGGGTCATTTCGTAATTCTGAATTATCATATGCACTCATTCTTCAATATCCATATGTTGTGTTCTTGTGGCTAAATCTCAACTTTGTTGGTGAGAATAAACTTAAATTAACAAAAAAAAAAATTGTGAGCTTTGTTTGATTGTGGCTTGTCCTTCCTAAAAATAAAAAAAAAGAAGGATAAGAAACTTTGATGAATTGATTCAGCATCCCACATTAGAAAATAAAATTATAATTTGGAGAATTTGATCTTTCAACTTCCTATTTAATTGAATTTGATCTTGTGTTCAAAATCTGAAATTTTTGTGTCTTGATATATTATTCCTTGTTCATTTTCTTTCATTAAATTCCTAGTCCTAGTGTTGAACCTTTTTTTTTTTTTTTTTTTTTCTAAACATGGTCTTTGCTTCTTATGTGTGTCAAAGAAATTTCAAGAATCTCTTGGTGTTTATTAGGTTGACATTGTCTTACTTTGGAAATTGCTTATAGATTGGCTCTTGGTAAGAACTTTATAAGAGAGTTGAGAAAAAAAAATAAATAAAAGGGGGCAAGAGTGTGAGCTCAACTAGTGAAAAGCCAATTAATTTGAGTGAAACATGAGTGAACTTGAGTGTCAAATACTTAAGTGAAACACGCGAGAAAGTGAAGTGAGGTTTTAAATTGTTTTACTAACCTTTGTTTTTCACAAAATTCGAGATGGGTGATCCTTTTAACTCACAAACACAGATTGACAAAATTGATGCCTTGACCAAGTTGTTACAAGCCATGATTACAAGGTATGGTGACATGGCTGATAGGTTGGAGAGACTCGAGGTTGTCACAAGGGGGCAGCCACCTAATGCTCCTAATCCACCACAACCAACTAGGCAAAGAAGGTTCCATCAAGAGGAGGACAATGAGTCATATGGTGATCAAGAAGAAGAAGAAGAAAATTTTGAAAGAATAGGAAATAGGAGGGATAGAAGACAAGAGGGGAATGGAGGTATCAAATTGAAAATTCCTGTATTTAAAGGTAGAAATGATCTTGAAGCCTACCTTGATTGGGAAAAGAAGATTGAGTTAGTTTTTTATTGCTATGACTATTCTAAAACTAAGAAGTTGAGGCTTGCCGTGGCTGAATTTGAGGATTATGCTATCACTTAGTGGGATGACACTAAACAAAAGAGAAGAAGGAACAGGGAAAGGTTTATTGAAGAATGGGAAGACTTGAAAGCTATCATGAGAAGGACATTTGTTCCCTCACATTACCATAGGGAATTGCATAACAAGCTTCAAAGTCTCACTCAAGGTTCTAAAAGTGTTGATGAATACTACAAAGAGATGGAAGTTGCTATGATTCGGGCCAACATCGAAGAAGATAGAGAGGCCACTATGGCTAGATTTTTATATGGGCTGAATCGAGAAATTGCCAATGTTGTGGAATTGCAACATTATGCGGAACTTGAAGACATGCTGCATATAGCAATCAAGGTGGAGAAGCAACTTTAATACAAGAATCGGAGTTCATCTTCATCAAGTTCATGGAAATCTTATTCATGGAAGAAGGATGAGAAGACTTCTTACAAGCCCAAATTTGATTCAAGCAAGGGCGAAGTAAAATCTAGTGAAGTAAAATCTATCTCCAAAGAGAAAGATAAAGGTAAAACTGAATTTCCAAACATTTTTCATGATATTAAATGTTTTAAATGTTTGGGTTCAGGTCATATTGCTTCCCAATCTCCTAATAAGAAGGCCATGTTCATCCACCATGGAGAGATATTTTCTAAAAGTGATAATGATGAAGACAATGTAAGTAAGCATTCTTTAGAGGATGTAAGTGATGATGAGAATGGTGAAGATGCTGTGAATGGAGAATTGCTTGTTACCATGCGTGCTTGTTCCATACAAGGTGTTTTGTGCAAAACAAAGTCTGCCATGTGATTATTGATGGGGGAAGTTGCACCAATGTGGCTAGTTACTACCTTGTTGAAAAATTGGGTTTACCCACAATTAAGCACCCACGACCTTATAAACTTAGATGGTTGAATGAATGTGGTGAAGTGAAGGTTAACAAGCAAGTTTTGGTTTCTTTTAGCATTGATAAGTATAAGGATGAAGTTTTGTGTGATGTGGTACCAATGCAAGCAAGTCATTTACTTTTGGGAAGGCCTTGGCAATCTGATAGGAGAGCCAAGCATAATGGATATTTCAACTAGTATGACATTGAATAGGATGGCAAGCGCACTATCCTCAATCCTGTGTCTCCAAAAGAAGTGTATAAAGATGATCTTAAAAGAATGAAACAATTTGAAGAGTGGGAAAAACAAAAAGGAGCTGATTCAAAGACGTAAGTGAGTGTGAGTTGAAAAATATAGTGGAAAAAAAAAAAGAGATGAGTGAAAAGAAAGAGAGAACCAATTCACACAAGGGAAAAGAAAAGATGACATAATTGAGTGAAGAAAAAGAGAGAAAACAAGTGAGCTTTTATGCAAAAGGGAGTAACATTCAAGAAGCTATGAGATGTGAGAGCATTGTACTTGTGCATATGTATAAGGAATCTTATTTTAGCACTACTAATCATGACAATATTTTGCCTAATGCTTATGTTTCTCTTTTGCAGGAATTTGAGGATGTGTTTCCCGAAGAGTTACGATTACCACCCATTAGAGGCATAGAGTATCAAATTGATCTCATTCCTGGAGCACCAATTCCTAATAAGCCAGCCTTTAGAAGTAATCCAAAGGAAACAAAAGAGTTGCAAAGACAAGTGGAAGAATCAGTGTCTAAGGGGTATGTTCGTGAAAGCATGAGTCCATGTGCTGTTCCGGTAATTCTTATCCCTAAAAGGGATGGTACTTGGCATATGTGTTTTGATTGTAGAGCTAACAATAACATTAAGATAAAGTATAGACATCCCATTCCTAGGTTGGATGATATGTTAGATGAATTGCACGGTGCTTATGTTTTTAGCAAAATTGACTTGAAAAGTGGTTATTCACCATTTGAGGTTATGTATGGTTTTAACCCACTAACTCCTTTAGATCTTATGCCTTTACCTGTGAATGAAAGAAATAGTTTGGATAGCAAAAAGAAGGCAGATTTGGTTAAAAAGCTTCATGAAGAAGTGTGCAAGAACATTGAGAAAAGGAATCAACAAAGAGTAAACCAAGCAAATAAGGGAAGGAGGCAAGTCATTTTTGAACTAGGTGATTGGGTTTGGGTGCATATGAGAAAGGAAAGGTTTCCCAACCAAAGGAAATCCAAGTTGCATCCAAGAGGAGATGGTCCTTTTCAAGTGTTAGAAAGAGTCAATAACAATGCATACAAGTTGGATCTTCAAGGTGAGTACAATGTCAGTGCTACCTTTAATGTTAGTGATCTCTCTCCTTTTAATGTAGGTGATGAAGATTCGAGGGCCAATCTTTTGAGGAGGGAAGGAATGATGCAATCCAGGGATCCAACCAAATCAAGCCAAGCAAGGATCCATTGACATTACCAATAGGACCAATTACAAGATCCAAAGCCAAGAAATTCAAAGGTGCAATTCAAAGCTTAATACAAGGATTATGGAATAATTTGTCCACAATTGAAGGTTGCAAAGAAGAATCAAGTAACCAATTAGGATTCCAAGATTCAAATCAAGCATTGGTTAACTTATCTCAAGTGCTTATGGAAGATAAATTCATGGGAATTAATATGGGGCTGTCCAGATTTTGGGTTTAATTCTATAGTTAGAAATAATTACTTTAATGTGATTTTGTATGAGTTTGGGCCTTTTAAATTAGTATTAAGCCCATAATTAATTTTATGTTTAGACATCATATTAAATAGATTTGGGCCTGTTTACATGTAAATAAGCCCAAATCCAAATTAAAGTTGTTTTAGCTTCCTAGAGAAGTTGTCTTTGGTGGTTTTCATATAATAAGACCACTTAACATTGTAATTAGAACTTTTTGATGAATTTATGAATTTTCTTCGTAAGTTATACTCTCAAATTTGGTGCTTGACAAGAATTGGCTTAGAGCTTCCAAAGCTAATTACTTTATGAGTTCAAATAATACCAAGGTTCTTTGACACGGGTTCGTCAAAGGGTTGAGGCTTTTTGGGTTCATAAATGATTTGGCTTCCCTCGAGGACTTTAGCAAGCATAACGGTGTGTGGGTCTCAAGGCGAGTCTCTTGGGGTTTCGCATCAGAAACATTTTTATTGTCATTGCAAATAAAATCAATCTCCTTTGCTTCTTCAATTTCTTATATTTCTTCTTGAATTACAGTTTTTCCTTCCTCCATGATTTCTTGATGACATTGAGCATTGGAATTTCTTCATGAACAACAACTTTAACAATCTCTATAGGTAGCATAGAATCTTCATAAGTAACTTCTACGTCATGGTTGATTTCTTCATTATTTGCATCCACCCAATCATATTCACAAGTGACTTGAACGGGATAACATATTATATATTCAACCTCTTCATCTTTTTTCTTCATCTCTTCTGATTGTGACTTAGATTTATATTATTTTTCCATATCAGCTCTATATTCATCAAACATTTATATCACTCGCTTGAAGTCTTGATGCATATTCCTTCACATAGTGGATAGTTCTTTTATTTCATTTTTAATCACTGTATATAATAAGATATTAAAATTTGACACTAGCAATTACAAATTATAAACTTTAAAAATAAAGAAACAATGAACAATTGCAAAATGAAGAAAAACAAGAAAGAACAAGACTCAAAACAAAATGATTTAAATAGAATAAAACTTAGAGTAAGATTCAATTTTTTTTTTTTTTGGTTGTTTTATTATGTAAACAAATATTTTTGACCAAACAAAAAGAAATAAGGGAAATGGAATCAAATAGACACTATTGGAAGCAAGTTTTGAACAAAAAGAACACAGAAAACTAAAGTTGGGAAATATTTTTTTATTTTTTATTTCAAATTTAATATTTAAGTAAGAAAAAAAATAAGTTAGACCGAATTTGACAAGATAATGCAAAATAGAAACAAATGAAAAGAAACGAAATCAAATAGAAAGATGCAGAAATAAGAAAGTGAAACAAAAGATAAAGAAAATGAAACACAAATAATGAATAGGACACGCAAACTTGATTTAGAGCCAAAGCTCTGATACCAAACTAATGCGAATCTCAAGCGACCTGTCTTCAGACCCAACAACAATATACTTGGAAGCGACACCTAGGAAAGCCAAATCAAATTTGAAACTAGAAACCTTGACATAAAACTAACTTGTGGTTAGGCACTTTGGTATAATTTGATTTGAATGCCACAAAGGTATGAACTTTTGATAAGTTTAAATACCACAAAAGAGAAAATATTTTGATAAGTTCAAGAGATTTAAACAATAATTAAACTTGAGAGAAAACTTAAAAAAAAATTATTAATCAAATAATTCTAACCATCTAATTACAAAGAAAGCTTGAGTTTATAACGCACTCAAGGCCATGAATTCTTCCTAATCAAGAATTCTTCCTAGATAAGAAAAAGAAATAGAACTAGATTAGAAATTCTTCCTAATCAAGAAATTGAATAGGAATCCTTCTTAAATAAGAAAATAAAATTTCTAAAATAGAAAAATGAGCTAAAATTCGTATTGGGCCTTAGGCTAATATAAAAGAGGCCTAAAACTAACTAAAATATGAAAATAAATTATTACAAATAGGTCTTAGACTTAATATATAATATAGACAACCCAATAACATAAAAACCAACTTAATTAATTTAAATTTGGGCTTAATAAAAATAAATAGATTTGTTGGATCATATCAACAAGCTTAGGCTGAATCCCAAGAAATGCGTGTTTGAAGTCAACTCTAGTAAGGTTCTAGGGTTCATTATACGCCCAAAGGGAACTGAGATCGATCCAGACAAGATCAAGGCCATCCAAGAGATGTCTCCGCAAGGAAGTAAGGAGTTTCTTAAGGCAGATATAGTACATTAGCAAGTTCATTGCCAAACAATCCACAATTTGTATGCCTATCTCTAAACTTCTAAGGAAAAACTAGCCAATGAATGGAATGATCAATGTCAGGTAGCCTTTGACAAGATAAAAGAATATTTGGTAAACTCACTGATACTTAAAACATCATTGGTCCTATACTTGATGGTAGAAGAAATAGCCATAAAGGCAATGCTTGCTCAAAAGAACCCTGTGAGTGTTGAGTTTGCTATCTATTACCTAAGCAAGAAATTGCTAGCATATGAAGAGAAGTAATATGTGGTTGAGAAGGCTTATTTAGTAGTGGTTTGGGCTATGAAGAAGCTAAGGCACTACCTTTAATCCTTTAAGGTAATTGTGGTGTCACGAATGGATCCGATGAGGTACTTATACAATGTTCCTACCTTAATTGGAAAGTTATCGCAATGATTAATTCTATTGTTTGAGTTTGACATAAAGTATGTCACCGAAAGGACTAAAAGGTAAGTTGTGGATTTTCTGGCTCAACAACCAATTGGAGACGACAAACCTTGCAATATGGAGTTCCCTAATAAATATCTAGCCATGATTAAGAAATAGACGTGGACTTTTTTACTTTGATGGGGCATCTAACAAAAGCAAAGCTAAAGCAGGCGTAGTTCTACAAACACCAGAGGAGGAACAAATCCCATTAGCGAAGAAGTTGGACTTCTCATTTATGAATAACATGGAAAAATACAAAGCTTGTTTATTCAGCTTGGAATCCTTAGTAGCACTGGAGGCAAAAGAAATAGAAGTAGTTGAGGACTCCAAACTTGTAATCAAGCATGCCAAAGGAAATTAGGAAGTGAGAGAAGAAAGGCTCATCCTGTATGTGGAATACTTGAGGGTTGTCCTCCAACATTTCTTGTAAGTGAGCTTCCAACATGTAAGCCGATTAGAGAATAAACAAGCAGATGCTCTAGCTAATCTCATTTCAGTATGGGATCCTTCATAGAAGTACCTCATCAAGCCTTTTCTAATTACGAGGACAAGGTCCCCTATGATTCAGGTGAATGAATATTTGAGCTTATGCAAGACAAACACCCCTAGTTTTATGATCTTTAGAGGTATATGGAGCAAAAAGAGCATCCTATAGAAGCCGCCAAGCAAGACAAAGTAGCTATCAGAAGGCTAGCTATGCAGTTCATCGTGTTCAGAAGGCAATTGTACAAGAGTGTGAATGCCTAATTTTCTACCTGGAAGCCTGATGAGGATAGCAAAGGTTTTTTCTATCAAAGAGTGAGTGTTTAAAGCAAAGGATGTTGAGATACAAAAGGTCAAGAACAAACTACAACTTAGAAAATGGAAAAATGAAGGAATGGAGGTAAACCCCTAAGGTAGCCTATACACCCCAAGCAACGGGCAAATGTTCCCCCTATATGCCTCTAGTTGGGCATTTCCTGATGCCCTATTGCTAAGGGTGCAAGGGACCCTCACCATGCGCCTCTAACATGCCACCTATTTAGAAATTCCAATTTTTAAACTTCTAACATGATTTCTTTCCTTTTCTAATTTATTACCTATTTAGGAAGACAATAATCTCTCCCAAATCATTACCATTAACCCTAATGTCAGGAATTATACCTAAATCAAAGATTTTATTTTATTTTGAAAAGGGTGGGAGATTCTTCATTTCCTAAACCAACCCTAAAACCCTACTTATTTAATCATCATAGCACCAACTAGAGAAGGAAGAACATTTTAGGGGATGTCTAGAACAACTCCTAAACTTCTAGCAACAACCTTAGTCAAAATTCTTACTTAGAAAATTAAAACCAAAAGAAAATATAAAAAAGAAAGAGAGAAGGGAGAACCATTGTAGTTTGACATCCTTTGGCGTTTGAGCTTTCCTTTTTGGAGAAAAGAGGTAAAAATTTAGTTTGTTTTATGCTAAATTGAGGGCTTGAATCAATAATAACCAAGGATTCCCAGTGCTTTTCATGTAATGTAATAGATTGGAGAAGCCATGGGATATATTTAAGAGTTTATTCTCATGTTATTTTTCGTATGATGATAATATATTAATTTCTATATTCTTTTGTATATTTCATTCAAAGTATGTTTAAGCCTGATATTTGTTATTTTTAGGCTAGTGTTGCAAGATTGGAATTGTTATTGATTATTAGTTTTACTTTCTTGAGTTCATTTGATATATCATGTTTCAATTTTAGTTATTTTTTAGTTTTTATTGGTTATTTATTGTTATTTGATTGTTTTTGCCACTGTGTATTCATACTATAATGTTTCTAGTCCCATCAATATTGAGAAAATCGATCTAAGGTAAGTTTAAAGGAGTTGCAGCCCGCTAGGGGCATATGAACACCTCACGTGCCCTTAGCTAGGGGCACATTTGTTTTTGTGGGTTTCTACTTGTCTTTTATTTGATTCCATGGATCCCTTATTATGTTGTGAATGGATATGTCATATTAAAACCCCAAAAGGTCATAATCATCCTTGAAGACCTCTGAATCAAGAGTCCGAGTCAAAAACAGATGAACACGAAAAGCATAAGAGGGCTTAGAGGAGCGTGCATGGCCATGCACCCCATGCTAGAGGTGTGCAATTAGGCACACTCCCCTAAGTGTCTAGATCTCCAATTTTATTTTTATTTTTAATTTATTTTATTTTTATTTGATTTCTATTGCTTTTGTACCCCTATTGTATCTCTGTATCCATATGGATACATCCCCTTCCCCATCCCCTTCCCCTTAAACAACTTAGATTAGGATTAAAATAAATTAGAATAACCTAGTAAATTTATTTTTACTTGTTTTTAATGTATGAAATCAGTAGGTTAATGCCACGTTAAATTAATGGTGTAAGGCTGATGCCTGATTCTTCTTTGTTTAATTTGAATTGCATGAGAATTTGGTAATTATTTAGGTAGATTAAGTTCAACTTGGTAAAAATAGATTTATGTATTGAAATTACAAGATAATGATTTGTAAAATTAAGTTAGTTTGTTAAAAGTCTTAACTTGGTTTGCAACTTGATAAATTTAAGATTTTGTACTTTATTTGAACATGGTTAGTAATAAGATTAAATTTATGGGTTTTGAATTATTTGCGCTCATATATGTTGAATTGTAAATGTTACATAACTGTTGCATGCAATAAGGCCCAAATAAAGTCCAATCCATCCTACATTAAAGATAAACCAATTAGCGAAAGCTAACGTCACAACTGGGCGGACTTAAGTGCCTAACATCTTCCCAAATTTATACCCAACTTCCTTATTCATAATCTCTGAATTAAAGTGGTTAGGTAAGAAGCATAAGGATCCTAGTCACCTCATTTTTTTAGTTTTTAAAAACTAGGTGGCAACTCCATTCTCCATTTTGACTTCGGCCATTTATGACTTCCTTCAATATCATATTGGAAAGCAATGCAGGATGCATTAGACCTATTCACGGACCGGGCTTGGAGTTTAAAAAATATTCAATTTTCCAAAGACTCAGCCAACTTGGCTTGCAATTTTCTTCATTAATTAAAACCCACAACCGAGCCCACGAACAAGTCTAGGATCCATCTACCCGACCAGAAATCTAGTCACGATAGTGGTGACTCCACTGAGCATCGAGAAGTTGATTCCAATACTAGTTTTTCTTTAATTAATGGGCTTGCATCACTACACTTGTCAAACTTGCACTGTTGTCTCTAAACCCTTAAGTAATATTGAGGAAGAGAACTCTTTGCTCCGCTCGACTATTGGAGTCTCCAATCGGTACCATCACTCACAAGCATGTATCTTTGAATGCCACGAACAAGTCTAAGTCTAAATATTGTTTAATCATAGGGTGAAGCCAAGCATTTGATCAGACATAGTTATCACTTTTTATACCCCCGTCATGCATGTAAACCAAAAATCAATGAGAAAGGCCAAACTAAAAGATAGTCAGTTTTCAAAACCTATGTTATCATTTGTCAACTAAAAAATAATAAAAATAAATAAAAATATTTTATAATATACTCTTAGAAAATAATTTCTAATTGATTATAGCATTACAACCAAATAACAAAAAGTAAGATATTTTCAACAAGACAAGTTGATCATTTTGATCACGACTCTAAATGCAACAGAACAATTGCTTGTCTACAAAGTTGACGCATTAAGAATTTGCCAAAACATGGGTCTTGTTATAGAATCTCCACTATGCACTTCTCCACAGTGCAATAGAATGCCCTATCAGTGTCATTTCTTCATAGTAGATTGCTCTGTCAGATACCTATGTAAGAATGCAAAATCTCACAAGATTAAAGTGGACATAATGCAAAGTCTCACAAGATTAAAGGGGACAATCATACCAACACTCCCCAATATCAGAAACCTACATAAAAATTAAAATAGATGAAAAACTTACAAGAATCTCATCAGTCTAACGTGAAATTCATATGCACTCCAAAAACAAATCTGAAATTACACTTTAATTTAACAAGATTTGAAGAGTCTGGGACTTCTTCCCTTTAATAATCCATCTTTGTATAGCTTAGATTTGGTATGGGATTTCTTGCCTTGTTCTATAGTTGTTTAGTAGGGCATTAGGTAAATTTAACCCATAGGCAGAAATATTAAAAAAAATACTGAAAAAATAAACTAGAAGGGATTGGCTTGATAGGTAAACTAAGGGATAGAGGTCACGGGATCAATACCTATTACCTACACAACTTTACTTGCATGAACAAGGATTTCATATCAGAGAAATCAATCATGTACCAAGCCGAGAATTAGCCAACTTAAGCTAAGCTTATATGTGGAACAAGCTTTAAATTTAAGCTTATGTTTGGCTATTTGTTAAACAAAATAAGTCAAGATTGTAACAACTCTGATCATATATAACTTATTTGTTAAACAAGCCTAAACCAAATTATTTGTTTTAACAAACTTAAATTGTAATTTAGGAAAAAGAAATTTCTTATTTTTTAAAAATAAAAATACTTACTGATATTTATTATCAAATATTTACTATTTTCAATAATTTGTATGATGAAATGTGTTATTTTTAAAGATGATATAGTCAGCACGCAACACAAAATTGAGAAAATACAATTATCTCTATGCTTATTATAAATAAAAATATATTGATCTTAAATTCAAAATCAAGTTACTAGTAAATTTATATGTGAGCTGATTCATAAGCCTAAAAATGACTAAATTTTAACTAATTTGGATTTGGTTCATTTATTAGACATGCCATAAAAGTTAGCCTCACTTGACTTGCTAACCATGATGAACAACCTCAAATGAGGTTTTATCAAATCAAGTTCCAAGAACCTTGTACTCATTGCAGCCCCAGCTACACGTGAACACACCAAAAATTCAGCAATTATTGCATCACACATCAAACAAGTTTTATTCTAATTACATATTTACCCAGAAAGACCTTCTGATCTGATTACTAGATTATGGGTAGACAGAGTAATAATATGGAGCAGAGAATCTCAAGGAAGAAAATGAAATAATAACTTACTTGCCCGTGTAGAAGCCAGCAGAGTACCAAGCATTTAAAACAACACTGAGATCTGTTTCAGAGCTGGTGGTTCGAGACATTTCCTCCTCACTGCCTTTCCCCTTCTCTTTCCCTGTATTACATGGGAAAATACTGAATAACAAAACAGAATATTGAAGCACTTTCAATGCTTGAGCATATTTCTTTAACTTCCTATTAAAGGAGGTTTTCTTTAAAACTAGAACTACTTGGCTTTCCATGTATTGGTTGAAAGTTTCACCTTGGAATTTAATTTTATTTTTCATTGTAGTCATTGCATATGAAAACACTTATGCAGTTCAAATCAGTTATAAAGAAAAATGATCCCCAATGTTTACTAATTTGGAAAAATGGTCCAATTATTCATTAACAATTTGAAATTAGCATTTTATCTTTTATATTGTAGCCAAGGACTTGAAAGTTCAAGTACAACAAATCCAATCATTTGCATCTCCTTCTTCTTCTTCTTCTTCTTCTTTTTGTGAAAATTGAAAAGCTCCTTCCAAGAAACCTCAGCTCACACATCTTTTTTTTTTTATTTTAAAAAACAAAAAAGAGACATGGACTTAAACTTGAAGGAGCAAAGTTAGCGATGGATCCCTAGGTAATTTGGAATCTCAAAAATGGCATGCAGCTGTAACTAAGAAACTTTCTCCTGTACCTCAGGCAGTAGCTTACGTAAGAGGGAGGGTAAAGAAGGGTAGTTTATGCAGCATTCTACGAAAAAAGGACTTAAACTTCACTATATCGGTGTGATATATCAAGCTTTAAGGGTCCATGATATGATATTAACCTGTTACATCTTTTTAGCACAATTTCTTGCCATATGTTCATTTATTGAGATTTATTTGGAAGATATCATTTGATATTGGAGATAAGAATGAAATTACGGAAGTTATATTTCAAAAGCAGATTTAGCTATATTACCAACAAAGCAACTTATGAAAGTTAAAAGCAGATTCCATTATATATAACTATATGACAATAACAAAACTAAAACTACCTTTAAATTTATTTGAATTCATACGTTAATATACATACTCAATTCAATTCAACCCAGCCTTAATCCCAAAATTAATTGGGATTGGCTTATGGAGTTTTGGTTTCCACTCCAAACGATTTTGGGTTATGTCTTTTGATAGTTGTAATGCTTTTAAATCATATTGTACTCCTCTCCTCCAAGTAGTTTAGGTCTACCTCTTCCTTTCTTCCTCTCCTCTATCCCAATGTACTCGAATTATTTTATACATATTTGAATTAATTGTTCTTTATATCTTATTTTACATCTCACCCATGAAATTCTCCTCCTCCATCTACTTTAAAAAAAAAAAAAAAAAAAAAAAAAAAAAAAAAAAAAAAAAAAACTATATTTTAATTTCTAAAATATCAAGTGGTTGTATTTATTCATATATAGTGTTTTAAATTTAAAAAACTTAAATATATCAATTAATATTTCCTATTTCTTAAAAAATTTAAAATAATTATATTTTTATTTTATTTTAAATCACTACCACTATCTTTTTGAAATATCAATTTTCTATATCTTGAGGTTTTTAGAATCTCAATATATTAATCAAAATCAAAATTAAATACCTTGAAAAAAGATAAAGAAGACTGCCAATATTGAAAGCCTTGAAGCCTTACAATTGAGAGAAAAGGCACTCATAGGTATTGTCCTAGAAAGCACAATGCAATTCTGATCCAGCTAAAGATAGACAAACAAGCAGCAATTTGCAATGGGATGCTAACTAATTAAGATTGTTGATACCTTTGAATACTCAAGATCAAACAAAGATTAGGAAATTAGTCAAGTACTGATGCAGACAAGGAAAACATCAAGAAAAATAAAATTCAAAGGACCAAGAACTTTTGAATTTTGGTCTAATATTTACAATTTTAATACCCAAAGGGTATTTTTGTAATTTCAAGCATTGCTGGAACAGTAGTTAAAATTTATTTAGAGTCTTTATTTTATTTTAAGTCTTTATTTAGGAGTTTTAGTAGGTTCAGTATTTCCTAGTTAGTATTAATTTCTTTTCCTAGTTGGGAAACTAGTGTAGGATTCCTAATCCAAACATGCTTTGAATTAGTTTCAACTCTATAAATACTTAGGCTTGTAACCATTGTTATACAACTTTCAAATTCAATAAAATAAATTCTGCATTATTACTAAGAATTGTGTGATTCAATTCAACCCTAGGTGTGACTCCTAGACCTTCTAAGTGTGACTCTTAGAAGTTTTTTTCCTCTTTTCCCCTTACTTATTCCCTGTCCATATCTAGTTCCTGTAAAATCAGCCCTGGATTTTCAATTTTAAGCTTTAATTTCTGAAAAATTCAAAGTAGAACAGATTATCTAAATCTGTTCTACATCAATTTGGTATAAGAGCCACAAGATCTTAGAAGTTTGATGCTTTGAATTTCATCAACAATGAGGACATTTGATTCATGTTTCGAAGGAGGTAGTCCTACAAAATTTTGTGATTGGATTGATTTTCTTGAATCTTATTTCGATCGCCACAACTTCGAGGAAGCAAGAAAGGTAAGATTTGCAAGGTCAAGTTTGATGGGATCTACAAAATTATGATGGCATAGTGTTGAGTATGATATACAAATAGGAACGCAAACGCAAATTAATATATGGCAAGAGATGAAAACAATGCTTCAACAAAAATTGTCGCTACCGTATTATCGCAAAAGACTGTGTGAAAATGCATATAATTCAGTGTATAGCTGCATGCCAATGGCTAATCACTTGAACCAATTTGAAAAGCAAAATTCTTTTCATCAAGAGCGTGAATCGAATTTTGATCGATTGAATGATAAGATGAGTTTAAAGTTTGATCGGATAGAGGCTATGATGGATGAGTTGCGTGAAAAGATCCCTTCAAATCCTAGCAATCAAATTTTTAAAACCATTAGTAGTCGAATCTTTCTACAAAAACCAGCCCTAAGTCTGCAAGTTGCATCCAAGATTGTTGGAGAACAATGTCCACAAGTTGATCAAAACCTACAAGTTGTACCAAAACCAAATCTAAGACCTAATCTGCAAACTATGCCTAGCGTTGGTGAAGGAGCAAGAAATCTATTAGCAGGAAAGCCAAAAGTACAGAACCAGCAACTAGAAAGTTTTGCAAATTTACAATATGATGAGGAAAAACTTCAACGCGTGCAACTGGAAGTTCCAAAGCTAGATTCACATGCAGGAATTTCAAAACAGCAAGTGGTAAAGCCTATTAAACATCTAGAGACACTTCCTCAACAAGCAAAGGGGGTGGAACAGCAATTGCAACTATTAAAAGAGCCCATTCAACTCTATGATCAACATGGAAAAGGGACAGAAAGTCAAATCCTGCAACCACAAAACATCAAATCTCAAAACCCATTCCAACATCTGCATGTCCAAGACATTCAAACAAAGGAAGAATTACAAAGGCAACAACCAGAAAATGCTTTTCATGATGCCTACCAACATGCAAAAGAGGCAAACAATCAGAATTTCCATCCTCATATCCTTGAACCGCAAAATCTACTCCTAGAATCGCATCTAGAACAAGTCAAAGATGAAGAGACTGAAGCTATTGAATCCCCGCAAGCTTTTTTGGATGTAACGATAGGTATGGTTCAAAGTGGTGCAAAGAGATTAGAAGGAATAGGGGAGCTTGACTTTGTTTTTCAAGATGCTGAATTTTGATTGTGTATTGCTAATGATGAAAAGACGGAGTTTATTAATCCCAATCAGTTCATAGATGAGCCCAAAGGAACGTTTCAAGTATTTCCATTGTCACTAATAATCAACCAACAAGAACAGCAGCCTAAGGCATCACCATTTTTGTTACTTAAATATTTCGAAACTCGAGGTCGAGTTTTTTCGAATAAGAGGAGAATGATGCAGACAAGGAAAACATCAAGAAAAATAAAATTCAAAGGACCAAGAAATTTTGAATTCTTGTCTAATATTTACAATTTTAATACCCAAAGGGTATTTTTGTAATTTCTAGCATTGCTGGAACAGTAATTAAAATTTATTTAGAGTCCTTATTTTATTTTAAGTCTTTATTTAGGAGTTTTAGTGGGTTTAATATTTCCTACTTAGTATTAATTTGTTTTCCTAGTTAGGGAACTAGTGTAGGATTCCTAATCCAAACATGCTTTGAATTAGTTTCAACTCTATAAATACTTAGACTTGTAACCATTGTCAGACAACTTTCAGATTCAATAAAATAAATTCTGAATTATTACTAAGAATTGTGTGACTCAATTCTATCCTGGCTATGAATCCTAGACCTTCTAAGTGTGACTCTTAGAAGTTTTTTTCCCCTTTTCCCGTTACTTATTCCCTGTCCAGATCTAGTTCCTGTAAAATCAACCCTGGATTTTCAATTTTAACCCTTTAATTTCTGAAAAATTCAAAGTAGAACAGATTATTTAAATCTATCCTACATCAACTACTAGCAATATCCACCATTCTCCCCATTTGTTACACCAATCTTTATGTTACTCCTACATTTCTTTCTCATTGTTGTTCTTTTACATAGAGAAGAATATTTCTTTCTCAATGTTTGAGGTCATACTCCTAAGAAAAAAGAGCAGTACAATGCAATGAACATACCTCTCTGGAGGAAAACTTGAATCCTAATAATTAACTATGCCCTTCTTTAAAGGAAAAAGGAGGGTATAATTCCCAAGCCTTATAATTCTTTTAAGGTTCCATGCATATTAAGACCATTATTTTTCTAATTTAATATTTTTAGTCTTCCCATTTGCTTTGAGGCATCAAACAAATCTTTTATTATTTTTCCCAGGTGGAAAATAAAAGCGAAAAACCAGAATTAACCTTGGATACTAAACAAGTCCTGTATTACATTTTTATTGACAAAAATAATCAATCATTTATACATGATAATCTGTTGGTGATAATGCAGCAATAATTTTCTAATCTAGAGAGACAAGTGTTTAGATTCAATGCACAAAATTTAAAGGTGAGGTATTTATTTCAAAATCACTCATAGTGGGTCTTTGTTTTGATCTTTACTTTAGCTATGTAAAGAAGCTTCAATATTTAATTCAAAGACATGTCCATCCAAGAAACATCAGCAATTGGGTTCATATCAAGTGGCCAAACTCAGTCACAAAGACAAATTGATATTCAATGTAATATTAATGCAAGTGCTGGTCAATGGCCATTGAAAACTGCTGTATTTCCTATAAACGTCAAATAAAATTCAAAACCTTTCTATTTTGTTGATTGTGAAGAAAAATGGGAAGGTACAAAATGTTTCCATAGAAAATATTATTTTGGAAAAGTTGCGCTTACCTTCTGTACCAGAATTAAGTGATGGCATTGTCTTCACAGAGGATATTGCTTTTTCTGCAGCTCCCATTGCTGTTTTAACAATTTCACCATCTATGAAAGGGGCATTCTTTTCAGGACCAATGACAGCAGAAGAGTCCACACATGGTTTAACAGCACATGTTCCGACAAAAGAACAAGCAGGAAATGAGGTGCACGGAGCAGCTGAACAATGACAAGCATACGGGCAATATGAACAGATGAAATTTGACATAGAAGGTTGGCTGGCAGGGACAGAACAATCTTGAGAATTGCAGCAGCTACCCCAATGTTGACTTGAACCAAACCCTTCAGCACGAGGACATTGATAGTCATAACCACCAAGTTGCTGAAGCTGATGCAGAATCCTTTGCCTCTTCTCCTCAAGATCATAGTATTGACCAAGCAACTGGTTATAACCTTGTCCATTTTGTGAATATGAATAGTCATTGACTGCTCGGGTGTATTGGCCAATTGACGAATCTACACAAGGTGCAGGCTCAACAGAAGCTGAACAATGATTTTCCTCAACTTGTGTGGGACTTTTAGTCTCTTCTAGTTCTATTGCAGTGTCTGATGCAACATTGTTGTCATCTGCATCTCTACATACATTTAACATTTACAACATCATATCATATAAACGAAAACTTAGACAATCCAAAACTGATTAAACAAACACACACATATTCAGATTGAATTCAATAAACTAAACCAACACTATTATATATATAATTTTAAAATTCAAAAATAATTACAACTAAATAAAAACTTTTTTTTTTTTTTAAATTTCAATACCTTTGCTTCCATGACATTTTAGAAGGAAATGAAGCAAAAAATTAAAAGGGTTTTTGGGTTTTAGGATTACCTAATAGCCTCATGACTTTCATCTGCAATAATTCCACCATCCTTGCTTTTCTTACCGTGCATTTTCTGTAGACAGAAAAGGAAGATTAATTCCTGTAAACATCAAAAATAGGGAGGAATTAAACTTAAAAAGGACCTTGTACTTAGATACGGCATCGTCGAAGGCCTTGATAAGAGCGGAATCATCCCATAGTTCTCCCTCTTTTCCCATATACTCTCCTCTCTGCGCTTGTCTAAGCTGAGTTATCAACCAAAACACCTTTGCCAAACTAAAGCTAAACCGTTATTTATTTCTTTGTGGAATCGGGTTGTGCACTAGTAAACTAAACGCTTTTTTTTTTTTTTTGGCGAAAAAAAAAAAAAAAGTAAACTAAACGCATTTAAAATATTCGAGTTAGAATTATTTAATTTGATTACACATTAAACATAAATAGTAAGTTTTAATTTTTTTTTTAATAGATAAGTTTTAATTTTAATTTAATAGATTCAAGTAATCTAGAATTTTTTTTTAACTTTTAAATAAGATGCAATTAATTTAAGCGTAAATTACTATTTAATTCTTTGATTTTGACAAAATTTATATTAAAGTCCCTTTATTTTGGGAAATTAATTAAAACGTGCCTTAATTTTAATTTTGTTAAATACTTTGATCCTTTCATTTATTTTCACCGTTAAATACATAAAAAAGACTAAAATGTCCTTTATTTACTCTTAAATTTTCCATTCCACTCAACAATCATATAAAAACAGCCACCTCAAATGCCAAAACAACCATCACCACTAGCAAAGCCACCAACAAAATCAATTAAAAATCAAACAAAATATCAAGGCAGAAAATTTATGATTACTATTCAAAACACAAAAACAAAAATTAAAAATAAAAAGCATTGTTTTTTACGATAGAGCATGAAAGAAAGCTAACCCAAATAAATTCAAATTGATTGTGCAGAAATTGAATATTAAAAGAAGAAATGAGAAAGATTTATTGTACATATTTTTTTTAGGCTTATTGTTGAAGGGTTAGTTTATAAGCATAAGAGAGAAAGATTTATGGCAAGAGGAAATTAATGCATTTGTAGATTTGGGGCAAGAGGCAATTAATGCATCATTTGTTCATGGTGGTAGTGAAGGGATTTACTCGTTGAAAATCTAAATAAACCAACTTCATCCCTGCATGCTAACAATGACTCTTTATACAATAATACTAGTTTTATTTTTTGGAGTTTAATTTTCTAGTTTGGTTATATATAAATATGAGATTTCATGGTTTTGTGGGTGGAAAAGTATTTTTATTTATTTAAATGATTTTTGTGCTAATTATTCTAGACATTAATGAAGTAGTATGAAGATTTGATTTCACAAAGAAGAATAGAGAGAGGAGAAAGAGAAGGATCTGAGTGGTTGTAGAGAGAATGGTATTTTAGTCTGTAAAAATTATTTTTTTTTATTTTTTAAAATAATTTTTTAACGAAATTTTTAAAAAAAAAATTGGATGGAAGGATCAAAGTGTTAAACAGAATTAAAAATGAGGGACATTTTAATTAGTTTCTCAAAATAAAAAGACCTTAGTGTAATTTAGTCAAAATCAAAAGACTAAATAGTAATTTACCCTTAATTTAAAATGGTAATAATATTATTTAATGAACCTTTATCTCAATGAAACTAGGAGTTGTTATACCTTAGGCCTAATGTAATACCTAAGCATTTCGTGGCTCACTCTAATTGTTAATGATGCTAAAAGACCAGATCCTTGAATAATAGTGTGGTATAAGAGTAATAAGGAATTGGGTAGGAATCTTATGACATAATGTGTGATGTTTGCCTAATACATGATTTTATTATGACTAATTATGCTTTAATGATTTAAAAAGTGTTCATATAATGATATAGGCAAAAAAGTTAGAAAACATAAAAATTGAAAGCTATAGTGAAAGGTGAAGAAAAGAATTTAAAAGGAAAACTTCCAAACTTGTTAATGGGCCTATGGGCTTGTTATTGGGTCTTGATATAGCAAGGGCCCAAGCCTAACTTAAGAAGGCCAACCTATTAGGCCTAAGAGTTATAGAATATCTAAACTTGTGAGCAAAAGTGGTTGGCCCATGAGAATAGACAAAAGATGTTGTAGTGAGTGAGTCATAGGCATTTGACTATCTAGCCACCAAAATGGACTAAGCCAAAATCCTAAACCAAGTGAAACTCTCACTTTTCCTACATATGAGTCTAAGTTCACTTTGGGCACTCCAATGCTTCATGATGATCATCACCATTATAGAGAGAATTCTAGCTATCCAACTTGACACAATCTTAGCCATTCATTAAGATCAAATCCTAACCTTTGGATATGGCTTGATAAATCCTCACCATCCAACTCAATAAATATATAAGCAAGATTATATAAAGATATCACATTTAGCCTCTCTCTACACCAAAATCCTATACCAAAGAAAGAAATTCCCTTTACCCCACTTGCAACAAGAACCTTGGTAAATTAGAGCTAATCAAGGTGAGAAATTATGTTTTTCTATTCTTTTCTACACTTTAAGGTTAATTTTAGTGTTTTGGTTGTTTAGATATTTCTCTTACACCATAGGAAGAATTCGACCATAGTAGTGAATGACTAAGGAAAAGTTATATATTCTAATTAAGTTCACCTATGGCTATTTTAGATAAAGAAGAGTGAATTAGAAGTGTTAGAATGACTTTGAGAACATGATTCAAAACTTAGAAGTCTTAGAGACATGAACATAGTCAAAAGAGGAACCTAGTGTTCTAATATTAAATGGTGATAATTAAGTAATCATATATGTTATATGATATGTCAATTTCATATTTCTTTAGCTAATTTAAAATTTTGATTAGGAATTAGAAATTTTCCTCAATTTGATATAAATGCGATAAGTTAGGGTTCATGTAAATAAAAGTAAATTAACTCAAATTCATTGGTGTGCATTGATTGCCTAGGTGTTAATTTGATGAATCTCTAGTCAATTTGAGATTTGAAGGTGAAATTGATAGTTTCCCCAAATTGTAGTGTTTAGAGCAATTTGGAAATTTTGAGACCTATACTTGAAATCATGAAATTGAATGGGAAATCTAGCTTTGAAATGATTAGAAATAAGAATGAGTATATGTATGATACAATTGATACATTTCTATTGTAATTTAAAGCAATGAATAAGTAAAGGATATGATTAGTTACACTATTAGTTACTAATTGTTATGTAATTGAAATGTGATGAGTGTAGAACTTCAAGACAAGGGCAAAGAAATTATTCAAGAATGTGAGGGATCTTAAACTAGCCAAGAACGAATAATCATTAGGAGCAAAGGAGTTAAGGTGAGTACTTAATAATATGATGTAATTATGTCATGTTATTTGCAACTATTGATTGAAATGTCATCCTTTGATACATGCCCAAAAAGGGAGATTGAATATGTGTTGCCCATGAATTGTGAGTGTCACATCCCAATTTCAGAGATATGACAGTCTTAGAATATGGGGAGACATAAAGTTATCCATGCCTATAAAACCCACTCATGCATATAATAACCTTGCCTAAGATCGTACCGAACCTCATGCATTAACTTGATAAAACCTTTTATAAAGAAAAATCTTAAATTGCAGAAGAATAGTTAAATATACTTAAAACATAATCCCAAAATAAATGAACATTTTAAGACTCCAAAATAAATCATCAAACATATCGTTCCAAAATAAGAACTCCTAGAGCGTCTAGAGACTTATCCTAACATATCATAGTAATAACTTTGACAAGGAAATTTCTTAAGTAGAGTAGGTTGCTTGAGTGATCACCTTGCCTCCTCATATTACTCACCTACAATCACACAAGCAAAAGAGGTGAGATAGATAATCTCAATGAGTAAATAATAAAACTTGTAAAATCACATATATCCCTTTATAAGGGTCTATGATTCATAAATCATGGTTTGCAAATGAGTAAGGTTCACAGAAATCAACTTGTAACTTGCAAACTTATAAAGAGTGATGGCTATTAGCTCATTCACTCATGGGAGAGGTGGCCTTATACCAAATTCCAACTCCTAACTTGTAACTTGTAAAGAGTTGTGAAACTAATTGGGCTTTATGGCTAGAACCGCCCCTTCTAGCTGAGGTGGATACACTATCTCTATACATTGGGTTAAGACCATGTGCACAGGTACCGCTGATTACCCACATCGGCACGAGGACTTCTGCATAAAGGGTTCATAAATACCACAGCTAGAGCTAATGGCAAGCACTTATAACAATAGCATTTAAGAATGTAATCATATGTAACATAATAACAATAGCAGTTTAACTTGTTAGGTAAAAGATAATAACAGTGTGGTTCTAGAAAGGAAATAAGGTAAGGCAACAAATCACAAAGGTACTATATTATAATTGAATAATAAAAAATGATTTAGGACCAATTGTCCTTTGCAACCCAAGCTTTCAAAAAATCATATAGTCATAATTAAAAGTATAATAGAACTTGGGTTTTAAGATATCAAGGGTTCACAAAACATGATAACTTTTACTTGTAACTTGAAACATAATGTTTACTCACCTTATGGTTCCTTTGCTCCTAGTACTTGTAGCCTTTGAACCTCTAATACTCCTTAAGCTCTAACATAACATTTAATTCATACTTATTATTTGCTTAATCATCATGCTATCCTATCCCATAACTACCCCATGCACATATAACATTCATATACACTTGGAGTTGCACTTATCACTTGTACATAACATGTTGCCTTTCAAAGTCTTGCATCCTTAGCTCTTATAAACTCACATGAAATCACATTATAACTCATATTATAAATTTTCTAAAGTCAAACATAATATATCATGATCTTAATATCCATTCAATCTAACATTCAACTTAGTATACTTACACTTTCCATTTATATCACTTGACAAGTAACCTTTCACATGTCATGTTTATCTCTTATGATTAATTCATACAATCAATTTCATAGTCAAATCAAGATCATTAATTCATCATTACTTCATCATAAAACCTATTTCCCATATTACTTATTCACATTCACATATTAATCACAATATAGGGTTAAGATACCCTAAGTATATCTAATTATCTTTAGACTTGTCTATAACCATTCCTTCAATCAACACATAATTTAATCATTTATCATTCATGCATACATGTCAATAATCATTAAAATACATCATATAAAAATTATAGAAATTGGAATAAAAATCCCTATATTGGCCGAATGCCCTATTTAAGGAAAGCATGAATTTCTTACTTTTTGCACTTTTCGTTCATTACAGTAATAAGCCAAAACATAGTTTAAACCAAGATTTTTTATGTAATCATAAAAAAAATCATTTTAGAATTCTTTAATGCACAAATCGGCAGCCATGTATTTATATATGCATGCAAAATTTCCAACTTCAGATTTTAGGATGAAAACCATGAATCTTTCTCTTTTTTGATTCTTTCTGGTCATTACAGTAATATGTAAACACATTATTTAAACTATTATTCCTCATCTATACATAACAAAAATTAGTTTAGAATCCAATTATATACAAATTGGCAGCCCTTGGTACTCCTTATGCATGAAAATTCCAATTTTAAGTTATAGGGTAAAAATCATGAGTTTTTTTGTTTTTCAGTATTTTCTTATCATTACAGTAATATACAAAAATATAATTTAAATCAATATTTTTCATTTAAACATAACAAAAATCAATTTAGAACACAATAGAACACAAATCAGCGGCCCTCCCCTTGTTATGCATGAAATTTCAAATTTTGAGTTTTAGGGTTCACCTTTAGAAGATTCGTGTAGAGAGGTTTGTGTTTTTAGTAGAAAAATCGATTTCACTCCCAAAAATTCACCTAGGCCAAATTTAATCAATAGAAGTCAGTAAATAATCAGTTTAAAATAATTTTCTCATGATTAATTTCATAAAAATCAAATAGCAAATTGAAAGGAAAGGAAAAACTTACGAAACGATCGCGAAATCGCAAGGTTTGAAGTTATTTTGTGAATTTCGGTTGAGAGATTATTTTTGAGAGAATTTTCTGCTGGAAATATGAGAGAAATTAGAATGGTGGTTGTCTAAACTAGGGCTGGCTGAATTCTCCTTTAAATATTTAGGGTTTTAGGCAATTTCCAAAATTACCCTTAATGAGCTAGATGATGAGTGTTTTGGTGTAGTGGGCTGATTATAGGTAATTAAAAATAAAATATTTTTCTTATCATTTTTATTAAAATTCCCCCTCAAAAATTTATTTAAAAATATTTTAAAAATGCTCATAAAAATTATTTTATGCTTAAAAATCATTTTGTGCATGAAAATTCAATTTATGTGAAATAAATATTTTTATGCTTATGCATTTCATATAAATCACTTACTTCATCAATAATAATTCAAATTATGCATATTAGAGCTAATCTAATATACCACATACGCATTGATCACATAACTCATAAATTTCATAAAAGCACTTACTTAGACATATTAGGTCTAAATTCAAGAAATTAGATCACGAAACTCCTAGGATAAATGTGGATTGCTATGATAGAAATCAAATAGTAATTTGAAAGGAGAGAAAAACTTATAGAAACGGTATCAAAATTGCAAGATTAGAAGGCATCTTGTGAATTTTGGTTGAGAGAATTTTCTACTTGAAATATGATAGAAAACAGAATGGTGGCTATCTAAAAAGGAGCTATCCTAATTTAGCTTTAAATATTAGAGTTTGGGTGCAATTTTCAAGTTTACCCTTAATGACCTAGGTTATGAGTGTTTTGGTGTAGTGGGCTTTTGGAAAATTTGGCCTTTTATTTAATTTATGAGTTGATTATTGACAATTAAAAATAAAATATTTTTCTTATTATTTTCATTAAAATTTTTCCAAAATATTTATTTAAAAATATTTTAAAAATACTCATAAAAATTATTTTATGCTTAAAAATCATTTTTTGCATGAAAATTCATTTTATGTGTAATAAATTATTTTATATCCATGCACTTCATATAAATCACTTATTTCACTACAATAATTTATATTATGCATATTATAACTAATCTAATATGCCACATACTCATCAATCATATAACACATAAATTTTCATAAAAGTACTCACTTAGCCATAATAGCTCTAAATTCAAGAAATTTGTCACTAACTCCTAGGGTAGGTGTGGGTTGTTACATTGTTCCCTCTTAAAAGAAATTTGTCCTCAAATTTAGATACTTATATGCTCTCGAAAAGCTGAGGATGCTTCGGTCGCATTTCCTCCTTGGCTTTCCAAGTACACTCGTCCATTCCGTGATTTCTCCATTGGACCTTGATCATGGATATCTCCTCGTTCCTTAACCTTTTCACTTATCAATCTACTATGGCTATTGGCAATTCCTTATAGGATAGTTGCTCATCTATTGCGATGTCTGGCAGTGACAACACATGAGATGGATCTGACACATATTTCCCTAACATCGAGATGTGGAAAACAGGGTGCACATGCGCCATAGTTGGGGGGTAAGGTAAGCTTATAAGACACTTTCCCAACATTATCTAAGATTTTGAAAGGACCAACGAAGTGAGGCGATAGTTTTCCTCTCTTGCCAAATCTCGTAACACCTTTTAGTAGGGAGACCTTTAAGAATATATGATCCCTTACGGTAAAATGTATGTCCTTCCTCTTAGGGTTTGCATAACTCTTTTGTCAACTGAAAGCCATTTTCAGTCAATCTTGAATCAAAGGTACCTTCTCGGTAGTCTCCTTAAGCAATTCTGGCATCTCCACATACTTGTCTCCAGGCTCAACTTAGCAAACTAGAGAATGACATTTCATTCCATATAATGCTTTGTATGGTGCCATACTGATGGACGAATGATAGCTATTATTGTAGGTGAAATCAATCAAAGGTAGATACTTATCCCAGCTACCACCAAAATCCAAAACACACATCCTTAGCATGTCCTTAAGTGTTTGAATTATCCTCTTAGACTGTCCATCTGTTTGAGGATGAAACATGGTACTGAAGTCCAACTGCATTTCTAATGTTTCTTACAACTTTTGCCATAACCTCAAGGTGAATTGAGTGCCTTAATTCGAGATTATAGAAATTGATATTCCATGTAGTTTCATAGTCTCATCAATGTATGATTGTGCATACTAGGCTATAGAATACGTGGTCTTGACTTGTAGAAAATGGGCAAACTTTGTCAGTCGGTCCACTATGACCCATATAGAGTCATATCCTTTGGAGGTTTTAGGTAACCCAACTACGAAGTCCATAGTGATATGTTCCCACTTCCATTCAGGTAGTTGAATCTTTTGAAGCAATCCAGAGGGTTGTTGGTGTTTATACTTGACTTATTGGCAAGTTAGGTAGGATGCCACAAACTTAGCCACATCCTTCTTTAGCCTAGGTTGCCAATAACTTGCTCTCACATCATTATACATCTTGGTAGTTCTAGGATGAGCACAGTAAGGTATCTGATGTGCCTCTTTCAATATCTTTTCCCTTAGTCCCTCCACATCAGGCATGTATACTCTCTTTCCACACTTTAGAATCTCATCAACAACTTTGAGTTTAGGGTTTTTTCCTTTCTTAGTTTTATCTTTTAACTTAACCAAGTGTGGGTCCTTATCTTGTGAAGCCTTAATCTCCTCCACTAGCTTTGACTTCATTTGAAAATGAGCCACTAAAGCTCACGATTCTCCAATCTCTAGCCTCAAGCCTTGACTAAACAATCCTTTTAACTGCTTCACGATCAGCCCTTTTAACCCCATCGATTTCTGACTAAAACGTCCGCCACAATGTTCACTTTTTCAAGATGGTAGAGAATATGGCAGTCATAGTCCTTCAATAGTTTGACCCATCTTCTTTGCCTTAGGTTAAAGTCTCTCTGGCTCAAGATGTACTGAAGACTCTTATGATCCATGTTGATCTCACACTTTATTCCATACATGTAATGTCTCTATATCTTTAGAGCGAACACTACTACGGCCAATTCCAAGTTGTGAGTAAGGTAATTCACTTCATACTTATTGAATTGTTGCGATGCATAGGCGATGACTTTACCATTTTGTATAAGGATGCATCCAAGTCCCACTCTCGAGGCATCGCAATAGACTATGAACCCTTCTTCACCTTCAGGTAAGGCCAAAACTAGAGCTAATATCAGACATTTCTTAAGCTTTTAAAAGCTCTCCTCACAAGACTCCTCCCAATTAAACTTTACTTTCTTTCTTATCAACTTGGTCAATGGTAATGCTATCTTAGAGAAGTCTTATAGAAATCTACGATAATAACCGGCCATGCCCAAGAAACTTTAAACATAAAAAACTGTTATGGGCTGTGGCCAATTTGCTACCGCTTTAACCTTTTTAGGATTAATTTGAATTCCTTCCTTACTTACTACATGTTTAAGAAAGTTTACAGACTTTATCCAAAACTCACACTTCAATAACTTTATGTAAAGCTTGTGGTCACATAGCGTCTACAACACGATCCTTTGATGCTCCTCATGCAGTTCTTTGCTCTTAAAGTAAATTAGGATGTCATCAATGAAAATGATCATGAACTTGTTAAGGAATGGTCTGAATACATCAAGTCTATGAAAGCAGCAAGAGCATTTGTCAGACCGAATGGTAGGACTATGAACTTATAATAAATGTATCTTATACAAAAAGCAGTCTTGCAAATGTCATCTCCATGGACTTTTAGTTGATGATAGCCAGAACTCAAGTCGATCTTGAAGAAATAACTAGCTCCTTGCAGTTGATAAAAAAGGTCATCTATCCTTGGCAAAGGATTCTTATTTTTCACAGTGACTTTATTGAGCTGGTGATAATCGATGCACATCCAGAACAAGCCATCCTTCTTTTTCATGAACAACACTAGCGTGCCCTATGGTGAACTGCTCAGTCAGATGAAACCCTTATCAAGTAGGTCATGCAATTATGTCTTTAATTCTTTTAACTTTGCCGGTGCCATACGATATGGCGGTATAGATATAAGCTACATACCCTGTAGCAGTTCAATGTTGAACTCAATCTCTCAATTCGATGGTATTCCAGGTAAATCCTTAGGAAAAACATCCATGAATTCATCCATCACTGGCATGCCTTTACCTCGAATGGTATCCTCTTTATCCGTATCAACAACGTGAGCTAAGTATACTTGGCACCCTTTTCTTAACATCCTCTTTTCTCATAAAGCCGATATCAAATTCGGAGGGTTCTCATTCCTATCTCCTTGATATTTAAACTCCTCCCCATCCTTAGTTTGAAACTCCACTAACTTCTCTCTACAGTCAATACAAGCTCCATGCTTATATAACCAATCCATCCTTAAAATTATGTCAAATTCTAACACATCTAGTTATAGCAATTCTACAGGAAGTTTTTGTCCATAAATGGCTACCTCATAGTCCTTAAACACATATTTCACTTCCATCACTTCTCCCAAAGGAGTTGACACTACTAAAGGTTCATGCATTAATTCCTTATTTCTACCAAGCCTCTTAGCAAAACATGGAGATACAAATGAATGCATAGCACTAGAATCAATCAAGCATCTTGTACTAAAGGTTTGAATGGGATGATTCCTTCTTCTACTAAATTAATATTCTTGCTTTGACTATACTTGATATTTACATAAGTGATAGAGAAATCCCCACCTTTCTTATTATTCTAGTCTATATGGTAGCGTCTAAGCCATAAATTTCTTAATATAATTCACTTACTTCATACCATATACAATTCACTTACTTCATACCATATACTTATGTATGTATAATGTAACTGATTTATTTCATTCTCCTACTGATCATTACTAGATATCATTTCTCTTATTATGATATCAATCACAATTATCATTTAATAACTCCATATAATTCATATATCAAACCATTGTAACATGTAAGCATTTTATACATCATAGCATTATACTTATTAATCATTAATCTAAATTGGATCAAAACTTAGTCAACTTCTCTTTCTAATCCATTTAACCCTACTATCATATTATCATACTTAGCATGCATTTTACATGAGCACCCATCATGTAATATTACATCACAGGACACATATCACCTAGCATATATCACATATCATGGCATGTATCATGTATCCTAATCATGTAACATATATCTTATAGCATAAAGAATTCTTCTATCATATAAAAGTCAATCATGACATAAGCAATAAGGCATTAACACTAGGTAGCTAAGTAGTCAAAGAAATATCATTCATATCATATAAGTCCTACATCCCTAGGCCAATCATGACCAATTACTTGCTCTAGTCCCCCTTAGGTCCTTCATTAAGGAAATCGTCGGTTAGCTTCCAAGATTGAGTAGGCAAATAATCAATGGGAGAGCACTTGAGAGCGACATGACCACTGCTGCCACATTAGTAATAAAGGAGATCTCTATATTGCCGGTGACTAGTCGAAGACAAGGACCTCCATAGTGAGTAGTCTCTCCCCTGCCCAAGAATCCTTGCCCTAATTTTCTCAATATCCTCTCTCAAAGCATGAACTAAGGATCTAAGACATCTATTTTCCTCCATCAAGTCTGAGTAGTCACTTTCCAATTTCTAAATCTTATTGTGGACCCAGTTATAGTCCAAGCACTCCTCAGGGGTCTTTTTCTCTCTTGAGGTGAATCACAGTCACACCTTCTCAAACATTTCTGGCCAAGTCCTTTTGCACATCACATGAGGTGCTCTAGGTTGGGATCCTCTAGCACGGGTAATCTTCTTAGTCATCTGAAGAAAAAATCATAAAGCGCACAAGCAAAAACAACAAGGAGTACTATAACTTATTAAGATTTCGCAAAACTATACTAGAGATAGATTGCAAGTGATATGATAGGAAAATTCATATGCTCTAGGATTATACTTAATCAATCCTATAGACAAAAAAGTCTAAACTAGACTTTTAAAACTATAGTTCTGATACCAACTTTATCACATCCAAAATTTGTAGATATGATAATCCTAGAACATGGGGAGACATAAGGTCACCCATGCTTGTAGAACTTACTCATGAACATATAATCACTGCCTAAGATCATACCAAAACCCATGCATTAACTTAACTAAACCATTTATAAGAAAACTTTAAGTTACAGAAGAATAGTTAAAATATACTTTAAATACAACCCATAAGAAAATAATGATTAGATTCTAAATGAAGTCACCAAAGCATAATGTTTCAAAATAAATTCCCAAAACAAATATTCTTGGAGCATCTAAGGATGACACTTCATATCATAGCAAGGTAAATAACTTAAACAAGGAAATCCCCCAAGCAAAGTAGATTGCTTGAGCCATCACCTTACCTCCTCATAATGCTCACCTGAAACCACACAAGGAAAAAGGGGTGAGATAGATGATCTCAATGAGTAAACAATATAGCTAATACAATAACACATATCCCTTAAAAAGGACCTATAGCTTATAACACATAGTTCATGATTTAAAATTCATGGTTTATAGTTTGCAATTTAGCAAGGTTCACAAAAATCACACTTATAACACTTATCACTTATAAAGAGTTGACAGCTATTTTAGCTCATTCACTCTAGGGAGAGGTGGCTTATACCAAATTCCAACTCCCAACCCATCCCTTATAAAGAGTCGTGAAACTGATCAGGCTCCACAGTTAGAATCACCCCTTCTAGTTGAGGTGGATACACTACCTCTATCCATTAGGTTAAGACCATGTGCATAGGTTTTGATAATTACCCACATTGGCACGAGGATTTTTGCATAAAGGGTTAGAGGTGCGATAGTTAGAGCTAATGGTAATCACTTATAACAATAGCACTTAAGAAAATAATAACATGTAGCATAACAGCAATAGCAGTTTAACTTATAAACAAAAGATAAATAATAGTGTGGTTCCAGAAAGAATATTAGGTAAGGCAACCATTATAAAGGATCCTTCATGTCATTGAATAACAATAATGGCTTTGAACTAATTGTCCTTTGGCAACCCAAGCTTAACAAAGAAATCATATAATTATAATTAAAAGAAGAAAAAGACTTGGGTTTCAAGAATCTCAAAGGTTCCCATAACATAATCACTTGTAATTGTAATATGAATATAATATTTACTCACCTTGTGGTTCCTTTACACCTAGTACTTGTAGCCCTTTTGAACTTCTACTACTACCCAAGCTCTAACATAATATTTAATTCAATACTTAGTATTTACTTAATATCATGCAATGCTATCCCATAACTACCCCATGCACATAGAATATTCACATAAACCTAGAGTTGCACTTATAAGTGCACTTATCATTTGCACATAACATGTTCACTTTTAAAGTCTTGCACACTTAGCTTTTATAGGCCCATATGAAAACACATTATAACTCATACCAATACTTTTCTAAAGCCAAACACAATATATAATGATCTTAATATCAATTCCATTTATCATTCAACTTAGTACACTTAACACCTTCCATATATATTAACTTAACAAGTAACCTTTCAAGTAGCATGCTTATCTCTTATGAATAATTTGTACAATCAATCTCATCATTCATTTAAGATCATTAACTCATTATTAACTCATCATAAAACTTATTTCCCATATCACTTAATCACATACACATATTAATCACATCGTAGAAATAGGGTTAGGAAATCCTAGGTATACCTTATTGTCTTTAGACTTGTCTAGAGTTATTCTTTCAATTAACATGCAATCACATTAATCATTCATGTATACATGTCAATAATCATTAAAATATATCACATAAAAATTATAGAAATTGGAATTGAATTCCCAATGTAGGTAGAATTATACAATCAAGGAAGATCATGAACTTTCTTACTTTTCACACTTTCCGTTCATTACAGTAATATGCAAACACATTATTTAAACCAATATTTTTCATGTAAACATGTCAAAAATCATTTTAGAATGCTCTAGTATACAAATTGACACCCATATAGATACATATGCATAAAAATTTTCTAACTTTAGGTTTTGGGATGAAAACCATGAATCTTTCTTATTTTTGGTACTTTTCGATTATTACAGTAATATTTAAACTAATATTTTTTATGTAAACATGAAAAAAATAATTTTAGAACATCAACATATAGGAATTAGCAGCCATAAGTAAACCATATGCATGAAAATTCTAATTTTAGGGTTTGTAATGAAAATCATGAGTTCTCTTACTTTTCGGTGTTATCCAATCATTACAGTAATATACAAAAATATAATTGAAATCAATATTTTTCATCTCAACATAATAGAAATTAGTTTATAATACAAATATGTGCAAATTGGCAGCCCCCCTTGTGTTTATGTATGAAATTTTAAATTTTGAGTTTTAGGGTTCACCTTTGGAGGATTCGCGAAGAAATGTTTGTGTTTTTGGTGGAAAAATCGATTTCTCTTTCAAAATTCTACCTAGGCTGAATTTATCAAGAAAAAATAAAGTAAATGCACAGCCCAAAATAATTTTCTCATGATTAGTTTCATAGAAATCAAATCATTTGAAAGCAGAGAAAAACTTACGAAAACGGTTGCGAAATCGCATGGTTTAAAGTACCTTGTGAATTTTAGTTAAGAGAAATTTTTTGAGAGAATTTTCTACTAGAAATATGATAGAAAATAGAATGGTGGCTATCTGACAAGGGGCTGGCCAAATTTAGCTTTAAATATTAGGGTATGGGTGCAATTTCCAAGTTTACCCTTAATGAGTTAGGTTAGGAGTATTTTGGTGTAGTGGAATTTTGAGAAATTGGGCCTTTTATTTAATTTATGGGCTGATTATTGGTAATTAAAAATAAAATATTTTTCTTATTATTTTCATTAAAATTTTCCCAAAATATTTATTTAAAAATATTTTAAAAATACTCATAAAAATTATTTTATGCTTAAAAATCGCTTTTTGCATGAAAATTAATTTTATGTGCAATAAATTATTTTATGTTCATGCACTTTATATAAATCATTTATTTCACCATAATAATTCATATTAAAACTAATCTAACATACCACATACTCATCGATCACATACTCATTAATCACATAACACATGAATTTTCATAAAAGTACTCACTTAGCCATAATAGCTCTAAATTTAAGAAATTTGTCACTAATTCCTAGGGTAGGTGTGGGTTGTTATAGTCCAAAACAAATCAAAGAGAAACCTTAACTTCCTAAAGGTTTTTGAGAGAGGATCTTGAATAAAAATTGGGCAACCAAAAGAGGAATTCAAGAACACCAAAGAAACCAAATGGAAACTTGAAAGTGAGCTAAGTGTGGATGATCTAGAGGCTTCAAACTTGGGAAGCTCTTTGTTAATGAAAGATGGAATCTTTAAGATGTAATATGATTACTTTTTCTTCTTCTTTTTATACATATGTGTTTTACACACAAATTAATTGATTGCTTGAATGAATGTTTGGATTTAATTGGGTGAAGTGAAATTTTAAAATGTTTGAAATTTCTCCTCACCACCTTGCTTTCGCCGCGATTGGCTCTACTATTCCTTTAAAAACACCCTATTTGGCCAAGATAGGGTTTCCAAACCTTTGATGTTTAATTCCAATTGCATGTCTAATTGAGCTTTCCCATGCTTGAACTGAATGATTTAAGGCTCAATTGGAGAATTGATAGCATGAAATGTGTTTTCCCCAATTTCCATGATTCGGTGACTAAGGGTTTCTTAAACCAATTGGAATTAATTTCAATTGGACAACTAATTTTACCTATATGTAAACCAATTTGATGACTTTAAAGTCAATTTAAAGTTCAATTTATCAATTGATGATTTTCAACAATTTGGGACTTAGTTAAATTTGGTTCTCCCAAATTGGGTGACTTAATTGCAATAGGTGTTGTAATTAAGTCCAATTACATATGTATGCCTTGTATGATGTGTTAATTGGCCTAATTGAGCAAATGTATAAGAATTGTGGAACTTAGATCATTTAGCCATGACATGAATCGATGTGCCTAAGTACTATAATTTGATTTAATTGTGAGGTTGAACATGTGTATGTAAGAATGATGATTACATCGCTTGATTGTGTACAACTTGTATAATGTGTGAAATTGCTTACCATAAGCCATTTTGCTGCAACATGTGTCTAAGCCTTAGTGCTCTATAATTGATAATGAGTAAGTGAATGAGTCAACCTAAATGGTATGACTTCAAGTGTTTGTTGAATTGATAAGTTAATTGTGTAGCCTTAGAGAGTATAGTAGGGTAGGCCTAAGACTAAGCTAAAGTCAAGTTACGTTTGAATGTGGTACTACGTGAATGTGAATGGTATAATTGCATTATAGAGGACAAGGGAGAAGTGATGCTTATGAAGTCGAGGAGCATCATTAATTTAGGAGTAAAGGATCTAAGGTGAGTATATGATATGCTAAAGTAATATATGCATCCATATATATGACATTTGATAACCACATGAAAACTATTGAAATCCTAGCAACTATTCCTCAATCGTATCTTTCAAACCCTAAAGTGGTATTTCATTTGCTTTGTTAAGATAAATTATTGATGGCCTTTGGCCTATTGCTAAATTGGATAAACCTTTTGAATTTATTAGAACCTTAATTATTATATGCAATTAACGTTAAAACCCTATTGCTTTCTTCTGACATATTTTCTTTCATTTATGCCACAATGTTTGTATCATCCTTAAATGATAACTCTTTTTAAATCATTGAATGCCTTTAACGTAATACTAATTTGTATGCCTTACTAAAACCATTCATATCTAAATGTCTACAGGAGAACATCATTGAGACACCACATCTTTCCTATATGCCATACTAGTCAATCATCATAAGCTATCTTACATATGTGAAATCCCATTGGATTCATAAGACATTACATCTTTCAAAGGTTTATATATATATATATATATATATATATATATATATATATATATATATATATATATATATATATATATATATTATAGATTGAACAATATGGCATATCTATATATATATATATATATATATATATGCCATATTGTTCAATCTATAATATATATATATATATATATATATATATATATATATATTATAGATTGAACAATATGGCATATATATATATATATATATATAGATATGCCATATTGTTCAATCTATAATATATATATATATATATATATATATATATATATATATATATATATATATATATATATATATATATATATATATATATATTATAGATTGAACAATATGGCATATCTATATATATATATATATATATATGCCATATTGTTCAATCTATAATATATATATATATATATATATATATATATATATTATAGATTGAACAATATGGTATGGTGTATATATATATATATATATATATATATATATATATATATATATATATATATATATATATATATACCATATTGTTCAATATATATATATATATATATATATATATATTGAACAATATGGTATATATATATATATATATATATATATATATATATATATATATATATATATATATATGCCATATTGTTCAATCTATAAGATATATTATTCTATATGATATCCTTTAAAGCAGAAATCCCTGAATAATGTGGGGTTATAAATTAGACCTGTGTTTATGGTAAAAAGCCAGCAGATAGGGTGAGGGTATCGGGACCTTAGCTAGGAGGGGTTTGATGGTTCTAGCTATATGACCTGATCAGTCATATGTTCGTAAGTGTTATATGAAAGAGTAAGCAAAGCACTAGCCACTACTCTATCTATTTATAAATGGGAAGTATACTGCTTCCAATTTTATTGATTTTTGCTAAATTATTTCATGAGATACCCTTTTCTATGAGTTAATTCATTCTTTAACTCATCTATACCTGTATAGAATATCATATCCTTACTGAGTTTATCTCACCCCTTTTAATGGTTTATACTTTTTAGGAGATCTAGAAAAGCAAACAAGGTAATCATCTCTAGTATCATGCCATCGCTTAAGAGGTTATGCTGCTAATGAAGATAGTTTTGCATTGCTAATGAAGATAGTTTTGTGTTAAGTTTTGGTGATCTCTAAAATCCTTTTAGAGTTGCAGGCATCATATGATTATTGTCTTTAATTTATAGATTTTTATTTATTTGATAATGCATTTGGTTTGTAATACTTAGAAGTTTCAATTGTTAGCATGGTTACTATGATGCATGACTTGATATGGATTATGATATGATATGACACAAACGATGACTTTAGTGAATTATAAAGTAATTAATTATACATGAGTAATGGTTAATAAATGAAAGATAATACAAATAGTTGGGCCATGATCTCGGGTTTGCAATATAAAGGCTTAAAGTAATGCTCAATGGGTTTCACGGGTTTGGGTAGCCTTATGTCTCCCTATATCCTAAGATCGTCACATCTTAAGGATGGAATGTGATATTTAGCCGTAACATTTTTTCCATTTTCAAGCTTCAGGATCACTTCCCTTTTTTTTGAAATTTTAGTACTTGTCATTTCCTTCATATAAATACAAATATGAGAACTTACACTAATATCAAGTATCTAAGCTTTTGATGAACCATGTGAAATATTAGAAATCAAATGATTAAAAGACACACCTTTCAAAGCCTTACCCTTCCCTTTGTTCCTTTTATTGCCCTTTAAGGATTCCAAATACTTTGGGCAATTCTTCTCTAATGTCCACTTTGGTCATAATGGAAACACTTTCCACTATTATCTGAAGCTACTTTAGTAGACTTGTCTTTGCTTACCGCACCACTTGGCTTGAGCTTGGAGTCTTTCTTTTTTGTTTTTCTTATGGTAGTCTTGCTACTAGAAGAAGCAACTAGAGCATCCTTACACTTGACTTTCATGGCATTTTGTGCAGTCACAATACTATTATGTAATTCTGCAATAGTAGATTCCTTCTTATTCATATGATACTTTATGATGAAATTAAAGAAGGGATCAAGTAAGGATTCAAGGATCAAATCCATTTGAAGGTTGGCATCCATGGAGAAGTTTAAATTCTCCAATTGCTTAATGAGCCTGCTCATCTTATGAACATATGGCCTAACCTTCTCTCTCTCTTGTATCTTGGTTTGGAACAATTGCTTTGATATCTCATATCTAGCAATTCTACTTTCTTCTTTATATAGCTTACACAATGGAAAAGAAAGTTCCTAGCCTTAACATAATTCTCATGTTGCTTATGCAACTTACTTGACATAGAAGCCAACATGATACATTTTACCAAATATGATCCTCTTGCCACCTCTTTAAGGTGGCATGTTCCTCAGTAGAGGCCCTTTCTAGTAAGGGTCCAAAACATTAGAATTAACCACATAAGCATTCTTTTCATAAGGAAGGACCAATTTAAGTTACCATACTAGCCCATAAAATTAGGTTTAATGATTTATATATAACAAAGTAACTTCCACAATGGTGCTCCCATTAACTTTGTGATTCCTATACTTCCAAGTAAGAAATGGAAATCCATTACAACGGATTTTTAGTACGTGATTGAATTCTTATAAGACTATCAAATACCCTCAAATACACATTTTCATTATTGGGAATTTGACATCTAATAAGTGAACAACACTTGTTCATTACAACTTTTTGTGAGGCTCCATTAATTCGATTCCTAATGCTTACGACCTTAGATACACATTGTCATTATTGGTCATTCACATTAGTCAAGTCAAACTCATCGAACTAACAAGTCTAGAGAATTCAACATTGCAAGGCTCAAGTACTCTTTGCCATTATTGCCAAGCTATGCATTTCATACTTGCAACATTACATGCTATCTGATAACTTTAAAGAAATTATTATTCTAATGGAGAACCATGACTTAATATTTCATTTAGATGATTTTCTAGGCTTTAATTTTAGGTCTCATTTTACACATTATTCATATTAGCGTACATCATATGTATAATACATATCACATATATATAACTAAACGAACAATATAAACACAGGTTTAATTATTGACTAGCTATGAGCTCAATTCCTAGCCATAAGGGATGAGTTAAAATTTAGGTTAATCAAATTACAAAACATAAGATTACATCATATGAATCTTCATGCTCCTACTGGTCATCTTAATGTGTTGAACCTCTTCTTATTCTTGCATCTCTATATCACCATAAGTACATTTGTATCCTTAGCATACTAGTGTGAGAATTACAATAACAAAAGAGCTCATAAGGCTCAATGAATTTAACTAAAACCTAAATACGTAATTAACTTTTAATTATATTTCCATAAAAGAAAACGTAAATTATGATTTCCTAGTCCACAATAAACCATTCATGCCTCTTAAACAAATAACAAATATAAATACAATAATTGTAATTATTTATATGTTGTTAAGTTTTGGAATATTTCCAAAACCACTTTGAATATCACAGATTTGGGGTTTTTATAAATTAAAATCATATTTTAAGTCATAAAATTTGTTTGATTGAAATTATAGTTAAAAACAATTTTGAAAATAGAAAATATTAAAAAAAGAGACTATAGATTTCGCAACCAAAATCGCAGTCACGATTTTACACATGAAATTAAGATTGTGATTACGACATGTGTTTCACAGCCATGACTTGGTAATAACAAAAACTAACACTAAAGTTAGGACAAAATTGATTATAACACAATCGCAAGCACACCACAAATATCACAATCAAGATAATGATTTTACAGGCGCTGCTCAAGATCGCCGTTGTGATTTTTAGATCCATCAGCATAACACTTATGCCAAAGTTCTTTTCAACTCAATTTTAATCAACACAAAAGCACACATAGCAATATACATAATAGTTTTACGTAGAAATTAGGTGGCTCTAATACCAATTGAAGGAATATTAGGTGTAAATTAAGCAAAAGCAACATGGTGGGTGAAATTTCAAACATTTTAAAATTTCACTTTCACCCAAATGGCTCCAATATACATTTAAGAAATCATCTAATTATTGTGTAAAAAAATGTAAAATAAAGAAGAGTAAGTGGTAATCAAATAAACTCTTGAAGCCTATCAAGTTTGTTTCTTCTTCCTTTTCTAAAAGCTCCCTACTTATGAAGTCTTTAGATTATCCACACCAAACTCCTCCTCAAGTTTCCCTTTAGTTCTCTTAGACATTCTTGATTCTCTCTCTTGGTAGCCCAATTGGATTCAAGATCTCCTTAGACAAACCTTTGGTGATTTGATTTCTTTTTGATGCTAAGGAAAGATCTTTTCAATTCAAGAAACTTTTATTCTTTTACAAAGAATAAACAACAAGAAATGAAGAATAAGAAATTTGAAGAACTATTCTTCTTTTTCTTTTATCTCAAGACTTGGTCACCAAGTTTTCTCAATAAAAAAGATGAACATAAAAACCTTAAACAAAATAAACAATATGATGTTCTATATATAGCCTACAACCTTTTGTTGGACATTAGAGAACATAATAGATATTTAATTTGCTTTTAGCTTTAAGTTTAAATAGAAAAGACCATCTTACCCTTTATAGTTTATGATTATTTCTTTTAAGCCTTAAATAGTTAAAAGACCATTTTGGCGTTAGTGGATGTTCTCTAACCCCTAAAATCATCACATGGGCTTTAGGGTTAGTGAAAATCTCTAACCCCTAAATTGTCTGTCTTCTTATCTCATATAAGCTTGGGCCATTTAGGGCTTTGTCTAAAGCTCAAAATTAATTATTTTAACTTATCCATAGTCTTAATTAATTTAATCCCTCTTATTTATATCATATATCATTAGGATTTAATTAATAAGAAATTCTTTTGGATTTAAACTTCATGACATACTAAGGTCTTTGTAAATTTAATTGCAAGTTCAATTCATTTATCATTAATCAATTGATTAAAAACTTTAATTAATTATTATTTTAAATCTTTTATTTTTAAAAGGTGAATATCTAAGTTCATGTCTAATTAGCAATGGGATTGAGAAAGTATTTTTCTCTACTAATGTGAAACCCCTATTTCATCCTTAGTCCCATAAGTCATAAGTGACGCCTAGCATAGCATATCATGTTTACCTAATTAGAATGAATGTAATTATTTAATTACTTATTCATTTCATGGACCATTGATCGTAATTAATGTACAGTGAAATCCCTTAATTATGAAATCCAAATCTTAGTTAGGGTCATAAATTTCTCAGACCCTAATATGCTTGGATCATATGTTTATACCTTGATTCTAATTCTTGATAAAATTGATTCTTACTAGAAACCATTTCTAGTGAATCTTTACTACCTCGGCTAATGATTTAATTATCAAGAATACTCAGATAGCATAGAATTTCTTCCTTGTTTATTCAAGTTAATGAATTCTCTCTTGGCGATTACTTACCTCCATATATAACTAGTTAGAACTATCATATATTATATACCTTTACTTAAATAGCATTAGTATATAAGTAATAATAAATTCTAAACACCGATGAATGAGATACAGTGTCCTTTAAGTCAAACGACAATATGTATAATTATAACCTAGATGATGATGTATTGACTAACAATAAAACCTCATGTTATCATCATCTGACATCATAGTTCAACTATTCATCATATGAATATCCACATATTTATATCAATAAAATTTGTCAAACAACATGATGCTCACCATCTCTATAATCATAAGTATCATATATTGATTATAGATTATAAATAGAGGTGGTGGTCTTTCGGAATCAATAAAGCCTTGTCATCAATCCTATGACCATGAATATTTCAAATTATTTGTTTAAGAGCAAGCGGCCATCCATGTTCTCAACACTTAAGAATAGATCCTCTTTTAAAAATACTTAGGGACTATAAATAATATTTAATACAATGAAACAATTTCATTTATAAATATATATTTTATTGCCATTTAAAGATAATGTTTTACATTTATATAACAAATATACTGCTCTAAGGCATATACTCTAACATGTTATAGTCGATCACTTACATTCCATAGACCATCAATCATATATCATCATGCACTAAAATCCTTTTATTAAGATCCCAATCTCAGCTAGCGTCATGGATTATATGAAATCCTAATGTGCCTAGATCATATGTTTTCATCACGATTCTAATTCTTGATATAATTCTATTTATACTAGAAACTCCTTTCTACTAAATCTCAATTGTCCTAAATAGGAATATTGGTATCAAGAATAACTAGGTAGCATAAGATCTTATCCTCATTTACTTGAGGTAATAAATACCATCTTAGATGATCACTTATCTCCATACACAGCTAATTAGGATCACCACATACCATATAACTATGTGTGACTAGTATGTATATATAAGTAGTAATAAATCCTAACCACTTATGCAAAAGATAACATAGCTCCTTAGGTCAAGAGACACATACTACCATACTGTAACAACCTACACCCACCCTAGGAATTTTCATGATAAATTGCTTGAATTAGAACCTATAAGGTTAAGTGTGTGCTTGTATGAAAATTTGTGATCTAAGTGATTGATGAGTATGTGGCATATTAAATTAATTTTTAATATGCATAATATACGTTGCTAATGTGAAATAAATGATTTACATGAGGTGCATTTGCATAAAAGAATTTATTTTAAATAAAATGAATTTTTATGCATAAGACAATTTTTGAGCATAAAATAATTTTATGGGTATTTTAAAATATTTTTGAGGGAAATGTCCAGAATTAATAAGAAAAATATTATTTTTATATTAAATCCATTCAGCCAAAATTTTTAAAGAAAAAGCCCAAATACCGAAAAGCCCACTACACAAAAATGCTCCTAACCTATTTCATTAAGGGTAAAAGTGGAAATTCCACTCCAACCCTAATATATATTCTAATTTTCAGCCAAACAAGGGTTTCCAGTAGCTATTCCCTTATTCTTTCTATATTCTAGCAGAAAAACCTCTCAAAATAAATCTCTCTACAAAAATATCGAAAACACTTTACCGTTTCGCGATTTCGTGACCGTAATCGTAAGTTTTTATTCTCCTTTGATTTCTAAACTGTTTTCTATGAAATAAATTATGGAAAAATTATTTTGAACTGTTTGATTACTAATTTCTATAGATTCAATTTTTTTTGAGTGAATTTTTGGGAGAGAAAATTTATTTTCTACCGAAAACACGATTCTTTCCACAAGATTTCTCCAAAGGTGAATTCTATAACTTAAAATCACAATTTTATTACATAAGCATCATAAGGGAGGGGGGGGGGGTGATTTGTACTTGTTTGTATTCCAAACTAATTTTTGATTTGTTTTGATAAAAAATATTGCATGAAATAATATTTCTGCATATTTCTGTGATGACTGAAAAGTTTCGAAAAACAAAGGAATTCAAGGTTTTGGTGTTAAGACTTGGAAATTGGAAAATTTTATTCTTTCATGAATACATGGCTGCCGATTTGTATGAATTGGTGTTCTAATATGATATTTGTTTTGTTTAGATGAAAAACAATGACTTGAATCATGTGTCTGTTTATCACTGAAATAAACGAAATGCGCGAAAAGCGCGGAAACTCATGATTTTTCACCTAAGCCTTTGAACTTAGGAATTTTTTTTGTATAAACCCTATCTATGGCTGCTAATTCATGAAGGAATGTGTTCTAAACTGATATTTTCAATGATTGAATGAAAAATAATGGTTTAAACAACCTATTTGAATATTTCTGAAATGACTGGAAAATACCAAAAATAAGAAAACTTATGTTTTGTGCACTATAATGCAAAAGATTGAATTTTTATATATTAATGACAGCAATAGTGGCTGATTCCTATGAATTTATATTCTAGAATGATTTTTGTTATGTTTACATAAAAAATATTGATTCAAACCACATTTTACATATTTCTGAAATAGACGGAAAGCACAAAAAGAAGAAGAATTTGGTTTTTACCTTAATGATGCATTCGGCCTACATGAACAATTATGTCCAAATGTTTATAAATTTTATGTGATGTATCTTGGTGATTGTTGACATGTATGTATGTATAGTAGATGATGAAATTGCATGTTAGTTGAAGGTATGATCCTAGATAAGCTTAAATGTATTATAGTATACTTAAGGTATACTTAAGGTATCTTAACCTTATATTGTGATTAGAATGCAAATGTGATTGAGGAAATTGGAACTAGGAGTTATGATGAATTGATGATGGACATATGATTATGAGTTAATGAAGCAAAAGGGATCATAAGAGTTAAGTATGATGTTTGAAGGATTAATTGTTAAGTTGACATGTATGGAAGTGTAAAGTGAACTAAGATAATTGACAAGTGAATTGATATTGAGGTAATGATAATGTGATGACCTTAAAAGGGTATTGATATGATTGCAATGTATTTTCATGTGAGCCTATAAGGCCTAAGTATGCAAGACTTTCAAGTCAACGTGATATGTGCAAGTGATGAGTACACCTAGGTGTGGACTCTAAGTGTATGTGTATGCTATATGTACATTGGTAGTTATGGGATAGGAGCATCATGAGTAAATAAATACTAAGTATTAAATCAAATATTATGTTAGAGTTTAAGGAGCCTTAGAAGTGCAAAGGGGACTATGTGTACTAGGAGTAAAGGAACCCCAAGGTGAGTAAACACAATGTTCTTGTTACAAATGTGAACAACATCACGTTGTGTTATATGATATGTGATATATTGATATGTGAACCTTTGTGATCTTTGAAACCCACGTTCTTTCCATTTTTATTTTATTATATGAATTCTTTGTCAAGCTTGGGTTGCCAAAAGACATTTGGTCCAAAACTATTTTGTTTATCCAATGAGATTTTTTTTGTGATTAACACCCTAACTTATATTCTTGCTGGAACTACACTTTCATTATTTTATTGTTGAAAGCCAAACTACTATTGTTATTGAATTACATGTTATCGTTGCCTTATGTGATATTGTTAATTGTGTTTACCATTAGCTCTAGCTATGGTACCTTTACCCTTTATGCAAAATCCTCGTGCCGATGCAGGTAATCATCGAAACCTGTGCATATGGTCTTAACTCGATAGATAGGGGTAGTGTATCAACCTCAGCTAGAAGGGGCAGTTCTAGCTATGGAGCCTGATAAGCTTCACGCTTTCCATGTGATAGGAGTTGAAATTTGGCAAAGGCCACCTCTCCTCAATGTGTTTCGAGTGAATTAAGCAATAGTCTTCACTCTCTACGTGTTATAAGTGTGATTTCTGCAAACTTGCTAAATTGAACCCTTGCTAAATTGCAACTTGATTCATGAGTTATAAACAATGAACTATGTGTATAAGCTGTGTGTTTCCTTTTAAAGGAATATGTGATAATGTATGTGCCTTTTCGTTTACTCATTAAGATCATCTATCTCACCCCTTTTCCTTGTGTGGTTCCAGGTGAGCAAATGTGAGGAGGCAAGGTGATAGCTCAAGCTTTCTACTTCGCTTAGGGAATTCCTTATCCAAGTTATCAATAATACTATGTTTATGAAGTTTTGTCTTTAAATGCTCTGGAAATGTTGATTGATACTTATCGAGATTTGTATTATTTTCCTTATGGATTTTACATGAAATGATTTATTTTAAGTCTTCCGCAATTATGGTATTTATCTAAATGTTTTAAATGAGTTAATAAAAGAGGTTCGGTAAGATCATAGGTATGATTCTTATATGTTAATGGGTTCTACGGGTGTGGGTGACCTTATGTCTCCCCATGTTCTAGGACCGTCGTATCTCATAAGGTTGGGATGTGACACAGACAAAGGTGTTTCCATCAATGATTTCAAGAAGATGAAATCGCTTGAGTTCAAAGGCGAGGAGGGTGAGGATCTACAATAGTTCTTCCAAGAGATGGACAACATTGCACAATGGCAGGTGTGTTCTAATGAGAAGTTGATAGAATTAGTAGGCATGAAATTAAAGAAGGACACATGGGATTGGTTTTAAAGGAACATCAAAGAGAGATTGTATAGTGATGATCTACTTGCTTGTGCTGAGTTCAAGCAAGCACTTTTGGATGAATATTTGATCAAAGGTGAGCATCAAGACCATGCACTTTATTTTAAGCAACTGAAGCGTAAGCTTGGGATAACCATTTCTAATTATGCTTGAGAATTCAAGAGCTTAAGCAAGTACACTGCCTATATCATCCCTACGGAGGTGAGCAAAGTCGAAAGGTTCTGACGTGGACTAATTGCCCCATTGTATAATGCTCTAGTGACTACTAATTTTCCTACCATGGACAAGCTAATTGACAAAGCCAAGATGCTAGAGACAAGACATAAGGCAGAGAGGGCTGAGTGAGCTAAGAGGGATAATAAGAATAAATTCAAAAGTAAGAGTTAAGGCAATTTGGCTAGAGGAAATGCAACCCAAGATGCTGGCTTTGAGTGTACCACTGCTAAAAAATCATAATGATATCAAGACGATAGGAATGATCAGTGCCCATCAGTAAGTGCATCTATAGCGTCTGGTCCTAGAAACATGAATACCCGATGTAATGGACTGCACGGATCTAGTTTGCCCAACTGTACCTCATGCGAAAAGAAACAGGGAGGAGTATGTTGAAGAACAATTGGTGTATGTGTTGGTTGTAGTGAGATGGGTCACTTCATTTCAGATTGCCCTAATTGAAACTAGTCTAGAACTATACCAGCTGTGTCCCAACCTATAATATAAGTGAGTAGAGCTGAGAACTGAACTCTTACAAATAAGAGCAATAACAGAAGCAAGTTTCAAAGGAAAACATCAAGAGTTGTTCAAGCTATAGCAAGAAAGGGAAAGGGGTGAGTTTTTGCCTTAAACTAGCAAGATGCTAAAGCTACCAATAATGTGGTGATTAGTATGGTGTCTTTAAAAGCTATTTTAGTTAAGAGTCTTTTTGATTCTAGGGCAACCCATTCTTTTATGGCGCTTACTTGTGCTGTGAAATTGTGTAGGACTAAGGAATCATTGCATGAACCCTTAGTGATAACCACACTTTTGTGTGAGACTATAGAGGTAAATAAGGTTTTTAGAGGGTGTATAGTTAAGATTGAGGGTAGATTTATGCCTGTAGACTTGATAGAATTGGATATATTAGAATTTGATGTTATCCTAAGGATGGTTGACTATCTACCCATAATGCACACATAGACTACAAAAGGAAGAGAGTCCTATTCAAAGACAAGGACGAGAATGAGTTTAGTTATCAAGGGGATAACATAGAATCTACCATAAGTTATATAGCTACTTTAGGAGTGAGACAACTATTGAGGAAAGGCTGCCAAGCATTTTTAGCTCATATGATAGACTTGGAAAAAACTTCAAGTGGTGCTAATGACATACCCATTGTATGGCAATTTCCTAATGTATTTACTAATGAGTTACCAAGAGTACCACTTGATTGCAAGCTAAAGTTCACCATTGAGTTTCTATTGGGCACTTAACTAATATTGATGCTACCATATAGAATGGCACCTGCTAAGCTGAGAAAGTTGAAGGTTTAGCTCTAAGAGCTATTGGATAAGGGATATATGAGGCCTAATAGTTCACCCTAAAGAGCACTCATACTATTCATTGAGAAGAAATATGGGTTCCTAAGGCTATGCATCAACTATTGCCAACTAAATAGAGTAACCATAAAGAATAAGTACCCTCTTATGAGGATTGATGATCTATTTGACCAGTTGCAAGGAGCAAGTTACTTTTTAAAGATTGATCTTCGATCAAGATATCATCAGTTGAAGAAAGGAGAGTGATATCTATGATGAGTGCAAATTTGTCTATGTTTTACCCCCAACTCTTACTATGTTTTATATTTAAATTGAGTTTGATTTGTTTATTAAGTGTTATTTTAGAGTTCTTTTAGGGATTTCTATATTTTAAAAGCCATGGATCAATTTAGTTTGGAATGATAGAGCTAAGACATAAAAAAAAAAAAAAATGGTGCACTATGGGTGAAGGATTGAAGACATATGCTTAAGCCTTGCCCAAAGACACGTGCGTGGTGTTGGTCATGTGGAGTATATAGGCAAAGTTGGTATTTTGATAGCTTTGGACACCTTGGAGTATTTTGAGCATAACTTGAGCTACAAATGTCCAATTGAGACAATTTAGGTGTCATTGGAAAGTTAAGAGAAAGAACTACAAAAGTTATGAAGACCATAAAGCCTAATTCAATCATTTTTAGGTCCCACAGGCAGCCACATAGCCTTGGGCTAGGCCGTGGGGTAGAGGTCAATTTGCAATTTCATCCACAGAGTTCCCATGGGTAGCCCCACGATTATGGGAACATCCCAGATCACTATATAACGACAAATTAAAGGCAAAAAAGGGAGGAAGCCATGGGGGGAGGTGCCGTATGGTTCCTTAGCTCGTGTAAATCATATATTTTCATTCCAGAGAAGATTTATAGCTATGTTCAAGGAAGATCCACTAGCTCTAAAGCATTATCAAGGATTGAAATCAAGATTTCCTCAAGATTTTTCATGACCTATTTGGATTTTCTTAATCTCTATCTTTCTTTGTTGTTTTTAGTTTCTAGCATGAACTATTTGCTTTTTAATTAGATTTGATGAACCCTAGTTTCAATTGTATGGATTGAATGATTTCAGTTTCAATGAATTCATCTTTGATTGTTTTATTTTCATGATTAATCTTATTATTCTAATTAGTAAAAGCTAGCTTGTTAATTAGATATTGTTTTCATATTACTAACTTGAGAAAGCTTGATATGACTTGATCACTCATGTTAATTGAGGGTTGATTGGGGCACTAGAGATAGGCCTACAAAACCCTTTAGTATTTTGTTCCTTATTCTTAATGCATGAACTATTTAATTGTGTTTGAGAAGAGATTCCTTACACTCTACCTAGAAATTAGGGATTAAATCACTTGAGAGAGGCTTTAATCTGAGTTAGTAGAATGCCAATTCAATTCATTGTTTGATGTAATTGATTCCATTATTCATAAAATGTAAGAGAGCTAGGGGGATTTGCATATAGATAACCTGATCCTTATTTATATCTATCAATTATCTCATTGTTTTCTTTAGTTCCTTTTGTTTTAATTTAGTTTACTTTAATTGTTCTGAAATATTAATTTCTAGACAATAGTTAAAATTTGAGCTAGTACTTGTATAGTGTCCTCGTGGGATCAACCTTGTTACTACCATACTACCTAAATGATAGGTGCACTTACCTTTAGCTATGGTAGAATAGATGTCGAGTTTATTTTATAACTTGGTGGTTGTGTTCAGCATGTATCAAGTTTTTTGTGCCAATGCCAGGGACAATGGTTTTCAATACTAAAAACATAATAGAGATTATTAATCTAGTTTTTATTTATTTATTTATTTTCTTATATTACTTTTAGCTTGTTTGTGTTTTTAGGTTTTTCTCCATGGATTATAACCGTCACATCCCATCTTCAGAGATATGATGGTCCTAGAACATAGGGAGACAAAAGGTCACCCACGCTCATAGAACCCACTCATACATATACAAACATTGCCTAAGATCATACCGAATCTCATACATTAACTTAATTAAATCATTTATAAGAAAACCTTAAGTTGCGGAAAAATAGTTAAAATATACTTTGACATAATCCATAAGGAATTAACATTTATAACTCCAAATAATTCATCAAATAAATAAAATTCAAAATAAACTCTAAAAAAAAAAATAAAGACTCTTGGAGCGTTTAGAGACTCATCATGCTTAAGCCAACACCTTGCCTCCTCACACTTGCTCACCTAGAACCACAAAAGGAAAAAAAAAATGGTGAGATAGATGATCTTAATGAGTAAACAATATAGCTTTAATATTAACATATATCCCATTAAAAGAAAGCCTATAGCGTATAACGCATAGTTCATGAATTATCATTCATGCTTCAAAGTTTGTAATTTGCAATTTAGCACGATTCATAGAAATCACACTTATAACACTTATCAATTATAAAGAGTTGATGACTATATTAGCTCATCACTCTAAGGAGAGATGGCATCATATCAAATTCCAACTCCCCACCCAATCACTTATAAAGAGTCATGAAACTGATCAAGCTTCACGGCTATAACCGCCCCTTCTAGTTGAAGTGGATGCACTACCCCTATCCATCAGGTTAAGACCATGTGCACAGGTTCCATTGATTACCCGCATCAGCACAAAGATTTCTGCATAACGGGTTAAAGGTACCATAGCTAGAGCTAATAGTACTCACTTATAATAATAGCATTTAAGAAACTAATAACATTTAGCATATTAGTAATAGCAATTTAAGGTATTGAATAAAAATAAGATAAGAATGTGATTTTAGAAAGAAAGTAAAGTAAAACAACATTTACAAAGGATCTTTTCATATCATTGAATAATAATAATGGCTTTGGACCAATTGTCCCTTGGCAACCCAAGCTTAATAAAGAAATCATATAGTTATAATTGAAAGTAGAAAAAGAAAAAAAAAAGACTTGGGTTTTAAACATCTCAACGGTTCCCATAACAAAATCACTTGTACTTGTAACATGAATATAATGTTTACTCACCGTGTGGTTCCTTTGCTCCTAGTACTTGTAGCCCTTGACTTCTAATAGTCCTCAAGCTCTATTATTCATTACAATTTAACACTTAGTATTTGATTACCATCATGCTATCCTATCCCATAACTACCCCATGCACATATAACATTCACATTCACTTGGAGTTGTATATAGAAGTGCACTCATCACTTGCACATAACATGTTGACTTTTAAAGTCTTGCACACTTATCCTTTATAGGTCCACATGAAAACCCATTATAACTCATACCAAGACTTTTCTAAAGTCAAAGACAATATGTCGTTATCTTAATATCAATTCAATTTAACATTCACTTAGTACCCTTATCACTTTCCATATGTGTCAACTTAACAAGTAACCTTTTAATTATCATGCTTATCTTTTATGACCAATTCACACCATCATTCTCATTTCCCATTAATTCATTAATAAGTCATCATGGAACTATTTCCCATATCACCTAATCATATATACATATCAATCACAACACAAGGTTAAGAAACCCTAGGTATACCCTATGGTCTCTAGACTTTTCTAGAGTTATTCCTTCAATCAACATGTAATCAAATCATTCATCATTTATGTATACATATTAGTAATCATTAAATTATATTATACAAAAATTATAGACATTGAAATTAAATTCCTAATTAGGCTAAATACTCTATTGTCATGAAAACATGAACTTTCTTACTTTTCGCACTTTTCATTCATTAATATGCAAACACATGGTTTAAACTAATATTCTTCATATAAACATGTCAAAAATCAGTTTAGGATAATTGTATATATGAATTGGCACCTATATAAGTATATATGCATGAAAATTTTCTAACTTTAGGTTCTAGGATGAAAACCATAAATCTTTCTTGTTTTCGATACTTTTTGGTATGTAAACGCATAATTTAAACTAATATTTTTCATTTAAATATGATATAAATCATTTTAGAACACCAATACAAATGAATCGGTAGCCATAGACATTTATATGCATGAAATTTCCTAACTTTAAGTTTTAAGGTAAAAATCATGAATTTTCTTACTTTTTGGTATTTTCTGATCATTACTGTAATATACAAAAATATGATTTAAACTAATTTTTTTCATCTAAACATAACAAAATTCCATTTAGAACATAATAGAACACAAATTGGCAGCCCCTCCCCTTGTTATGCATGAAAATTTCAAACTTTGAGTTTTAGAGTTCACTTTTGGAAGTTTCATATAGAGAGATTTGTATTTTCAGTAGAAAAATCTTCACAAAAATTAAATAGTAAATTGAAAGGAGTGAAAAACTTACAAAAATGGTCAAGAATTCGCAAGGTTTGAAGACACCTTGTGAATTTCGACTGAGAGAATATTTTTTGCGAGAATTTTCAGCTGGAAATATGAGAGAAAATAGAATGGTGGTTGTCTAAACTAGGGCTGGCCAAAATTTTCATTAAATATTAGGGTTTTGCTACAATTTCCAAGTTTACCCTTAATGAGTTAGGTTAAAAGTGTTTTGGTGTAGTGGGCTTTTGGGGAATTAGGCCTATTATTTAATTTGTGGGCTGATTATAGGTCATTCAAAACAAATATTTTTCTTATTATTTTCATTAAAATTCCCCACAAAATATTTATTTAAAAATATTTTAAAAATGCTCATAAAAATTATTTTATGCTCAAAATCGCTTTTTGCATGAAAATTCATTTTATGTGCAATAAATTATTTTACGCTCATGCACTTTGTATAATTCACTTATTTCACAATAATAATTCATGTTATGCATATTAGAGCTAATCCAACATGCCACATACCCATCAAGCACATAATACATGAATTTCTATAAAAGCACACACTTAGTCTTAATAGTTCTAAGTTCAAGCGAATTGTCATGGTAATTCCTAAGGTGGGTGTGGCTTGTTACATTCTCCCCCCTTAAAAGAAATTCATCCTTGAATTTAGATACTTACTTACATGCTTTCGAAAAGCTGAGGATGCTCCTATCGCATCTCCTCTTCGGCTTCCCAAGTATACTCGTCTATCCTATGATTTCGCCATAGAACCTTGATCATGGTTATCTCCTTATTCCTAAACATTTTCACTTGTCGATCCATGATAGCTATAGGTAATTCCTTATAAGACAATTGCTCATCTATTATGATGTCTGGAGGTGAGAACACATGGGACAGATCTAACACATATTTCCTTAACATTGAAATGTGAAACACTGGGTGCATATGCACCATAGTTGTGGGTAAAATAAGTCTATAAGACACTTCCCCAACTTTATCCAATATTTTAAAAGGACCAACAAAGTGAGGCAATAGCTTTCCTCTTTTGCCAAATCTCATAACACCTTTCATTGGGGAGATCTTCAAGAAGACTTGATCTCCCATGGCAAAATGAGCGTCCTCTCGCTTGGGGTCTGTATAGCTCTTTTGTCAACTGAAGGCTATCTTCAGCTAATCTTGAATTAATGGTACCTTTTCAGTAGTCTCCTTAAGTAATTCTAGCATCTCTACGTACTTGTCTCTAGGCTCAACCCAACAAACTGGAGAATGACATCTCCTCCCATATAATTTTTTGTATGGTGCCATGCCGATTGATGAATGGTAGCTGTTGTTGTAGGCAAATTTGATTAGGGATAGGTACTTATCCCAACTACTACCAAAGTCTAAAATGCACATCCTTAGCATGTCCTTGAGTGTCTGAATTGTCCTTTCAGATTGCCCATCCATTTGAGGGTGGAATGCAGTACTGAAGTCCAATTGTGTTCCCAATGCTTCTTGCAATTTTTGCCAGATTCTCAAGGTGAATTGAGTGCCTCAATCTAAGATAATGGAATTTGGTACTTCATATAGTTTCATGATCTCATCAAGATATAGCTGCACATACTAGGCTACATAGTATATGGTCTTAACTCCTAAAAAATAAGCAGACTTTGTTAGTCAGTCTACTATGACCCATACAGAGTCATAACCTTTGGAGGTTCTAGGTAACCCAACTATGAAATCCATAGTGATACACTTCCACTTCCACTCAGGTAGCTCAATCTCTTACAGCAGTTTGGAGGGTCGTTGATGCTCATTCTCCACTTATTGACAAGTTAGGCATGATGCCACAAACTTAACCACTTCTTTCTTTAGTCTAGGCCACCAATAACTTGTTCTCATGTCATGGTACATCTTGGTAGTTCCAGGATGAGCACAATAAGGTGTATGATGTGCTTCCTTCAGTATCCTTTCCCTTAGTCCCTCTACATCAGGCATGCATACTCTTTTTCCATATTTTAGAATCCTATCGACCACTTTGAATTTGGGGTTCTTTCCTTTCTCTGTCTCATCCTTTAACTTGACCAAGTGCAAATCCTTATCTTATGAAGCCTTCATCTCCTCTACTAGCTTTGACTTCTTTTGAAATTAAGCCACTAAAGCTCGCGATTCTCTAATCTCTAGCCTTAAGCCTTACCTAAACAATCCCTTTAACTCTTTCATGATAGGCCTCTTTTGCATGGTCACATAGGCTAGGCTTTCCATCGATTTTTGACTAATGGGATTTGCCATGATGTTTGCCTTTTTGGGATGGTAGAATCTGATAGTCATAGTCCTTCAATAGTTCGACCCATCTCGTTTGCCTCAGGTTGAGGTCTCTTTGACTCAAGATGTATTAAAGACTCTTATGATTCATGTAGATCTCGCACTTTATCCTATACATGTAGTGTCTCCAGATCTTAAGAGCAAACACTACTACGACCAATTCTAGGTGAGAGTAGGGTAGTTCACTTTATGCTTCTTGAGTTGTCGCAATGCATAAGCGATGACTTTACCATTTTGCATCAAGACGCATTCAAGTCCCACTCTTAAGGCATCACAGTAGACTGTGAATCCTTCTTCACCTTTGGGTAAGGCCAAAACTAGAGTAGATATCAAGCACTTCTTAAGCTTTTGAAAGCTCTCTTCATAAGACTCTTCTCGATTAAACTTTTTTTTTTGTCAACTTAGTCAATGGTGCTACTATCTTAGAAAAGTCCTATAATCTACAATAATAATTGGCCAAACCCCAAGAAACTTCAAACTTTAGAAACCATCATGGGTCATGGCCAATTGGCTACCGCTTCAACTTTCTTAGGGTCAACTTGAATTCCTTCCTTACTTACTACATGCTTAAGAAAATTGATAGACTCTATCCAAAACTCGCACTTTGATAGCTTTGCATAGAGTTGATGGTTGCGTAGCATGATCCTCAAATGTCCTTCATGCTCTTATTTACTTTTAGAGTAAATCAGAATGTCATCAATGAACATGATCATGAACTTGTCAAGGAATGGTCTGAATACTTAGTTCACCAAGGCCATGAAAGTAGCAAGAGCATTTGTTAAATCAAGTAGTAGAACTGTAAACTCTTAATAATCGTACATAATGACCATATCTTATATGGAAAGCAGTCTTGCAAATGTCTTCTCCATGGATCCTTAGTTGATGATAGCCCAACCTTAAGTCTATCTTGGAGAAATAACTAGCTCCTTGCAATTGATTAAAAAGATCATCTATCCTTGGCAAAGGATACTTATTCTTCACGGTGACTTTATTGAGTTAGCGATAATCGATACACATACGAAATGAGCCATCCTTCTTTTTCACGAACAACACTAATGCACCCCATGGCAAACTACTCGGGCGGATGAAACCCTTATCGAGTAGATCATGCAATTGTGTATTCCTTCAATTATGCTTGGTGTCATATGATATGGCGGTATCGATATGGGCTGCATGCCTAGTAGCAATTTGAAATTGAACTCAATCTCATAGTCTAGAGCTATCCTAGATAGCTCATTAGGAAAAACATCTATGAATTCATCCACTACTGGCATGCTCTTAACTTGAATGGCAGTCTCCTTATCGGTATCAACTACATAAGCTAGATATGCTTAACACCCTTTTCTTAATGTCCTCCTTACTCGTAAGGCTGATATAAAGTTTGAAGGATTCTCCTTCCTATCCCTTTGATACACAAACTTCTTCCCATCCTTAGTTCTAAACTCAACATGCTTCTCTCTACAGTCAATATGAGCTCCATGCTTATATAACCAATCCATCCTTAAGATTACATCAAATTCTAGTACATCTAATTCCAACAATTCTACAGGAAGTTTTGGCCCATTAATGTTTACCTCATAATCCTTAAATACATGCTTCACTTCCATCACTTCTCCCAAAGGGGTTGACACTACTAAGGGTTCATTCATAAATTCCATATTTCTACCAAGACTCTTAGCAAAACATAGAGACACAAAAGAATGCATAGCATTAGAATCAATCAAGCATCTAGCACTAGAATTTTGGATAGGAGTGGTACTAGTGATGGCAATGTACGAAGTGTGGGCCTCTTGCTGATTCAAGTCGAAGACACAACCCTTGCCCCTATTGTCCATTGCTAATGCAATCTCGATAGCTGGCGCTTTATTCTTGGCTCCTTGTCCTTAGGGTCAAAATGGTCTAAATTGCAAAGGTGCTAAGTTTGTATTTCCCAGATTCCTTGTTTGAGGGCAGTCCTTAATGAAATGACCCATTTGTCCACACCTTAGGCACGCACTAGAAGTTCTTTGGCACACTCTAGGATGCTTTTTTCTATATTTGATGCACATGGGAAGATCTAGCTTAGTTTGACCATTCTGCTGTCCAGATGTCACAGTCGTGGAAAATTCCTTTCTTGTCCTCCATGAGCTTTATTCTTATTCTTTCCTTTATGCTTCCATTCAACTTATTTAGCTCTCTCAGCCTTATACCTCTTCTCCATTATCTTGGCCTTATCTATCATCTTAGCCAAGGTAAAAAATTTAGTCACTGCCAATGTCACATCCTAACTTTAGAGATATGATGGTCCTAGAACATGGGGAGACATAAGGTCACCCACACCCATAGAACCCACTTACACATATACAGATCATGCCTAGAACCTTATATGATAACTCATTTAAAACATTATATGAAAACCTTTAATTGCAGAAGACAGTAATTAGACACTTCACATAAAATCCATAAGGAAATAATATTCATAATTCACTTGAAAACCTCAATAAATAACATCTCAAATAAACACCAAAAATAAACATTCTTGGAGCATCTAATGATAACACTTCATAGCATCATATTATTAATGACTTTGATAAGGAATCCCTAAGAGAAGTAGAATGCTTGACCCATCACCTTGTCTCCTCACAGTTACTCACCTGGAACCACACAAGGAAAAAAGGGTGAGATAGATTATCTCAATGAGTGAACGATAAAGCACATACATTAACACATATTCCTTTAAAAAGGAAACTAATATTTTATACACATTGTTCATGATTTTCAATTCATGAATCAAGTTACATTTTAGCAAGGGTTCATTTTAACAAGTTTGCAGAAATCACACTTATAACACTTAAAGAGTGAAGGTTGTTGCTCTATCACTCGAACACTTAGAGGAGAGGTAGCATTAAACCAAATTCCAACTCCTACCACTTAGAAGGCATGAAACTAATTAGGCCCTATAGCTAGAACTGCCCCTTTCTAGCTGAGGTGGATACACTACCCCTACCCATCGGGTTAAGACTGTGTGCATAAGTTTCGACAATTACTTGCATCGGCATGAGAACTTCTGTATAAAGGGTTAAAGGTACCATAGCTATAGCTAATGGTATTCACATATAATAATAACATTTAAGGCATCAATAACATGTATCAAAATAATAATGGCAATTTAACTTTTGAGAAAAAATACAATGATAGTGTAGTTCTAAAAAGAATATAAGTTAGGGCAATAATCACAAGGAATTATCATTGGATAAACAAAATAGTTTTGGACCAAATGTCTTTTGGTAACCTAAGCTTTACAAAGAAACCATTTAATCATATTTTAGGATAGGAAGAACTTGGGTTTCAAAGATCTTAATGGCACACATAACATGATATCATATATTTGCAACATATCATAATGTTACTCACACTTGTAGCATAAATACAGTATTTACTTGTAGTTCCTTTGCTCCTAATTCACATAGCCCTTGGACTTATAAGACTCCTTAAGCTTTATCATAATATTTAATTCAATACTTAGTATTCATTTAATCATGATGCTATCCTATCCCACAATTACCCTATGCACATATAATATTCACATACATTTAGAGTTGCACATATAAGTGCACTCATCACTTGCACATAACATTTTGACTTAAAAATCTCATACACTTAGCCTTTATAGGCCCATATGAAAACACATTACCATCATGTCAATACCTTCCTAAGGTCAACATAATATCATCACCTCAATATCAATTCACTTTAATAATCATCTTAGTACACTTAACACTTTCATATATGTCAACTTAACAAATAACCTTTTAAGCATCATGCTTATCTTTTATGACCAATTCATTCAATCAGTCTCTTAATAAATTCAAGATCATTATCCATTATTAACTCATCATACAACTTACTTCCACATTATCCAATCACATTCACATATTAATCCCAATATAAGGTTAAGATACCTCAAGTATACCACATCACCTCTAGGCTTGTCTAGGGTCATTTCTTCAACCAATATGCAATTTAATCATTTATCATCCATTCATACATGTCAGTAATCATTAAAATACATCACATAAAAATTATAGACATTGGGATAAAAATCCCTTGGCAGGCCAAGTGCTCTATTAAAGGGAAAACTAAATTTTCTCACTTTTCGCACTTTCTGTCTATTACAGTAATATGTAAAAACATGGTTTGAATCAATATTTTTCATTTAAACATAACAAAAATCATTTTACAACGTTAATCTACATGAATTAGTAGCAATAGGTATGTCTCATACATGAAAATTCAAATTTTGGGTTTTAGAATACAAAACCATGAGCTTTCTTGTTTTTCTTATTTTTCGGTCATTACAATAATCTGTAAACAAATGGTTTAAACCATTATTTTTCATTCAATCATAGAAAATATCAGTTTAGAACATCCTCATGTATGAATCGGCAGCCTTTGATGACAATTATGCATGAAAATTCCAAGTTTCAAGGTTTAGGTGAAAATCATGAGTTTTCGCGCTTTCCATTCATTACAGTAATGTATAAACACATGACTTAAATTATTATTTTTCATCCAAACAAAACAAATATCAGTTTAGAACATCAATCACCACAATTTGGTAGCCATAGAAATATCAAACCATAGAATTTTCCAACTTTCAAGTTCTAGGGCGAAAACCTTGAATTTTCTTATTTTCTGAAACTTTTCAGTTATTACAGTAATATGTAAAAATATGATTTAATCCAATATTTTTCATCAAAACACATCAAAAATTAGTTTGGAATGCAATGATATAGAAATTGCCCCCCTTGTTATGGTTTATGCATAAAAATTTTAATTTTGAGTCTTAGGAATCATCTTTAGAGAAATCGCGTAGAAAGATTTGTGTTTTCGGTAGAGAATTAGATTTCTCTTTCAAAAACTTACCCAAACTGAATTAAATCTATAAAAATTAGTTAATTCCCAATTTAAATTAATTTTCTCATAATTTAATTCATAGAAATCAGTTAAGGAATTGAAAGAGAAGAAAAACTTACGATAACGGTCAAGAAATCACAAAATTGAAGGTGTTTTCTTAATTTCGGTAGAGAGAATTGTTTTGAGAGAATTTTTCTATCAAAATATAGAAATAACAGAGGGTGGTTGCTGGAACATTAGGGTTGGCTGAATTTTGCATTAATATATGTAGGATTTTGGGCAATTTACACTAATACCCTTAATGAGCTAGGTTATGAGGGTTTTAGTGTAGTGGGCTTTTGGGTATTTGGGCTTTTTAATTATTTTAGGGGCTGATTATAGGTAATTAAAAATAAAATATTTTTCTTATTATTTCCATTAAAATTTCCCTCTAAATATTTATTTAAAAATTATTTTAAAAATACGCATAAAATTATTTTATGCTTAAAAATTGTCTTTTTACATGAAAATTCATTTTATGCAAAATAAATTATTTTATGCTAATACACTTCATATAACTATTTATTTCATCATAATAATTCATATTAGGCACATTAAAATTAATTTAATATGCCACATACTCATAAATCGCCTCACACATGAATTTTCATAAAATCACATATTTGTCACAATAGCTCTAAATTCAAGCAATTTAGGGAGATAACTCCTAGGGTAGATATGGGTTATTAGATTCTCTCCCCCTTCAAAGAAATTCATCCTTGAATTTCTAAATTTAATAGCACAACAGACTCTACTTAACTTCTTCGCCATGCTTCTGCTGCGCCACTCAAACACAGTATCTAACTATAATTATCTTATCAAATACAGTAAGGCATATACTCACAATCTATCAAAAATCACCCTGATAAGCCTTCAGCTTTAGTTACACCTATGTTAATCTCTTGTTCAAATAAATCTTAACTAATTCTTAATAATTTTGTATCCCTTAACCTTAAACAAAAGTAATAGACCCCTTTAATTTCACTTTCAATCAAATATAAATCCTAAGCATTTCTTTTCCTTATATTTTTATTATTATTAACATCTATACTAATATCTTAATCACCTCTTCCATTTATTATTTATCACATTAGTCATATAAGAATCCAACAAATAAATATCAAATTAATAACTCCAATTTATATTCGATAATTCTCATTCCATACTAATAATTATTACATAATATATTATAACCTCAATAAATATTTTCGTATTTAATACTTTGCTAACATTACAATTTCTACACTCCCTTTATTCATCAATTAAAACATTTTTAAACTTAACAAACATTCCTATATATATCATGTCCCAAACGAACTTGCATTCTATTAATTTACAATCCCAAATAAACTTCTCATAAGTATTTCAGACTTACTCTCTTTCTGTATGATATATATATCATTATCACGACTTAATTACCTAATGCCTCAAAATTTTATACATTTAGCTTGTAATATCATCTCACTTTAGCCCACTTACATCTTTCTATACTTCACATTTCTAATCATTTAACTTACCCATATTAAATTAATAAACCTTCATATACCATTACCATTAAATGAAATCTTGATGTAACTCTTATATCTTTCCAAATCTATGTCATTCTAGGTTATCTCACTAAAAATTCTTTTCATACTAAAGATCACTACCAAGTTTTCCAGTAACCTTAATTGAACATTATTGTATCTAACACCTTAAAACATTTCTCTTCTGGAGGACTCAAATCTCTTTCAGGTATAATCAAAACATTTTATATTTTTCAAAACTACGCAGAATCATTTGTAAGATTCAAAACATTTTCATCCTCGCATGTAACATGCAACCTTAATGTAATGCTTGATGCGGTTCATGATGTACGATTGATGATGTATGATTCCATAAAGCAAAACTTGATGCATATAGTTAGACACACTAGACACAAGTACATAATCAAATTAAATCTAGAACATTTTATCTTAAATTATATAAAATTTCAAATTAAATCATTTTATACCCTCATAGATCAAGTCCTCATGGATCCCCAAATTTACAGTTCATATGGTCTTAACATTTATTACTTTATAAAAAATTCAAATCCTTATACTATGATCACAGCCTATGTACTCAAAGGAATCTCATCACTAAAGAATCTCTACTAGCACCTTACTCATCATTTTATCATCCTTACAAGTATGAGAATACTTATCCTTTTATATCTCCCCTTTTAAAAGAAATTCGTTCTCGAATTTCAATATTTATTCATATGTTCTCTAAAAACTGGGGATGCTTCTGCCACATCCCTTCCTCGACTTCCTAAGTATACTCATCCATTCTATGATTACGCTAGTAGACCTTAATCATAGGTATCTCCTTGATACATAAATTTCTCTCCATCCTTAGCTCGAAATTCTACTTGCTTTCCTCCACAGTCAATATAAGCTCCATACTCATATAGCCAATCCATTCCTAAGATCACATCAAATTCTAGGTCATCAAGTTCCAATAACTCCATAGGAAGTTTCTGTCCATCAATGCCTACCTCACAACCCTTAAACAATACCTTGCCTTCATCATTTCTCCCAAAGGATTCAACACTACTAAGGGTTCATTAATTAATTCCTTATCTCTACCGAGACTCTTAGCAAAACATAAACAAATGCATATCACCATAATCAATCAAGCATCTTGCATTAAAAATTTGAATGGGAATGATACCTTCTTCTTTCAAATCACACTAGATAAATATTCTTCCTCTGACTATACTCGATATCTACATAAGTGATAGAAAAATTCCTAGCTCTCTTGTTGTTCTAGCCTATACGTGTAATACCTAAGGTTTTCATAGCTCATTAGAGTTATAATCATACCATATAATATAAATTTTTATGAGTATTGTACCAATGATATAGTGATAGGATGAAATGAACCCTTTTTGGTGCCAAATGCATGATTGTGTATCTTTGTGAAGTGTGAATGTTCATGCATATTGTATTTAATTAATTTAAGGCAATATGTCTTAGTTTGAATTTATTATGATATGGGAAGGTAGGATTTGAAATGTCAAGTGAAAGGGAAGGAAAAAAGTTACGAAAAATTTTTAAGTTTGGAAAACGTGTTCGGACAGGCTTGTTAATGGGCCTTGGACTCAAGGCCCAAGCCCATGGGATGGCTAGCCCACCAAGGTCTAAATTTGGTGGGATTTAACTAAACTAAGGTTAGAATAAGTTAAATTTGTTCGGACATAGAATTTGCGCCTGCGAATCAGAAATCGCAACTACGAATTTGATGTTATGCCCACGAATAAATGGATCAGAATAAATGTTGTTTAGGTTGGTTTAGAGAATCACAACTGCAATTCATATTTTGCGCCTGCTAAATCTGATAGTGACTGCGAAGGTGGTCGCAATTTGCTTTATGTCTTGACCCAACTTTAATTTTTTCCAAAATTATTTTGGATGATTTTTTCAATCAAATACATTTCTATGACTTAAAATATGATTTTGAGCTATATAAACCTTGAATATCTGATATTCAAAATGGATTTTTTGAAATGTTTCAAAATTTGGAAATGTTCCAATGATGAACAACATATTTATAAATGCAATTGTTATATATATATGTTTTGTTGTTGTTTGAGAGGTATGAATGGTTGATCATGGATTTAGAAACCCTAATATGTGATTTCTAATGTGGACATGTAATAATTAATTTTATTATTTGATGGGATGTAATTAAATGTCAATTACTCATTTAGGTTATAAATCAATTCCATTGAGCCTATAAGCTTTTTTGTTTTTGTAATCTCACCTTGGAATGCCAAGGTTACTAATGTACATATGGAGATGTAGAGATATGTAAGAATAAGAAGAGGTTCAACCCATAAAGATGCCTAGTGGGAGCATGAAGATACAAGTGTTGTAATTCATGTTTGTAATTTGTTTAACCTTAATCCCATATCAATTCCTTGTGGCTAGGAAATGGATCCATAGAATCCATGATCATACCTATGTGTATGTTGTCCATTTTATGAAATATATATGTGATATATTTGAATGCATATGATGTATCTTTAAAATGGATAATGTGCAAAGTGAGACTTATAATTAAAGCCCAAAATCTTCGAAAGAAAATATCGAGTCATGGTTCTCCATTGGAACAATAGTTCAAGAAAATTCAAACACTTATGTCATCGGTTATGGATACATAGGGGTGATATATTTGGTTTGAATGTTTTCTTAAAGTTATTGTAAAGCATGTGATGTTATGAGTATACGATAAATTGTATGTCAATAACGATAATAAGTATCTGAGACATATAATGTTCAAATCATTATATTTGTTGGTCCAATGTGTTTGACTTGACTAGTGTGAAAGGCCAACAATGACAATGCATATTTGATGTTGGAAACACTAGGAACTAGATTGATTGAACCTCACAAAGAGTTGTGATGAATAAGTGTTGTTCACTTGTTAGATATCAAAATTCCAATAACGACAATTTGGAAGTATAGGATTAGCCAAATTAGTAGGATTATCATTTTGATTGAAGACCAAATCATTATGGTAGCTACACAATTACATAAGTTATTAATCTTGTTATTTTCCAGATTTTGATAATATGAAGTTGACAAACCCTCCTATGAATATGTTTGATTCATTTAGGCTCATAGGGCCTAAATCTATCGTCCTTGCATATGAGTACATAGTGTTTGTATTTAACTTGATTTGTTCTTGGTCTTTTAGATAAAAGACTACTCCAAAGGAACATATCACTCTAAGTGCAATGGAAACAAAATATTGGATGAGTGTGATGCTATATGATTATTTTATAAGTCGAGGGTTGCAAAAATGTAACAACCCACATCTACCCTAGAAGTTTCCATGACCAAATTGCTTGAACTTAGAATTGTTTTGACAAAATATGTAATTTTATGAAAATTCATGTCTGATGTGATTCATGAGTATGTGGCATATTAAATTAATTTTATTATGCCTAATATGAATTATTAGTGTAAAATAAATGATTTATATGAAGTGCATTAGCATGAAAAATTCATTTTTTTTTTCATAAAATGAATTTTAGGCAAAAAGGCGATTTTTAAGCATAAAATAATTTTATGAGTATTTTTAAAATATTTTTAAATAAATGCTTTAGGGGAAATTCTAATGAAAATAGTAGAGAAAAATGTTTTCTCATTCCCATTGCTAATTAAACATGAACTTAGAAAGTCATACACCCAATAGTAATCGTCTTCCAAGTGTAAAAGGTTTACCATAATAATTAATTAAAGTTTTAATTAATTGATTAGTGGTAAAATGATTAAACATGTAATTAAATTTACAAGGACTCTAGCATGTCCTAATGTTTAATCTATAGAGGTTTCTATTCAATTAAATCTTAATTTGTATATGATGCCAATGAGAAAGATTAAATTGAAAATTGATTTGGACTAAATTAAAGACTTAATGTTAAGCTTAGTTAATACTCTTAACACATGAGATGTGGTCAAAGCTCATATGTGTTATGGTTAAGAGGTAATTTAGGGGTTAGAGAAAATTCACTGTTCATGAGCCCATATGATGGGTTTAGGGGTTAGAGAACTTTCTACTAAGGTTAAAATTATAACTATATGTTTTGGCTAGAGGAAATGTCCATTTTACTCCTAAAGGATCAAAAGGTCATTTCACCATTTGAGCAAGCAAAGTCAACTTTGCCCTGCCACCAAATGAAGAGCTAAAAGGGTAATTAAGTTTTTGTAAAGACTTAAAAGTTAAGTCTTGAAGGAAAAGAAGTACAAAAGGGTTTTATGTTCATTTTTTTTTATAAGTTTTCGAACACCATTTTTCCATTTGAAGCTTAGAGAAAGAAATTGAGAGAGAGAAAGAAAAAGAAGAAAATATTTCTTCAATTTTTCTTTTGATCTTCAATTCTCTTCTTTGTTCTTTAAGAAAGATCAAATTCTTGCAAATTGGAAATGTGTTTAATCCAAAACAAATCAAAGAGAAACTTTAAACATCCTAAAGGTTTTTGAGCGTAAATCTTGAATCAAATTGGGCAACTAAGATAGGATTCAAGAACACCAAAGAAACTAAGAGGAATCTTGGAGGTGAGCTAGGTGTGGATGATCTAGAGGCTTCTCACTTGGGAAGCTCTTTGTTAAAGAAAGAAGGAACCTACAAAAGGTAATACGATTACTCTTTCTTCTTCTTTCTATGCATATATGTTTTACACATAAATTAATTAAATGCTTGAATGAATTTTGGACCAAAATTGTGTAAAGTGAAATTTTAAAATGTTTGAAATTTCACCTCACCACATTCCTTCTGCTGCGTTTGGCTTCACCATTTCTTCATCAACAATGGTTGCAAATAAGAGCATAGTTACATCATATTATTTAGTACTCACCTTATCTCTTTTTCTCCTAATGATTGTTTGTCCTTGGTTAGTTTAACATCCCTCTCGATCTTGAGCAATTTCTTTGCCTTTGCCTTAAAGTTTTACATTCATCACATTCCAATTACTTCAATTAGTAACTAATAGTGTTACTAATTATGTCCTTTACTTATTTTGTTTCCTCAACGTATAATAGAGATGTATTAATTACGCTATACACACACTTACTTTTACTTCTAATTATTTTTAAATTAAATTACTCATTCAATTCCATGATTTCAAGTCTAGATCATAAAATGCCCAAATTGTGTCATAAACCCTAGAATTTGGGGAAAACCATTAATTTCACATTTAACCCTCAATTCAACTATGGATTTACTAAATTAACACTTAACCAATCCATCCCTATCAATTAATTTGAATTAATTTACTTTTGTTCATATGAACCCTAGTTTATCCTACTCAAATCAAATTTGGGGAAAATCATATTTCCTCATCCAATCTTCAAATTAATTGTAGAAATGGAAAATTAATACATATATGATACACATATAATTACCTAAATGGTCCCATCTAATGTAGGAGCATTAAGTTTCTCTTTCAATCATATTCATGTCTTTAGGTTCTCCAAGTCTTGAATCAAGTTCTCAAAATTCCATTTAACACGTCTAAATGATTCTCCCTTATCTAGGATTATTCAAGATTACATCTTATTCATATTTACTTTAGGTTAGCCAAAATTTTTATGGTTGTAGTAAAGGACTTACGCAACTAATATACTAAAATTTACCCTAGGATCATATAAAAGAGAAAGTGAACATAACTTCTTAACTTACTTGCCTTTGATTTGCGACTACTCTTATTACAAGTGATGTAGAGAAAGTTTTTTTTTTAAAGTGAAAAATTTGGTGTAGAAATAGGCTAAACACTAGTTCAGAACATAATTTACATATATATATAATGACTTACATGGTGAGGATTTAATCAAGCTAGATCTAATGGTTGAAGTTTAATCTTAATGTATGGCTAGGATTGGATCTAATTATATGGCTAGGATTCTCTCTACAATGGTGATGATCATCATAAGGTGTTGGAGTGCTCAAAGTGTATCTATGTGAACCCTCAAATTTGCACCTTTATGATCTAGCTGCAGTTTGACACCTAATAAGAATAGTGCTCTACGCATACGGCGGTCTCGTTAGCTAGTTAGCAGGCAGGGGTCAAGGGGGCAATGCCCCTTGCGGGGTGCAGGGCAGTGCCCCATTGAAAAATAAATTTCCTAAATCTTTCACCTCCAGTCAACTGCTTTTCAGTCACAAACTCATAGAATCAAACCGAGCTCGAATCGAAATTGAAACGGACCCAAAACGGTCGAAAAAGCAGGAAATAAGTCGAACCAGCAGGCCAGCGCGAAAGTGGTGGCACGCCGGCCATGTAGCCTCATAGGTAACACAAAATGCATGCCGGCGGTAGGGCGGCACTCTCAACATGCCACCTGGACACCTGTCGTGTCATCGATACTGCCCATGCTGCCGGTGACATACCGATGCCGTCATCTGTATTGCCAGCACCCTCCTCAGCAACTCTATAAATAAAGCCTCATTCAAGTTCAATTGACACATTCCAAGGTAGAAATTCTCTCTAATATTGATATACTTGTTGCTTTTAGATTCATATTCCAAATCTTTTAAATTCAAGGTGGAGTTGAGATCTGGAGCAAGACTCATTCCATTTGTCCGAAAATCAAGGAAAGCAAAGGTATAATCCTTTTTCCATTCTCAAATTCTAAATTCAGATCTAGAATTCTCTTTAGGTCTAAAATAGAAAAGATCTAAAATTTATTAATTTAAGAATCAGAATTAAATTAATAAGCAAACCAACACCTTTTTTTAGAACCCCTCCTTTGTAAGAAGGAAAAACTGCATGGGGTTTGATTCCTATTCAATAGGATACGCAGGCTGCCATTCTGAAGGGCATCAACTCCAAAATCTTTTTATCAATATTTTTTTCCTTTGTATTTTGATTTATTTATATTAATCTTTTATTTATGATCTTATATTAGCTTAGTTGGGGACTGTGTGCTTTTCCTAGTACCTATCAGGGCTAGAGGAAAGATCCTCTTTATTTCAATTGTTTTGATCTTGTAATAATTAAGTAAAGATCTATTTTGCTTGTTTGTCTACAATTGTCATTCCATCTCATCATATATATTTGTTTCATTCATCATTGTATTCCTGTTCATGTATACACGAAAATTCCTTTTTAAGAGTTATTTTGTAATTTTAGCTGAACTAAAGAAAAATACATTTTTTCTCAATTGTGTAATTACCAAAACCTGAGCCCCGAGCCCTCCTTGGTCACTCACGAATTGGTGCATTTCCATTGGAACAAAATTAAATCATTTTTGGAGTCAATCAATTTGGGTTTTCTTTAATTTTCCTAATTAAAATAAGTAAATTGAAGTGGCGACTCATTTTTCAACTTTTAAAATACAAAAATCAATTTTTTGAACTCATAGTGAGTTCCAATCGTGGAGTTTCTCCCGAAGAGCATTTCGATTCCTCGGTGGATCGGACCGATGCTCGGGCGAGGCCTCACAGTTGGCGACTCCATTGGGGACTTAAAATCTTTTTCAAATAAAAGATAAAGTGGATTACTTTTGGTGAAGTACCGAGTTTGGCTTTAAATACAAAATAACTCTTTCATGCATCACTACATCGAACTCCTAGTCCACAAAAAAAACCTAGCTTCTAGGAAAACAAAGGATAGAAAGTAACATCAAGTGGGCAACCTTCCTTAGATCTGCTTGCCGATAGTGAAATCATCCAGCCCATGACGTATCCTCTTATCCTTTTAGAGGTGTAACGAGTATGCACATACCATTTGACCCATGTGAGGCTCCTTGTCTCACATGTGGTTAGGTATATCGCATCTCTAGTGTGATGGGTTTCCTTCAAACCACCTTAGCCCTCTCATGTCATGACTCATAAAACCTTCCTTTAGGATTGTATGTACCATAATACTGAACTTGGTATATCATTATCATGAAACCTTTTCATTCATGCATACATACATGCATAGCTTGAACCTTGTGAAGAGTCAAAAACCTATCCAAACACCTTCACACTCAAAACCCATGGTCCACCTAAACCCATGGTCAAAAGCCAAAGCCTATGGTCCACCTAAATCCATGGTCAAAACTCAAAGCCCATTGTCCATCTAGACCCATGGTCAACACCTAAAATCCATGGTCCACCTAAATGCATGGTCAAAGCCCAAAACTCATGGTTCACCTAAAACCCATGGTCCAATTCTATCCAAACCCATGTCAAACTCATGGTAAAAATAAACCCGTCTATGGTACCCTAATCTTTTTCCATAATTCTTATCCAACCTAAACACTAAGCTAGCCCAAGCTAAACACTGACATAGCTTCATCTTTCATAATCTTTACAGAAGCTAAATACTAACCTAGCTTTCATCTTTCACAACTCATTTCCAAGCTAAACACTGATCTAGCTTTCATCTTTCATAGTCCTTACCTAAGCTAAACACTAATATGGAAGCTGTAATTTGTACGGACTTCAAGAAAGAAAAACTAGGGGCATGTCCTGAGTCTTCCCTATCTATTTCAAAACCCTCACTCTATGGCCAAAGACCATTCAAAGTAAATCCAACAAGTAAACCACTCGATACCCATTGCCCTAGTTAAGAGAGATCTAATCATTTATCATTAGCAGTGCTAAAAATGTGTGCTCCGAGGGTAAGCTGCAAGCAACTATCCTATCTAATCTTTGACTGAGTATTAATAAAGCATGTGTAGACTGAAAAGTAGGGTCCACCACTCGAAAATGATCATCAGCCACACTTCCAAGATAACCCAAAACCTAAAACAAACACCCACAAAGCACCCCAATAGAAATGGTAAGACAAAGTTTTCTCACTTGGTGAATAACTAGCAAGATAGCTCATCTCTCAAAATCCCAAACAAGGCAGTCAAGGCTCATCAGTGCCTCTGTTCCATTTGCCATTTTAGCATCACCCTAATCAACAGACCCATATCTGAATCTCAAACAGAAAACCACGGCCGTTATCTTGAGTCTCCGCCCCCTCATATCTCCTTAGTCACCAGTATCATGGAAGTTCTCAATCAAGTGATTAAATTCACTTGACCATCACTCACCTGCATCTAACTTGCAACATTCTAAGAAAAGTCCAAAAAACTCTTGAAAAATCTGGAAAATGACAAACTCCTCGAGAATGGAGTTGTTTCGAGCTGACTCGCCATAAGCCAAGACTCTTCCTCAGAACCTCACGAGTCAACTCGCCATAGGTCGAGGCTTTCTTTTCACTAAATTATCTTATCCAAAATTTTCTTTACCTTTAGCATTAAGGCCAAACAGATAGCCTTGATTGAGATTTACCCCAAACCTTCTTTATCTCCAACATTAAGGCCAAATAGATAGTCTTGATTGAGATTTACCCAAATCTTCTTTTCATTAAGGGTAGACAGATAGCCTTGATTAAGATTTACCTAAATCATCTTTACCTCTAACATTAAACTGGACAGATAGCCTTGATTGAGATTTACCCCAAACCTTCTTTATTTCTAACATTAAGGCCAAACAGATAGCCTTGATTGAGATTTACCCCAAACCTTCTTTATCTCTAATATTAAGGCCAAACAGATAACCTTGATTTAGATTTACCCAAATCTTCTTTACCTCTAATATTAAGGCTGGACAGATAGCCTTGATTGAGATTTACTCCAGATCATCTTTATCTCCAACATTAAGGCCGGAAAGATAGCCTTGATTGAGATTTACTTTAGACCTTCTTCATCTCCAACATTAAGGCTAGATAGAAAACGTTGATTGAAATTCATTAAATCTTCTTTATGTCCAACATTAAGGTTAGACATATAGCCTTGATTGAGAATTGCCTCAAACATTCTTCATCCCCAACATTAAGGCCAAACAGATAGCCTTGATTGAAATTCACCAAATCTTCTTTACTCTAACATTAAGGCTGGACAGATAGCCTTGATTGAGATTTGCCTCAAACATTCTTCATCCCCAACATTAAGGCCAAACAGATAGCCTTGATTGAAATTCACCAAACCTTCTTTATCTCCAACATTAAAGCCAAACAGATAGCCTTAATTGAAATTCACAAAGACCATTCTCGCATCCAACATCAAGGTTAGGCTGATAGCCATTGATAAACCTCATTTATCCTAGAGGGCTTCCTCCTAAAGGACCTGACAAGGACACACAAGCCCAAAGTCTGACATGGCACCTCTTCCCAACATTCACCATTATCAGAATCACCTTTTTTTCAAAGCCAATTATATTGAGGGGGCAACTGTGAACCCTCAATTTTACACCCTCATCATCCAACTGCAGCCTTAGCACTTGTTGAGTTTAATGCGTTACGCAGAGCCATTACGATAGTCCCGCTAACTAATTAGTGAGCGGGGTTTTAGAGGCACTAGCCCCAAAAGAAAATTTTTTTAGGCTTCATTTACATTGCCATCAAACATCCAAACTTCCTAAACTCCTCCATAACAACCAATCTCTAAATAAAAAAAAAAAAAGAGAAACTTAAAAAAATGTGCCAATGCCATGTGGCATGCCATATGATAGGCATGTGGCACTACAATAGAATAGTGCGGCGCCGCATGCCTACAGTGCAGCATGTTGCAAAAGGCTAGTGCTACATCGTAAAAGCTTGATACAATGCCATACAAGCCTAGTGCAACGCCACACCAGGTTCTGCAATCTTTTGATAGCCCAGTGGGTCCTACCTGTGCAGAAAATGACCCTTTTACCCCCTTTTAGTCCAATTTTCAGCTATTTCTAACCTTACCCCTCATGGTCTTTTCACATTTTCATTACCTAAACTACCCTCACCCACTTTTCCTATAAATACCCCCTTACACTTCTCATTTCTTCACACCTCTTAAATTTGAGTAGATTGCTATCCTCAAATTCCTCTCTTCTTCTCCCTCCAATCACTCTCTAATTAATTAATTAATCTTTTTAATTAATTAATTACCTCATCCTAACTAAGTTAATTAATCTTTTTAATTAATTAAAACTATTTTTTTAATTAATCACTCAATTAATTAATTAATTAATCTTTTTAATTAATTAACTAATCACTCTTTTTTCAAAAGTCATCCCTTTTTCCAAAATCAAATTAATCATTTTCTTAATTCACCCTTCCTTCAAATTAATTAATTAATCTTCTTAATTATTTAATCCATCAATCCATCTATTTCATTATATTAATTAGTTAATTAATCATTTTAATTAATTAATTAATTTTCTAATTCATCCAATCACCCAGTCCCGATAAAACGAAAATTCGGTCCAGTAAAACCCTCCACGTAAAACCCTCCGCCCACTAAAAGTCAAGGTATCAGCTTTTTTCCCTCACTCTCAAAACAACCTAACCAAAATCAATCTGATCAACTCTTAAACCCCTCCACTTAACCTTGGAATGAATTATGTGGGTTTTGATCCCCATTCAATGAGGTACATAGGCACATTTGAAATCTAAATCCAAACCTCAAATCCTAATCTCTATCAATCTCTTTCCCCTTTTTTAATTAATTTGTGAATGCTTTATTTTCACCATGCATTCATGTTATGCCATATTCATGCATTTTCTTTAATATCATCTTATAAACTTCATTCATGAAATTCAATTTTCAAGTCAAATTAAACATAAGAGCCAAATTTTGATTATTTAAAACCAAAAACCTAGTCTTCGAGCTCAATTTGATTCGATGCTCGTGATTTTATCCATGGGCAAATTAAAGTAAAAAATTAATAAATTAGAGTCAAATTGGATCTTTTCTTAGTTTTCCCATTTAAAAATAAATTAGGATGGCGACTCCCAAAATCATTTTCCAAACTCGAGGGTTCCATCATGAGTTTAAACTCAAATGAGTATCCCGATTCCCTCTAGTAGACCGGGCTGGTGCTCGAACGAGGCCTCACATAGAAATGCTTGGTTTAGGCATCGAATCCAATTAAAATTAACCAACCCTCCCCTTATCACCTTCTTTACTTGATTTTATTTTGCTTTCCTTTACTTTGATAATAGGTTTAGTTTGAGGAATATGTGATTTCCTTATAACCCATAAGGGCTAGAGGAGGTATCACCTAAGTTTGGGATTTTCTTATAATATTAACTTTCTTTTATTTCGAACTTTAATTATTTATTTACTTTATTGTTGAAATAGATGAGTTGAATGATCATGCATATTATAACTTGTTCATGCATTTTAATTTATTCATGAAATATATTTGAAGTCACACTTATATTCATTGGCCAAACTTATTTTTGTTAAAATAAACCAAAAACCTAGTCACCGAATCCTCTTTAGTTTCAAGGCTAGTGATCTTTTTCCTTTGGGTAATAATTGGAGTCAAATGGATTTTTCCCTATATTTTTTCAAATAAAAATAAATTAAGGTGGTGACTCTAAGAAATAATTTTCAAACCTATCAAAGATAAGCCCGAGGGCTTCCTCGTGAGTTCTTTCTGAAATGAGCATTTTGATTTTCTTTAGCGGATCAGAATGATACTTGGGCAAGGCCTCACACCCCCTAAAATATTTATTTAAAAATATTTTAAAAATTCTCACAAAAATTATTTTATGCTTAAAAATCGCTTTGTGCATGAAAATTCAATTTATGTGAAATAAATTATTTTATTCTTATGCATTTCATATAAATCACTTATTTCACCACAATAATTCATATTATGCATATTAGAGCTAATCTAACATGTCACATACTCATCAATCACATAACACATGAATTTTTCATAAAAGCACACACTTATCCATAATAGCTCTAACTTCAAGTAATTGGTCATGAAAACTCCTAGGGTGGGTGTGGGTTATTACATTGATACAATGGTATTATAAACAACATGTGAAGATGTGTTACTTGTGATGCGAAAGAGTGTCACTAAGTTATAGGAGTGAAGGAGTCAATGTGAGTACATGTTATGCTAGCATTAATATGTACATCTATATTTATGACATATGAAAACCATATGAGATTGTGAAATCCTAGTTAATGTTATCATTCTATACCTATACTCAAATTGGTATCTTTTGTTATGCTAAGATTAACCCTTAAAAGCTTATGCCTAATTATATATTGTGTACCCATATGAGATTAATTGTAATCCTAGCAAAGGACCTAGTAAAATGAGTCGTTCTCTATCTTCTCTAGGAATATCTATCATCAACCACTATAGATAGCTATAATTGTGGCTAGCTTTTGGCTTCACCTAGAAGAAGGATTATTAGGTACAAAAGATGAACAAAACTTGCTTTATTCTTTCTATAGTATCTCCTAGCTTATCCCTTTCAGTGAAGTTATTTATATAATGGTTCCTACTTCCTACCCTTATTTAGCATGTATCTTCCCAAGTCATACTTAAGCATCATATTATAGACTAGTTGCATAAGGCATATGCACCTCCTCTACCTTATTCTTATCCTTTTTATTTGGCTTTTTGATTGTTTTTCCAATATCCATATTACACTTGAAATGACATTCCCTCTAAATTATTAATGGCGTTTACCTTATTGCAAATTGTATAATCTTATTGGAACTTTCTCATAACCAAATCATTATATGAGATTATCATTGAACCACTAGTAACCATTCTTTCACTATATCATATATATCCAAAATGGTATTCTTCTTGCCATGCTACAATTAATTGATAAAGGCCTTCAGCCAAATTCCACTTTGTATGTTCATATCATTAATAGCTAATTGCAACATAGAACCATCATAAAAAAACTAATTGAAATCTTTAGGAATAATGCCATTGATTGAGACCACTATTGAAAACCCCATTAAATAATTGAGGCAGAATTGAATCTATAGAAATCAGTAATCAAATAGTTCAAAATAATTTTCCCATAATTTATTTCTTAGAAATCAGTTTAGAAATCAAAAGAGAATAAAAACTTACGATTACGATCATGAAATCGCGAAACGGTAAAGTGTTTTCGATATTTCAGTAGAGAGAATTATTTTGAGAGGTTTTTCTACCAGAATATAGAAAGAATAAGAGAATGGCTGCTAGAAACCCTTGTTTGGCCAAAAATTAGAATATATATTAGGGTTGGAGTGGAATTTTCACTTTTACCCTTAATGAAATAGGTTAGGAGCATTTTTGTGTAGTGGGCTTTTGGGTATTTGGGCTTTTTCTTTAAAACTTTCGGCTGAATGGATTTAAAATAAAAATAATATTTTTCTTATTAATTCTGGACATTTCCCTCAAAAATATTTATTTAAAAATATTTTAAAAATACCCATAAAATTATTTTATGCTTAAAAATTGTCTTATGCTTGAAAAATCATTTTATTTAAAATAAATTCTTTTATGCAAATGCACTTCATGTAAATCATTTATTTTACAATGGCAACACATATTATGCATATTAAAATTCATTTAATATGCCACATACTCATTAGTCACTTAGATCACAAATTTTTCACACAAGCACACACTTAACCTTATTAGTTCTAAATCAAGCAATTTATCACGAAAATTCTTAGGGTGGGTGTGGGTTGTTACATTCTCCTCCCTTTAAAAGAAATTCATCCTCAAATTTCCAAATCTAATAGCACAACACAGTTTAATGAACTTCTCTGCCATGCTTCTGCTGTGCCACTCAAACCCAATATCTAACTATAATTAACTTATCAAATACAGAGAGGTAAGTACTCACAATCTATTAAAAGAATCACATTGATAAACTTTTAGCTTAAGCTACACTTATGTTAATCTCTTGTTCAAATAAATCTTAAAACTAATCCTTAATATATTTTTTTTTATCCCCTTAACCTCAAAAATAAAGTAATAGAACCTTTATTTTCACCTTTAATCAAATATAATCCCAAGCATTCCTTTTCCTTATATTTTACTAATGTTAACATATATAATAACACCTTACTCACTACTTCCATTCATTATTTATCAAATTAGTCCTATAAGAGTCCAGCAAATAACTCCAAATTAATAAATCTGACTGATATTTGATAATTTTCTTTCCATAGTAATAATTATTGCTTAATCTATTATATCCTCAATAAATATTTTCATGTTTAATACCTTGCTAACATTACGATTCCTACACTGCCATCATTCATCAATTAAAACATATTTAAACTTAACAAATATTCCTATATATATCATATCCCAAATGAACTTGAATTCTTTTAATTTACAATCCCAAATAAGTTCTCATAACTATTTCAGACTTACTCCATAATATATACATCGTTATTATGACCTAATTTCCCAATGCCTCATAATTTTTATACATTTAGCTAGTAATATCATCTCACTTTAGATTTTTTTCCACTTACATCTTGCTATACTTCACATTCCTAATCATTTAACTTATCCATATTAAAATAATAAACCTTCTAATACCATTGATATTTAATGAAATTCTATGCAATTCTTACATCTCTCCAAATCTATGCCATTCTAGGTTATCTCAATGAAAATTCTTTCCATACTAAATATCACTACCAAATTTTCTAGTAACCTCAATTGAACATTATTGTGTCTAACACTTTAAAACATTTCTCATCTTAGGACTCAAATCCCTTTCAAGTATATTCAAAACTATTAAATTTTCAAAACTACATAGAATCATTTATAAGAACTAAAACATCTTCATCCTTGCATGTAACATGCAACCTTAATGCAATGCTTGATATGGTTCATGATGTATGATTGATGATGTATGATTTCATAAAGCAAAATTTAGTGCATACAGATAGACATATTGGACGCAAGTACATAATCAAATCAAATCTAGAACATTTTATCTTAAAATCATGTTATACCCTCATAGATCAAGTCCTTATGGATCCTCAAATTTACAATTCATATGGCCTTAATCATCTATCATCTTATAAAAGTTCAAATCCTTATACTCTGATTGCACCCTATATACTCAAAGGAATCTCATCACTAAAGAATCTCCACTAGAATCATACTTATCCTTTTATCAACATTACAAGTCTGATAATACTTATACTTTTATATCTCCCCCTCTTAAAAGAAATTCGTCCTCGAATTTCAATACTTACTCACATATTCTCAAAAAAACTACGTATGCTTCTACCGCATCCCTTCCTCGGCGTCCTAAGTATACTCATCCATTCCATGATTATGCTAGTAAACCTTAATCATAAATATCTCCTTGATACATCAATATCTCCCATCCTTAGCTCAAAATTTTAATTGCTTTCCTCAATAGTCAATACAAGAAGTTTTCATCCATCAATGTCTACCTCACAATCCTTAAACAATACCTTACTTCCTTCATTTCTCCCCAAAGGGTCAAAACTACTAAGGGTTCATTAATTTATTCCTTATCTTTGCTGAGACTCCTAGCAAAATATTGAGACACAAATGATTTTGCAGCACCAGAATTAATCAAGCATCTTGTACTAAAACTTCAAATGGGAATAATACGTTTTTATTTTTAAATCACACTAGATAAAAATTCTTCCTTCGACTATACTCGATATCAACATAAGTGATAGAGAAATACGTAGCTTTCTTGTTGTTCTTGTCTATAGGGTAGCATCTATGCCATAAATTCCTTAATGTACTTCACTTACTTCATACCATATACTTATACAAAATGTAACTGATTCATTTTATTCCCCTATAAAATGTAACTGATTCATTTTATTCTCCGACTAATCATTAAGTATTCTTCCTCTTCTTTTGGCATCAATCAAAATTACCATTTAATAACTCTATTTAATTCATATATCAAACCATTATATAATTTAAGTATTTCATACCTCACAACATTATACCCATCAATCATTAATCTCAATTAGATCAAAACTTAGTCAACTTCTCTTTCTAACCCACATAACCCCATTATTAAAATATCATACTAACCATGCACCTTACATGAGTACATATCATATCATGTCCTATCTTATATCACATATTGCATAGCATATATCACATTGCATATATCACATATCACCTATCACATAGCATATATCATATATCACTTATCACACTATAGCATGATAATGAAGGAAATCATCTCATCCTAGGTAACTAGGCAATCAAGGAAAATCATTCATATCACATAAATTGCTATGCTGTTACGTCGATCATCATATCTACTCGACCTAATTATCGTGTCCACCTCCAGAGCAATCAAGAGCAACATGGCCACTACTACCACATCGATAGCAAAGAAGATCTCTATCTTAACAACGATTAGTTGAAGATGCAGACCTCACTGGCGAGTAATCCCCTCTATGCTTGATAATCCCTTACCTGAGCTGCTCCATATCCTCTCTTAGTGCATGAATCATTACCTTAAGACGTCGGTTTTCCTCCCTCAAGTACGAACAGTTATCCTCCAATTTCTGAACCTTACTATATACCCAATCAGGATCTAAGCGCTCCTCAGGGTCCTCTTCTTCGTCAGGGACTTCCCTTTCATAGGGCAAATCATAGTTACAACTTTCTTGAGCATCTCTGGCCAAGTCCTCTTACAAGTCACACGGGGTGCTCTAGGTCGCGGTCCTCGAGCAGGCGTAAACTTCTTGGTCATCTGTTAGAAGAATCGTAAGGCAAGCAAACAATAACAAGGATTACTAATCTACTAGGATTTCATAGAACTATGCTAGCGATAGACTGCAAGTGACATGATAGGAAAATTCTTATTCTCTAGGATTTTACTTAAGCAACTCATATAAACAAGCCTAAACTAGACTTTTAAAAACTACGGCTCTGATACCACCTTTATCACATCCCAACCTTATGAGATACGATGGTCCTAGAACATGGGGAGACATAAGGTCACCCATGCCCATATAACCCATTAACATGTAACAATCATGCCTAGGATCTTACCGAATCTCCTTCATTAACTCATTTAAAACATTTAGATAAATACCATAATTGCGAAAGACTTAAAATAAATTATTTCATATAAAATCCATAAGGAAAATAATATAAATCACGATAAGTATCAATCAACATTCCCAAAGCATCTAAAGACAAGACTTCATAAACATAGTATTATTGATAACTTGGACAAGGAATTCCCCAAGTGAAGTAGAAAGCTTGAGCCATCACCTTGCCTCCTCACATTTGCTCACCTAGAACCACATAAGGAAAAGGGGTGAGATAGATGATCTCAATGAGTAAACAAAAAGGCATATACATTATCACATATTCCTTTGAAAGGAAACATATAGCTTATACTCATAGTTCATGGTTTATAACTCATAATCAGGTTGCAATTTAGCAACGGTTCAATTTAGCAAGTTTGCAGAAATCACACTTGTAACACGTAGAGAGTGAAGACTATTGCCCAATTCACTCAAAACACATTAAGGAGAGGTGGCCTTTGCCAAATTCCAACTCCTATCACGTGGAAAGCGTGAAGCTGATCAGGCTCCACGGCTAGAACCGCCCCTTCTAGCTAAGGTGGATACACTACCCCTATCCATCGGGTTAAGACCATGTGCACAGGTTTCGATGATTACCTGCATCGTCACGAGGATTCTGCATAAAGGGTAAAGGTACTATAGCCAGAGCTATTGGTAAACATAATTAACAATATCACATATGGCAACAATAACATGTAACTCAATATCAATAGTAGTTTGGCTTTCAAACAATGATACAATGAAAGTGTAGTTCCAGAAAGAATATAAGTTAAGGTGTTAATCACAAGAAGGTCTCACTGGATAACAAAATAGTTTTGGACCAAATGTCCCTTGGCAACCCAAGCCTGACAAAGAATTCATATAATAAAATAAAAATGGAAAGAACTTGGGTTTCAAAGATCACAAAGGTTCACATAGCAATATATCACATTCTTATAACACAACAAAATGTTGTTTACACTTATAACATGAATACGATGTTCACTCACCTTGGGGTTCCTTTGCTCCTACTATACGTAGTCCCTTTTGCACTTCTAAGGCTCCTCAAACTCTAACATAATATTTGATTTAATACTTAGTATTTATTTACTCATGATGCTCCTATCCCATAACTACCCATGTACATATAGCATACACATACACTTGGAGTCCACACCTAGGTGTACTCATCACTTGCACATATCACGTTGACTTGAAGTCTTGTATACTTAGGCCTTATAGGCTCGCATGAAAACACATTGCAATCATATCAATACCCTTTTAAGGTCATCACATTATCATTACCTCAATATCAATTCACTTGTCAATTATCTTAGTTCACTTTACACTTCCATACATGTCAACTTAACAATTAATCTTTTAAACATCATGCTTAACTCTTATGATCCCTTTTACTTCATTAACTCATAATCATATGATCATCAAATTCATGATAACTCCTAGTTCCAATTTCCTCAATCACATTTGCATTCTAATCAAAAAACAAGGTTAAGATACCTTAAGTATACCTTAAGTATACTATAATACATTTAAGCTTATCTAGGTTCATACCTTCAACTAATATGCAATTTCATCATCTACTATACATACATACATGTCAATAATCACCAAGACACATCACATAAAATTTATAAACATTTGGACACAATTGTTCCTGTAGGCCGAACGCATCATTAAGGTAAAAACCAAATTCTTCTTCTTTTCATGCTTTCCGTCTATTTCAGAAATATGTAAAAATATGGTTTGAATCATGATTTTTCATGTAAACATAACAAAAATCATTCTAGAATATAAATTCATAGGAATCAGCCACTATTGGTGTCATTAATATATAAAAAATTCAATCTTTTGCATTATAGTGCACAAAACATAAGTTTTCTTGTTTTTGGTATTTTCCGGTCATTTCAGAAATATGCAAACAGGTTGTTTAAACCATTATTTTTCATTCAATCATTGAAAATATGAGTTTAGAACACATTCCTTCATGAATCGATAGCCATAGATAGGGTTTATACAAAAAAATTCCAAGTTCAAAGGCTTAGGTGAAAAATCATGAGTTTCCGCACTTTCCGCACATTTCATTTATTTTAGCGATAAACAGAAACATGATTCAAGTCATTATTTTTCATCTAAACAAAACAAATATCATATTAGAACACCAATTCATATAAATCGGTAGCCATGTATTCATGAAAGAATAAAATTTTCTAATTTTCAAGTCCTAACACGAAAACCTTGAATTCCTTTGTTTTTTGAAACTTTTCGGTCATCACAGAAATATGCAAAGATATTATTTCATGCAATATTTTTTTCAAAACAAATCAAAAATCAGTTTGGAATACAAACAAGTACAAATCCCCCCTCCCCCCTCCCCCCCCCCCCCCCCCCCCCCCCCCCCCATGATGTTTATGCAATAAAATTGTGATTTTAAGTTATAAAATTCACCTTTGGAGAAATCTTGCGGAAAGAATCGTGTTTTCGGTAGAAAATAAATTTTCTCTCCCAAAAATTCACTCAAACAGAATTGAATCTATAGAAATCAGTAATCAAACAGTTCAAAATAATTTTCCCATAATTTATTTCATAGAAATCAGTTTAGAAATCAAAAGAGAATAAAAACTTACAATTACAGTCACGGAATCGCGAAACGGTAAAGTGTTTTTGATATTTTAGTAGAGAGAATTATTTTGAGAGGTTTTTTTGCTAGAATACAGAAAGAATAAGGGAATGGCTGTTGGAAATCCTTGTTTGGCCGAAAATTAGAATATATATTAGGGTTGTAGTGGAATTTCCACTTTTACCCTTAATAAAATAGGTTATGAGCATTTTTGTGTAGTGGGCTTTTGGGTATTTGGGCTTTTTCTTTAAAAATTTTGGCTGAATGGATTTAAAAAAAAAATAATATTTTTCTTATTAATTCTGGACATTTCCCTCAAAAATATTTATTTAAAAATATTTTAAAAAAACCCATAAAATTATTTTATGCTTAAAAATTGTCTTATGCTTGAAAAATCATTTTATTTAAAATAAATTCTTTTATGCAAATGCACTTCATGTAAATTATTTATTTCACAATGGCAACACATATTATGCATATTAAAATTAATTTAATATGTCACATACTCATCAGTCACTTAGATCACAAATTTTTCATACAAGCACACACTTAACCTTATTAGTTCTAAATCAAACAATTTATCATGAAAGTTCCTAGGGTGGGTGTGGGTTGTTACACACCCATGCCCACAAAACTCACTTATAATTATACAAATACTGCCTAGGATCATACCAAAACCTCTCACATTAACTTAAACAAACCCCCTTTTTTCATACTTTTTTTTTTAGAAACCTTAATTTGCAGAAGCATAATTGAAATATATTTTAAGCATAATCTATAAGGAAATAATATTTGGAATCCAATTAAAACCTCGGAAGATATCATTTCAAAATAAACATCCAAAAATAAATCTTCCCAAAGTGCCTAAGGATAACTCTTCGTAACATATTAAACTAATTGTCTTGGACAAGGAATTCCCCAAGTGAAGTAGGATACTTGAGCCATCGCCTTGCATCCTCAAACTACTCACTTGGAACCATACAAGGAAGAAGGGGTGAGATAGATTATCTCAATGAGTAAACAACATAGCTTAAACATTAACATATATTACTTAGAAGGTTTCATAGCTCATAGTTCATAATTTATTTTTCATAGTTCATGGCTTACAATTTAACAAGATTTACAGAAATCAACTTATAACTCATAACATATATAGTGGAGGCTGCTGCCATGTCCGCTCATAACATAATATAAAGTGAAGGTCACTGCGTTATCCACTCATAACATAATATAGAATGAAGGCTATTGCCTTATCTACTCGTAACATAATATAGAGTGAAGGATGCTGCCTTGTCCACACATAACTCATAACATGTAAAGTGAAGGCTATTGCCATGTTCACATATAACTCATAACATGTAAAGTAAAGGCTGCTGCCATGTTCACACATAACTCATAACATAATATATAACATATAAAGGTAATAGTAGCATTGTAGGTGTTTAACTTACCAAACAAAAGACAAATAACAGCGTAGTTCCAGAAAGAATATAAGTTAGGGCAATAATCACAAAGGTTCTTTATTATAGTTAAGTAATCAAAAATGGTTTTGGACCAAATGTCCTTTGGCAACCTAAGCTTACAAAGAAATCATTAAAATAGAAAGGAACTTGGGTTTCAAGATATCAAAGGTTCACATAACATGATAACTTGTACTTGTAATATGAACATAATGTGTACTCACACTTGTAGCATGAATACAGTGTTTACTCACCTTATGGTTCCTTTGCTCTTATTACACATAGCCCTTTTGAACCTATAAAACTCCTCAGGCTCTAACATAATATTTAATTTAATACTTAGTATTTATTTAATCATGATACTATCCTATCCCATAGCTACCCCATGCACATATAACATTCACATATACTTAGAGTTACACATATAAATGCACCTCATTCACTTGCACATATCATGTTGAATTTTAAAGTCTTGCACACTTAGCCCTTATAGGCCCAAACAAAAACACATTACAATCATGTCAATACCTTTCTAAGGTCATCATAGTATCATTATCTTAATATCAATTCACTTTAACAATCATCTTAGTATACTAAACACATCCATACATGTCAACTTATTGATAGCCTTTCAAGTGCCATGCTTAACTCTTATGATCAATTCATTTGATCAATCTCTTCATCAATTCAAGACCATTAATTCATTATCAAGTCATCATAACATCTATTTCCATATTTCCCAATCACATTCACATTCTAATCACAACATAAAGTTAATATACCTTAAGTATACCAAAGTGCCTCTAAGCTAGTCTATAGTCATTCCTTCAACCAACATGCAATTTAACCATTTATCATACATACATGTATGTCAATAATCATCAAAATACATCACATGAAAATTATAAACATTGGGATAAAAATATCAATGTAGGCTGAATGCCTTATTCAAAGAAAAACCTAAATTTTCTTATTCTTCGCACTTTCCATCTATTATAGTAATATGTAAAAACATGGTTTGAACCAAGATTTTTCATGTAATCAAAACAAAAATCATTTTAGAACATAGATATTTATTAATCAGCTCACATATAGATTCATATGCATGAAAATTTCTAACTTTAAGTTTTAGGATGTAAAACTATGAGTTTTCTTATTTTTGGTATTTTTCAGTCATTATAGCAATATATAAATAGGTAGTTTAAACCATTATTTTTCATTCAAGCATAACAAATATTAGTTTAGAACATCAACATGTACAAATCGGCAGCCATTTATGTTTTTCATACATGAAAATTCCAAATTTAGCATTTAGGAAGAAAATCATGAGTTTTCAAGCTTTCCGCGCTTTCCATTTATTATAATGATTTGAAAACACATGATTTAAATCATTATTTTCCATCCAAACAAAACAAATATCATATTAAAATTCCTCCATACACAAATTGGCAGCCATATGCTCATGAAATCATGAAATTTTCTAACTTTTAAGTTCTAGCATGAAAACCTTGAATTTTCTTATTTTTTGAAACTTTTCAATCATTACAATAATATGCAAAAATATGATTTAATCCAATATTTTTCATCTAAACACATTAAAAATTAGTTTAGAACAAAAGTATGTAAAAATTGGCCCTCCTTGGTAATGTTTATGCATGAAAATTTCAATTTTGAGTTGTAGGATTTACCTTAGGAAAAATTGCATAGAGAGGTTGATGATTTCAATAGAGAAATTAATTTCTCTTTCAAGAATTCACCCAAACTAAATTAAATCTATAGAAATAAGTAAATTCTCAATTCAAAATAATTTTCTCATAATTTATTTTATAGAAATCAGATAGAAAATTGAAGAGAAGAAAAACTTACGATTACGGTCAAGAAATCACAAAGTTGAAAGTGTTTTTTGAGAATTTCAATAGAGAGAATTATTTTGGAAGAATTTTTCTGTCAAAATACTTTAACAATAGAGTGTGGCTGCTAGAACACTAGGGCTGGCTGAATTTTGCATTAACATATGTAGGGTTTTGGACAATTTCCAAGATTACCCTTAATGAGTTAGGTTAGGAGTGTTTTGGTATAGTAGGTCATTGGGTATTTGGGCTTTTTATTTAACTTTGGAGCTGATTATAGGTAATTTAAAATAAAATATTTTTCTTATTATTTTTATTAAAATTTCTCCTAAAACATTTATTTAAAAAATATTTTAAAAATGCTCATAAAAATTATTTTATGCTTAAAAATCGTCTTTTTGCTTGAAAATTCATTTTATGTAAAATAAATTATTCTATGCTAATGCACTTTATATAAATCATTTATTTCACAATAATAACTCATATTAGGTGTATTAAAATTAATTAAACATGCCATCTACTCATAAATCATATCATACATGAATTTCCATAAAATCACATATTTTGTCGCAACAACTCTAAATTCAAGCAATTTGTCAGAAAAATTCCTAGGGTAGATATGGGTCATTACACAAATTTTCATTGATATTCCCTCTATCGTATCTTCAAATATTTTATGTTAGTATAGCATGTTCTCATTGAGTTTATCTCACTCCTTAGTGGATTATGTTTTTTAAGGAAGAGCTAAAAGGGTAAGCAAGGTAACCATCTCTAGTATCTCACCATCAGTTAAGAGGTTGCATTGCTAATGATGATTTAGGATTGAAACTTATGAAGCCTATAATCCAATAGAGCTCCAGGAATCACACGGTGGTTAACTATATTTAGGATTTTTTTATTTAATTGATATTATTTATTCTAGTATGTAATAACTATAATACCATAATTGCCAATATAAGTATTATGATTCATGAATTAATAAGCTAAAAATGAGATTTGGGATAATAATGACATTAATAGATCTTAAAAAAATTGAACTAGCAAGAGTAACTGGACAATGCATATAAGCTAATGCTAATAGTTGGGCTACGATCTTAGGATTGCAACGTAATGGTTTAGAGTAGTGCTTAAGGGGTCCTATAGGTTTGGGTTACCTTACATCTTCCCATATCTTAGGAATCACATCTTAAGGATGGGATGTGACAACACATAGGCATTATGCTGTGACAAATTAAGCAAGTAAGTTAGTTATAATAGGTGTCTTTTGGTTTCAATTTAATTTCACCATCACAATGCTTATTAAAATTAATCTTTTAGGGAACCACTACTAACTTTAATGAGCTAGGAAAACTTAAGTACAACACCACTTTTTAGGAACCAAACCTACACATGACTAGCCATGCGCCAATCACAATATGTGTATGGTGATCTATGCACCACTACTGCGAGAATCCAAATTTTGTTTGAATTTTGCTTCATTTTTCTCTAATTTTAATGTTATAAAAAGTTGTATTTCATCCTAAAATTCCTTTGTCTCCAATATAAAATATCCTAAGTGATTGTTAGCTTAAGAGTCCTAAAAAAATGCATTAACCCATAAATAAAAGATTTCCAACATCCTCTTTGATTTGACCCTTCAAGATTGGCAACACCTATGGCCCTTCCAATCATAAGGGTTACTGTATTTGTAGTATGTTACCATCCTTCCCAACCTATTGGAGGCTATTGTATCTTATTAGGACCCTGCTATCCATGTTTTCTGTTTTAATGGGAAGGAATTTGCCCTCTGATAGAGGAGTCTAGCATCATACTTGGGAAAGTGCATAGTGTGAATGATCAACCTGTTATTCTAAACCTAGGAGCTGGCATGTCTAATAAGGACTTTTACTGATCAATTTATAGAGATCTGGGATTCTAGGACTATATTATGGAACACCACCATGCATGATGAGTATATCACATCTAATAAGTGTAAAGGGTAGGTCATGCTCCATGAAAAAGAGAAAGATTCTGCCTATAGAGTTGCTCTATTAAGATAGCATTTTCCACCTAACATAAGAAAGACACAGAGAAATTTTACAAATATAGGCCAGGGGAGAAGGCCAAGAACATGATTGCTATTATTATCCAAGTTGTCATTTTACTATTCCTATATGTTAGCAAACAATAAACTTCAAAAAATAAATGCAAATTTATTCAATCAAATGCAGTAATTTACCTTTATTAATAACAACACATCTTTGTTAGATCTAAATTTTATACCTATCCCTTTGCCTAAATAGTCCAAAAAGGATTTTTTGCTTAGCCCTTATTTTCTTTTCTATTTCTTTTTGTACTTTCAATTTTCTATTTCTTCTAGTCTCTTATTTTTTACGAGAATTGCCTCTAAATCACCCTTGAGGTTTTCAATTCTAGCAAGACTCTCTCTTGCTCACTTTTACCTTGCTCAGGCATAAAGCCTCTTAAGGCAATCAAGGTTGATAAGCTCTTTGAATTCATTGCCTTCCAAATCAGATAGAATGATAACACCTTTGAAATATGTTTTTGTTATTGTATAAAGACCCTCCCAATTGGGTCTGAATTTGCCTCAAGGGTCCATGAGGGACATCTTTGCCTACTTAAGTACTAAATCACCTTCCTTAATTAGGTTGGGATAAACCATTTTGTTGAAATGACTAGCAGTCTCCTTTTCTAAAGCTAATTTTGAAACAGGGCATGCATCCTTTTTCCATCCAATAACACTAGTTCTAGGTATTGGTTTCCACCATTGCCTTTTTGGGATTCTAAACTCTAGGGTGACCCTTAACGAATGAACTTGTACTTTAACTAGAAGCACTGCATCCATTCCATAAACTAGAGAGTATGGAGTTGCCACAGTGGCTGATTTGACTATGGTTCTGTATCCCTAAAGAAAGAATAGGAGTCTATCTACCAATGCCCTCATTGACTGAATCATCTTCCTTAAGATGGTTTTAATGCTATTAGTCACTACTACTACTGTCCCATTAGTTTAAGGTTAGTAAGGAGATGATATGTGATGTTTCATCCTTTCCTTTCATAATAATACCTTTACTTCCCTATACTTCCTTTTTGGATTGCCATATCGACTCTGTATAGTTCACTTATCTTAGCATATGTCAAACTACATCCACATTATGAGAGCGCAAAATTGAGGGTTCACAACTGTCCCCTTAGCAAAATTGTCTTGCCTGTAAGGTGATTTTGATGATAGTGACCCTGAGGGAGGGATCATGTAGCAAAGTAATGTTTAAGTTAGTGGATGGTACAATAAACTGATGTCTAAATCAATACTTGTACATGTTTGGAAGAAGGACATGGTCAAAAAGGAAGACTGTAAAAAAACCATAGGGATATTTAAGCAATTATTTCTAAACATTTATGGGTGGGGGATGAGATTGACTTTGATAAATAGATAAGAGAATAGACCACTCTAATGTATAGATATTCGTCTCTAGGCATTTATAGGTAAGAAGTGAAAAAAGAAACTAAAGGGATATCTAGGCAATGGCTAGATATTTTTGGGTGAATTGATGGATATGATTGACTAAATGAGATGGCAAGATTTAGAATAAAAAAGGTGAAAAAAAAAGAATCAGAGGGTTGTCATTATCTAGACATTTCTGAGTGAATGATTTGGGTGGACTTTGGATAAAATGGATGAAAAAAGAAACTAGAGGGATGTAATAGAGATTTTTTGGTGAAAGATTGGTTGACTTTAAGAATGAAGGAGGATGGAAATGAGAACAATATTGACATCTAAGTGAAAATTTTTAAGCATTTATAAGGAAAGGACATAATCAATTCAAAATAAGAGTAGGTGGGAAAGGAACTGTCTTAAATAGGAACCATATTGATATCTAAGTGAAAAGTTTTAGGCATTTATGGGGAAGGAAATAATCAATTCAAAATAAGAGGAGGTGGGAAAGGAATTGTTTGAAAATAAGAATGCTCTAATGAATAAAGTATTTGGACTATTGAAGAGTTGACATTAACTACCATGGCATTAAGAAGGGGGTAATTATTTTGAAATATGCCAATCAAATTTTGAAAGGTGCCAATCAACTTTAAAGAGGTAGTGATCAGTTTTGGAAAGATATCAGTAAGCTTTAAAGAGGTACCAATTAGGGAGTATGGGTTAACTAGGATTTCTTGAGGGCTTATTTTAGATTTTATGATTCGGTGGCTTTGTGTTTCATTTTAGTACTGTTAAGGACCTATGCCCCACTTTTAAGGAGTTCAGTGTTATGCTTAGCTATGACTCAAAGGCAACTCTGGTGATGCCAAAGTTTAGAGTTGGGCATTTTTGCATTTTTATGAGATTTTGGACTTGCCTCAGAATATTGCTAGCTAGATGATCATGGATGGTCAAGTGAATCTGATGACTATGATAAAGGTGTTTCAAGATTCCCAATGATCATAGGGATTTAAGGAGGTAGAGGCTCAAAATGATTACTTTATTTTTTGCTTAATGGCTGGGTACTTATTTCCCAGCTTTATTGATCAAGGTCATGCCAAAGCTGTAAGTTTAGTGTTATAAATGAAGTAGAGTTATTATATGGCTAGGACTATTTTAGCAAGGACACTATTAAGCCCAGGCTATTTTGTTTGGGGCTTAGAGAGTGGAACGTTTCTCTGATTATTCTCCTACTAAGGAAAGTTTATCTATCTTTGGCCTTTCTATAAAGGGGCTTTATAGGTGTCTAAGTTTGGTTGTTTTATAGGTTTAGCTGATGGATCAGTTTGGGGTTGTGGCTTCCTTGACTAAGAGCCCACATTGGACCCATCTTAATTCATCGAAGGTCAATTCAAGAATGGGTAAGATGGCTGCTAGTGCTTGCCCCAGTGGACATACTTTGGTATTGCCAATGGTAAAGGATTAGGTTATTCATAATTATGAGCTTTGGGTATCAAGTGGTCTGCTTACTAGGTTTAGCTTGGATGACCTTTTATTAGGGAATGAGGATTTTGAGGCAGATAAGCTAGACTCAGGACGTGCTCCTAATCATTCCCTTCTTAGAGTTTGTATGGATCATAACTCCAATTGCCAAGACTATTAGGGGTGCTTGGCTAAAGAGTTATCATGTTGTTCATCCTAAGATTTCATTTAGGACTATAGAGAGGTATGGCAGCTAGCTGAGGTTGTTTAGCTAGTCGAGAAGTAGCACTAGGCTTTTTTATTGAGGGAGACTAAGGGTGACACCACAGAGGAGAAGGAGACTGTGGAAGGTGCTGTTAGTAATGAAGGGGTCATAGTATAGATAGAGCGAATGAATCGACCTTTGAAAGAGACTATAAGAGCTATTGGAAGTTTAATGCCACTCGTTCTTTCAGTTTTCAACATGGCAAGCATTTTCATTCATTTTTCTATTATCAACTCTAGTTTTTGCCTAAGCTGCCTTTTGAGTTTTTAACTCAATGAGCTTACTTTATTTTTGCCTCAACCACCCTTTTAAGTTTTGACCTAGCGAGCACTTTTCATTTCTTTTCATTTTTTTGTTATTACCTTTTTTTGTTAGGCAAAAGAATCATATGAATGATGCATTAAGCATAGAGAAAATAAGAATATGATGCTTCATCATGTGAAACAAAAAAGATCTTATGTTATGATTTGGACTAGACCCGAGTTGGATTGCCTATGTATCCCTTACATCATCTTTTTTTTTCCATCTCATTTTCTTTATTTTTTTAAGGGAGAATTATGTCCATATAGTTATGATTACATATGCATTAAAGAGGAAAATAGAAACTAATTGTAGATATTATCTTCAGGCAAAGTATCTCTTCAGTCGATCTAAGTTGCAAGGATTGGAGAATTTATTCCCATCCACGTCAATGAGGATGAACCCTCCTCTAGAAAAAATCTTCTTAAGCATGTATGATATTGACCACTTCAATAAGAACTTTCCTCTCAGATCATGAATAGGAGATTGGATCTCTTTAGGACCAAGTTTCCTTCTTGCAAACTTATATCTTTCACTTTCTTATTAAAGTGTTTAGATAGTTTCTATTAATAATCATGAATCTTATACAATGCATCTATTCTCTTTTCATCAATGGCATTCAACTAGTCATGATTCTCCTCAATCCATTCTACTTTGTTTAGTTATCTTTCTCTCATTTCCCTAGTAGAGCATACTTACATTTTAATAGGGAGGATGACCTCCATTCTAAATACCAAGGTATAGGGGGTTGCCCCTATCGAAGTGCGAAAGTGGTTGTATACACCCATAAAGAAGCAGGTAGATGCTCATTTCAGTCTCTGCGTTTCACAATATTCTTTCTCATAATGGTCTTGATGGTCATATTGGCAGCCTTAACAATCCATTAATCTGTGGTCAGCAAGGAGAGGAATGGGGATGCTAAATTTCTTATTTTTGAGTAATTAGACTACCTCCTTTTGAAAGTGGGAGCCATTATCAATGATTATTTCGAAGGGAGATCCAAAGCAATCCTTTATTAGTTTGGATGAAGTGTGTGCATTTAGTACTTGGTACATCACCATTGTAATCCATTATGTGAAGTAGTCTATAACTACCAAAATATACTCAATGTCGCTAGATGATTTTAGCGAGATTCATCTGATAACATCTACGCTCCAAGTGGCAAAAGGCCATGGTGTCTCTATCAGGTTTAGCAAAATAGGAGGTCAATGTTATAAAGAAGATATGATACTTGTGACATTTTTGTACATATTTTGCAAATCCTAATTCATGTTAGATAAAAATAAGATTCATGATCTTTTGAGCCAAGGCAATTCCATTCATGTATGGGCCCTCTTTTCCACCATGAAGCCAATCCATAATTTGCTAGGCTTTCTTCCTAAGTTACACAATGCAAATGGACAATCCAAGGGTTTTTTAACTCATTAGGGTTAATAATGATGCCATAGAACTTGATTCTAGAGGTATTATGATAGTGAAATTTAAATTATACCCTAAAGAACTTTATTAATGTTAATTCACTTATTTGCTTAATATGCAACATTAAAGTGTATATGTGTTCATTAATGAATTGAATAGAGTTATTATGTTAACATGTAATGTATATAGTAATATTAAAGAAAAGAAATTAGTATGCCAAAGTGAAAAAAAAGAAAGAAAGTTAAAAGAAAATACTAAGTATGTAAATGTGCGGCTTAAAGCCCAATGATACGAACCCCAAATAACCTGCTTTAAGACCTAATACCTTTATACTTGCAAGTGACTCTCTTGGAAAGCCAAATCAAGTTTATAAGGAAAAAACCTCAACTTAATGACAAATTTGTGTTAAGGAACCTTGGTATGTTGTGAACAAGCAAAGTAATTAGCTTTGAAAGTTTAGGTTTTTAATTCTAATCCTAAAACCAGATTTGAGAAAACTCTCACAAGCTTAAAGTTTCAATTTAGGGGAAATCAACTTATATCTTCTTTATTGAATGAATAGCTAAGTATTTATAGTGTTACAAAAATCCTAAATTGGAATTAGCTAAGAACTAGGAAATCTTCCTATGTAAGGATTGAAGATTCCTAATTAGAAACAACTCCTAAAATACTTATTATACAAGAAAACTAATTCTTAAACAAGAAAACAAGCTAATCCCATTTTTGGGCTTAAACCTTATATAAATAGGCGTAAAACTCACTAATTACATATCAATACTTAATTTAATTCAACATGGGCTTATATCATATTGATAGGGGCCCAAAAACATCAAAACTAAAGTAAAATAATAAAAATCAAAAAATAAAATGAGTTACATAGTAGCCCCCACGCCAAGGGACATGCCCATGTTCTAAGGCATGTTGCATTCTACCCCTTTTTGATTTCTTTCCCCTGGGTCATGTATGAAGCTTGAACTTCTATGTTTTTCCTTTTCCAACCCCCTTTATGCAATTCATCAATGTTGAAGCTTCCTTGAATGCAATTGGATCCATATGCAAAGCTCATGATCTAAACATCCTTAATTAGCTTGTAAGAAACTTCATGCAACCTTCTTTTCTTCTTGAATAACTCACCAATCATGTACAATGGCTGGATTGCATGTCTTTGTAGGCTATCTTGATAGAAATGATAACCTTGAAGAACCTTTTTGAAATTTTTAACTTGCAAATATTTGTAAGATTTTTCCAAGACACTTTGATTCCTATCATTCCCTCCTCCTTAAAAGGATTCGACCTCAAATCTGTATTTGAGCACTTGGAAGTAGGAATTGCATCACCTTTTTTATTCCATAATAATCCTTCTTTAAAATCTTGAAAAAGAGAAACAAAACTAAACAAAATTTCAATATTAGAAAACAAAACACCTTTGAAACTTTCTTTTTCAACCATGCTTACTTGTTTTCTCTCTTCACTCACTAACTCTTTCTTTTCACACTCACTCTTTTTCTTTATGCACTCTTTTTCTTTTTCCTTTTTTTTTTATTTCATTAAAGTCAGATTTGTTTACAATAACTTCTTAAGGAGGTTCGTAGATTGGAATTTCCTCATGAATAACTTCTTTAATTCCATTTTGCACATTGCTTTCCTCCTTGTTAAAGCTCTCATCACCTTCATTCTCCCTTTTTGACACACTCAATTCTATCACTAAAAGCTCAACATCACCATTTTGTCTTTGGCATTCTTCCTCTCTTTTTCTTTGTATCTTCACTCGATCATCATACAATTCTTTTTGAGAAAGAGGAACATGGGAAGTATGCTTATCATCTTTTAGTGGGACTTTTTAATGATTAGTAGATTTGATGTGTTTTTCTTGACTAAAATGTATCCATGGCTTTCTAAATAAAACATGTGTCATAAGCATTGGTACAACATCACACCAATCTTCACCTTTATACCTTGTAAAAGAGAATGAAACTAAAGCTTGCTCTTTAATCTTGACATGTTTGTTCATTAAATACAATGAGTTTGGCCTTGGATGCTTTCTAATAGGCAAATTTAATTTCTTAACTAACTCAAGGCTTGTAAAATTGACAACACTTACTTTATCAATGATCATACGACATACTCTATCTTGAATGAAAAACATCATTACATTCTTCATCCTTTAATATTTGCATACTTACTTTTTACCTAATAGCTGAAGGAATGGTGGAGCCGAACATAGCGAAAGAAAGGTGGTGAGGTGAAATTTCAAATATTTTAATATTTTACTTCACCCAATTTTGGTCCAAAACTCATTCAAGCAATCAATTAATTTGTGTGTAAAACACATATGCATATAAAGAAGAAGGAAGAGTAATCATATTACCTCCTATAAGTCCCTTCTTTCTTTATCAAAGAGCTTCCTAAGTGTGAAGCCTTTAGATTATCCACACCTACCACACCTCCAAATTTCTTCTTGGTTTCTTTGGTATTCTTGAATCACTCTCTTGGTTGCACAATTTAATTCAAGTTTTTCCCTCAAAAACCTTTAGGAAGTTTAAGGTTTCTTTTTGGTTTGTTTTAGACTAAACACATTTTCAATTCGTAAGCAATTGTTCTTTCATAAAGAACAAAGAAAAGAATTGAAGATCAAAAGAAAAATTGAAGAAACACTTTCTTCATTTTTCTCTCTCTCAACTTCTCTCTCTAGAAATGCTTCAAATGTTAAAAATGATGTTCTCTTCTTCTTTGCAACATAAAAGCTAAGGCTTTTATAACTTTCCAAGACTTAACACTTAAGTCTTCACAAAGACTTAAATATCCTTTTACATTCTTCTAGCTCACCATTTGGTGAAGGGGCAAAGTTGACTTTGCTTCTTCAAATAGTGAAATGACCATTATATCCTTTAGGGGTAAAATGGACATTTCCATCGGCCAAAAGATGCAATTATAATTTTAACCTTAGTAAAAAATTCTCTAACTCCTAAACCCATCATATGGGCTTATGAATGGTGAATTTTCTCTAACCCCTAAATTGCCTCTTAACCATATTACATATGGGCGTAGGCTACATCTCATGTTTTAAAGGTTTTTACTAAGTTTAAAATTAAGTCTTTGATTTAGTCCAAATCAATTTTTAATTTAATCTTTCTCATTTGCTTCATATACAAATTAAGATTTAATTGAATAGAAACCTTCATAGATTAAACATCAGGACATGCTGGGGTCCTTGTAAATTTAATTACATGTTTAATCATTTTACCACTAATCAATTAATTAAACACTTTAATTAATTATTATGGTAAACCTTTTACACTTGGAAGGTGATCACTATTGGGTATGTGACTTTCTAGGTTCATGTCTAATTACCAATGTGTCACATCCTAACTTTAGAGACATGATGGTCCTAGAACATGGGGAGACATAAGGTCACCCACGCCGTAGAGCCCACTTCCACATATATAAAATCATGCCTAGGATTGTACCAAACCTTATACAATAACCCAATTAAACCATTTATAAGAAAATCTTTAGTTGTAGAAGAATAATAAAAATATATACTTCAAATACAATCCATAAGAAAATAATATTTAGAAATCTAGTTAAAGCCTCAATAGATAATATCTCAAAATAAACACACAAAGATAATTATTCTCAGAGCGTCTAAGGATGACTCTTCATAATATATTAAACTAATTAACTTGGACAAGGAATCCCCTAAGCAAAGTAGAATGCTTGAGCCATCACCTTGTCTCTTCATACTGCTCACCTGGAACCAATAAAGAAAAAGGGGTGAGATAGATGATCTCAATGAGTAAACAATATGATACATACGATAACACATATCATTTTTTAAAAAAGGAAACCCATAGCTTATAACACATAGTTCATATTTTATAATCCATGAATCAAGGTTTATAATTTAACAAGGTTTGCAGAAATCACACTTATAACACATAACACATAGAGTGAAGGCTGTTGCCATAATCACTTGAATACATAAAGGAGAGGTGGTATTAAACAAAATTCCAACTCCTATCATATAGAGAAGCATGAAGCTAATCAGGCTCATGGCTAGAATCGCTCCTTCTAGTTGAGGTGGATTCACAATCCCCATTCATTGGATTAAGACCATGTGCATAGGTTCATATGATTATTCGCATTAGCACGAGGACTTCTACATAAAGGGTTAAAGGTACCATAGTTAGAGCTAATGGTAATCACATATAACAATAACATTTAAGGCAATAATAACATGTATCACAATAACAATAGCAATTTAACTTTTGAACAAAAGATACAATGATAGTGTAGTTCCATAAAAAATGTAAGTTAAGGCAATAATCATAAAGGTATTAACATTGGATAATCAAAAATAGTTTTGGACCAATTGTCCATTAGCAACCCAAGCTTAACAAAGAAATCATTTAGAATAGAAAGAACTTGGATTTCAAGAATGTCAAAGGTACACATATCATAATAGCTTGCACTTGTAATTTGAAGCATAATGTTTACTCACCTTGTGGTTCCTTTGCTCTTAGAACACATAGCCCTTTTGAACCTCTAAAACTCCTCAAGCTCTAACATAATATTTAATTCAATACTTAGTATTTATTTAATCATGATGCTATCCTATCCTATAACTACCCCATGCACATATAACATTCACATACACTTAGAGTTGCACATATAAATACACTTCATCACTTGCACATAACATGTCAATTTTAAAAGTCTTATACACTTAGCCTTTATAGGCATATATGAAAACACATTATAATTCATGTCAGTACCTTTCTAAGGTAAACACAATATCAATTCACTTTAACAATTATCTCAGTATACTTAACACTTCCATATATGTCAACTTAACAAATAACCTTTCAAGTGTCATACTTATCTTTTATGACCAATTCATTCAATTAATCTCTTCACCAATTCAAGATCATTAATTCATTATGAAGTCATCATACAACCTACTTCTATATTTTCCAATCACATTCACATATTAATCACAACATAAGGTTAAGATACCTTAAGTATACCAAATTGCCTCTAGCCTTGTCTAGAGTCATTCCTTCAACCAATATGCAATTTAACCATTTATCATTCATACATACATGTCAATAATCATCAAAATATATCACATAAAAATTATAGACATTGGGATAAAATCCCAATGTAGGCCGAATACATTATCAAGGAGAAAACTTGAATTTGTTAACTTTCTGTCTATTATAGTAACATGCAGAAATATGGTTTGAACCAAGATTTTTCATGTAAACATAACAAAAATCATTTTAGAACATTAATCCATAGGAATCAGTAGCAATAGCTACAACATATACATGAAAATTCCAATTTTTGGTTTTAGGATGCAAGACCATGTGTTTTCTTATTTTTGGTACTTTCCGATCATTACAATAATATATAAACAGATGTTTTAAACCATTATTTTTCATCCAATCATAATAAAAATTAGTTTAGAACATGAATATGTACAAATTGGCAGCCATAGACCATACTTATGCATGAAAATTCCAAGTTTAGTGTTTAGAGAGGAAATCATGAATTTTCTAGCTTTTTGCACTTTCCGTTCATTATAATAATATATAAGTACATGATTTAAATCAATATATTCCATCCAAACAAAACAAATATAATTTTAGAACTCCATCATACACAAATCAGTAGCCACATACGTATGTAATCCAAGAATTTCCCAACTTTTAAGTTCTAAAACGAAAACCTTGAATTTCCTTGTTTTTTGAAACTTTTTTGGTCAATACAGTTATGCAGAAATGTGATTTAAATTTAATATTTTTCATCTAAACATATCAAAAATTAGTTTAGAATACAATAATGTACAAATTGCGCCCCCCCCCCCCCCCCCCCCAATTGAGTTTGAGCTTGAAAATTTCAATTTTGGGTTATAGGATTCACCTTTGGAGAAATCATATAGAGAGGTTGGTGTTTTTAGTAAAAAAATTAATTTCTCTCTCAATAATTCAACTAGGCTGAATTTAATAAAAAAATATAAATATTTAGTTCAAAATAATTTTCCCATGATTGGTTTCATAAAAATTAAATAGCAAATTGAAAGGAAAGAAAAAACTTATGAAACGATCGTAAAATCACAAAGTTTAAAGGTATTTTGTGAATTTTGATTGACAGATTTTTTTTGGCAAAATTTTTTCACAAAAATTCTAAAGAATAATAGAGTGGAGGTTGTCTAAACTAATCAAGGCCACATTTTACATCAAATACTAGGGTTTGGGATGTAATTTCCAAGTTTACCCTTAATGAGCTAGGTTTGGAAGGTTTTAGTGTAGTGGGCTTTTAGGTATTTGGGCTTTTTATTTAATTTTACGGTGTCACATCCTAACTTTTGAGACATGAAGGTCCTAAAATATGGGGAGACATAAGGTCACCCACACCCGTAGAACCCACTCATGCATATAACAATCTTGCCTAGGATCATACCGAACCTCATGCATTAACTTAGATAAACCCTCTTTTTTCTTTTTTTTTTTAGAAAATCTTAAGTTGCAAAAATATAGTTAAAATATACTTTAAACATAATCCATAAGGAAATAATATTTAGAATCCAATTAAAACCTCAAAAGATAACATTTCAAAAGAAATATCAAAAAATAAATATTCCCGGAACATCTAAAGATAACTCTTCGTAACATATTAAACTAATTATCTTAGACAAGGTATTTCTCCAAGCGAAGTAGAATGCTTGAGCTATCACCTTGCCTCCTTATACTGCTCACTTGGAACCACGCAAAGAAAAAGGGGTGAGATAGATTATCTCAATCAGTAAACAATATGGCACATATGATAACACATATCCCTTTTTTTTTTAAAGGAATCCCATAGCTTATAACACATAGTTCATGTTTTACAATTCATAAATCAAAGTTTGTAATTTAATAGGGTTTGCAGAAAATCACACTTAATACTTGTGAGTGAAGACTCTTACTCAATTCACTCTTGAGTGAAGACACTGCTCAATTCACTCGAATTTACATAATTGAGTGAAGACTCTTACTCAATTCACTCGTGAGTGAACACCCTGCTCAATTCACTCGAATTTACATAAGTGAGTGAAGACTCTTGCTCAATTCACTTGTGAGTGAAGGCACTGCTCAATTCACTCAAATTTACATAAATGAGTGAAGACTCTTGCTCAATTCACTCGTATTTATTGTAATCACTTGTAACAATAACACCTAAGAAAGCAATAACATTTATCACAATAGCAATAGTAATTTAGCTTATTGAATAAAAGATAAATAACAGGGTGGTTCCATAAAGAAAGTAAGGTAAGGCAACAAATCACAAAGGTACTTTATTGTCATTGAATAATCAAAATAGATTTGGACCAAATGTTCTTTGGCAATCCAAGCTTAGAAAGAAATTATTTAGTCATAATTAAAAACAGAAAAAAACTTGGGTTTTAACATATCAAAGGTTCACATAACATGACAACTTGTACTTGTAACTTGAATATAATGTTTACTCACACTTCTAGCATGAATACAATGTTTACTCCTCTTGTGGTTCCTTTGCTCCTAGTACACATAGCCCTTTTGAACCTCTAAAACTCCTCAAGCTCTAACATAATATTTAATTTAATACTTAGTATTTATTTAATCATGATGCTATCCTATCCCATAACTACTCTATGCACATACAACATTCACATACACTTAGAGTTGCACATAGAAGTGCACTGATGAGTGCTTATTGTGCATATATTTACTATACTTTTGCACTCATTGTTTTATGATTTTTGGAACATATTTTACCCATATTATAGCTTTTTAGTTCATATTGAAGATATTATGCTTTTGGGGTATTTCTATGTAGTTTTGATGCTTGTAGGAGCTAATTTGAAGTTTAATGAAGTATGGAAAGCTTTTGGAAGAATTCGAAATGCAAAAGAATCAAGCAAGTTAAATTGCAGATGCTGGCAGCTTTGACACTTGGTGGTGTTTTGGGCGTAACTTTCGCATACGATGTGATGTTGAGCTAATTCAAGTTACTGTAGAAAGTTAAGACACAAAGCTACAACTTTCCTGGAGTTTTGTCAAATTCAGATTTCATGATGGTTAGAAAGAGCAAGAATGACAGACTACAACAAGGATGGTTCCTGTTGACTGACAAGCCCCTGTCAATTGTCCGAATTTAACTTTAATTGGAATGACTTTTAGAATTCCTGGGGGCAGTTATTAATATTGATTTTTGGCTTTAAAAAGGGAAAAGATAGATTAGAAAGGGGATGAGAAGAAAATTTACAAAAGAAGTTAAAGAGAATTATTTTAGTTTTTCCTTCGATTCCCTTATTTTTCTTATTGTTCTTATTGCTTTTGTGAATGAATTATATTATATTTGTTATTTGCTTTACAACGATGAGTGAGTAATTTTCTTAATCTAGGTTTTGGGTGTAGCCCAATGAATTTCTAACAATTGAAGATTGAATTGATTATATTGTGATTGAGTTGAATTTGATTCAATTTCTATGTGTTTAATTGCTTGTGATTATTATGGGCCTGATAATTACATGATCATAAATATTCGGATGAAGGACCGAGAGGTGAAATTCGTTATTGGATTTATAGAAATTGAACAGGTATAATTAGATCACGAGAGTAGTTCTAATTTGCTTGAGGAATCAACGAATTAGCATAATTCTTAATGGGTTTAGATTGATTAATTGCCATGAGAATAGGAAGTTAATTGATTTAAGCACATTATTGCAATTCCAAGAGGAACCAATAATATTATCAGGTAATTCGCCTTCAAATCAAGACAATTACAATCTAAGATTTTCTTTCTAAAATAATTGAATTCATTGTGGTGAACCTAATCCTAGATATTTCCTTGATATAAATTTGTTAATTGTTAAAGTTGTGAGTTTGCTTTAAGTTCTTTTATTCTTATTGTTTGTTATTTAGAATAATTACCCTTTTCCTCATCAATCGTACAACTTGGATAACTGAAATTATAGTATTTGGTAATCAGTAAATTGTCTCCGTGGGAACGATAATCTTTTGTACTACTCGATAATCTGTGCACTTGCAGATCAGGTCATGCACTCATCACTTGCACATCATATATTGACTTTAAAAGTCTTGTACACTTAACCTTTATAGGCCCATATGAAGACACATTACAATCATGTCAATACTTTTCTAAGTTCAACACAATATCATTACCTTAATATCAATTTACTTTAATAATCATCTTAGTACACTTAACACTTCCATATATGTCAACTTAACAAATAACCTTTCAAGCATCATGCTTATCTCTTATGACCAATTCCTTCAATCAATCTCTTCATAAATTCAAGATCATTAATTCATTATTGACTCATCATACAACCTACTTCCATATTATCCAATCACATTCACATATTAATCACAACATAAGGTTAAGATACCTTAAGTACACCAAATTGCCTCTAGACTTGTCTAGGGTCATTCTTTCAATCAACATGCAATTTAACCATTTATCATTCATACGTACATGTCAATAATCAACAAAATACATCATATAAAATTTATATACATTGGGATAAAAATTCCATTGTAGGCCGAATGCCCTTTAAAAGGGAAAACTGAATTTTCTTACTTTTTGCACTTTCTATCTATTATAGTAATATGTAGAAACATGGTTTGACCCAAGATTTTTCATGTAATCACAACAAAAATCATTTTAGAAGATCAATCTATATGAATCAACAACAATAGGTGTGACATATACATGAAAATCCCAATTTTACATTTTAGGATGCAAAACCGTGAACCTTTCTTATTTTCAGTATATTTCAGTCATTACAGTAATATATAAACTAGTGTTTTAAACCATTATTTTTCATTCAATCACAACAAATATTAGTTTAGAACATCCATGAGTATGAATCGGTAGCCATAGATTATAATTATGCATGAAAATTCTAAGTTTTAAGGTTTAGGGTAAAAATCATGAGTTTTCGCGCTTTCCACGCTTTTCATTCATTATAGTAATATATAAACGCATGATTTAGATCATTATTTTTCATCCAAACAAAACAAATATCAATTCAGAACTCCATCATACTCATTTTGGCAGCCATATACACATGAAATTATAAAATTTTCCAACTTTTAAGTTCTAGCATAAAAACCTTGAATTTTCTTATTTTCTGAAACTTTTTGGTCATTATAATAATATGCAGAAATACGCTTTAATTTAATATTTTTCATCTAAATACATCAAAAATTAGTTTAGAATCTAAATATGTAGTAGCTGACCCCCCCCCCCCGCCCCCCCCCCCTAATGAATTTATGTTTGAAAATTTCAAATTTTGAGTTATAGGATTCACCTTTGGCGAAATCGCATAGGAAGGTTGATATTTTCAGTAGAGAAATTAATTTCTCTTTCAAAAACTCACCCAAAATAAATTAAATCTATAGAAATCAATAAATAAATAGTTCAAAATAATTTTCTCATAATTTATTTCATAGAAATCAGATGGGAAATTGAAAAGAAAGAAAAACTTACGAATACTGGTCAAAAATTGCAAAGTTGATTGAGAGAATTTTTTTCTCAAAATATAGAAAAATTAAGTGGTGGCTACTAGAAATCTGGTGTTGGGCAAATTTTACATTAAATACTAGGGTTTGATAACTTTAAACATCACATGGACCATTGATCATAAATCATCATGCACTAGAATCCTTTCATTAAATATCCCAATTTCAGCTAGGGTAACAGTTTATGTCAAACCCTAATATGCCTTGATTCTATATCCTTATCTCGGTTCTAATTCTTGATGAGATTAGATTCCTACTAGAGACTTTTTTTTAGTGAATCTGTCTATCCTGGCCAGGAGCTTTAGTTATTAAGAATAACCAAATAGCATAGGATCTTAACCTCATTTACTCGAGATAATGAATTATATCTTGGTGATCACTTACCTTCATACATAACAAATTACAACCATCACATGCCATATATTCGTATATGAATAGTATGTCTATCTAAGTAGTAAAAAATTCTAACTTCCTATATATGAGATATAGTATCCCTCAAGTCAAAGGATTACATGTACTATTATGACCTAGATGATAAATAATTAATAAGTAGTAAAACCCCATATTATTATCATCTAACATCACAGTTTGATTATTCATCCTATGAATATCCACATGTTTGTATCGACATCATATGTCAAGCAGCATGAGACTCACTGCCTCTATAATCATCCGTATCACATACTGATTATAGAAAATAAATAGAGGTAAAGGTCTTCCAGAATTAATGATGCCTAGTCATTAATCCTATGACCATGAACATATTTAAAATATTTATACGAGAGTGATCTGTCTTTCATATTCTCAACACTTGAGAATAGATCCTCTTACAAATACTTAAGGAGTATATTCAATAATATGAAACCCTTTTCACATTATGAATATATTATCGTACCATTGGGAATTAATATCTACTATTATATAACTATTATATGGCTCCTAGGGCATATACTGCTATCAATATCCCACTTGCACTAGAGCCATTCTGGTTAGTATTAGAAACTTATCTTCTCAAGATGAAGTTTAACTGTCACTAACTTTTGACTTTAGTCAATGGATTAACCAAGTTAATGGTTAATGCTATTTTCTACAAGGCTAGAATGCCTTATTCCAACAATTGATTTGATAATATATTAATGCCTTTTGAAACATTCTAGATTTCAATGTGAGACTTGAGTTCCCTTGCTATAAGCTATGGCTCCATTATTATCACAACAGAGAGATAGTCATGATGTACTGGAGAAACTCTTAAAATAGTTCATAACTACTGAATCCAATATAATTTTATTATTTGCAACATCTTATGTAGCAAATTTGGCTTCCATAATGAAGTTTGTAATAACAATTTGCTTAGAACTTTTCTAGCAAATTATTTCTTCATTATAGATAACAACAATCCTAATGATAGACTCTCTATCATTTATATAGTAACATTCTTCATTCATCAAAATTAAATCTTAACTTTTCAAGTACTTTAGAATAGTTTTGATTATATTTTCAATAATTTAATCCTATATAGGATTAGAATCTATTAGTCATACTAACAACATTCTCGATCTCTGGCTCATTATACAACTCTTGTATAATTTAGATTTCCTATAGTCATACTATAAGGAATCCATGCCATACTTTCTTTGGGTATCTAGGGAATCCACTCTCAAAAAGTGATATCGAAATTATAGGAAATAAAACTTTTGGAATTAGCATGTTGAACTTTTCAACATCTTTTCCAAATATTGACTTAGACATATTTAACATTCTCTTCAATCTATCTCTATAGATATGAATTAATAAGAATATAAAATATTAATCTCAAGTCTAAATGAAGAAAGTAATTGTAAAACCACTCTATAAATGCAAATATATTAATACTTTTACAAACCAATGTGATATCTATGTACAAAACTTGAAAGTGAGGATACTTCCACTATCCTTTTGTACATTAAGGACTCATCTTGCGATGATACAACTCATTAAGGTTTTACATACTTTAGAATTTTCTTAAGACTTTAAACCTTTAGATTTATTCCATGATTATGTTTTCTTTTCCAGAGACAGAAGACTAGTATTGACATCTATATGTCAAACTCATAATCGTTATGCATTGCTATATCACATATAGCTATAATAGAATCATCTCATAATTTGCTTCATTATGAATATACAACTTTTGTGCAATCATATAAAGTAAATTATATTTTTCTTAAGATTAGATATTTTACTATCTCATGTTCACTTCATCATGAATATGCAACTATTGTGTATTCATATAAAGAAATCATATCTTACAGAAAAATTAGATATTTTATTAAACCTTTAGCAGCTTATAAGGATAAAACATTTAGTTAGCTTTAGACTTTTCACAAGGTTGATCAAATTTTACTTTGATCATTTTATTTGATATTATTGGATGACATTCACCCAATCATTCTATCTTTCTCAATATGTCACTTCCTTGAATAAACACTTTATCAAGAAATAACATTTTGCAAAAGATAGAAATATTATCCTATACTACCTCTAGGATATCCAACAAAACTTATTTTAATTATAATTATCTTCCAATTGTCTAACTTTAACTTATCAAATAAGCTAGATATCTCAAATCAAATAATGAGTAAGAAGTTTGATATTTATCTATATCATATCATATATGAATTAGGATCAGATAGACTTTGGAGAAAATTCTATTTAAGAATGTTATGCTATGAATTGTAAATTTCCATGAGGAAATAAACAAAAACTTTTATAGTTCATCATTTATTACAACATATCATATATGTTGTAATTTATTCTTTTGAGTATACCATCATGTATGGTTTTTCCAAAAAGAATTATGATTATATGCCAATTTTATATTTAGGAAATTCCTCAAATTTGGTAATTGAGTTATCCCCACTTTAATCAAATCAAAGGGTTATAATACACTTTCCCTTTTTATATGAAATATTCTTAATATTTATTTTCCTTTTCATCTTGAATTTCTTGAATATTTCAAAAATTCAAATGAAAAATTCATTTTATTTACCTTTTTCCAAACGGGTTAATATCATGTATTTAGGTAAATAGAATGAATTAGGAAAAACTCCCACTAACCATTTCACAAATGGTATTGATGCATCTGTATGCATAAATTCTAAAACTTCTTCGATTTCTATCCTTTTGTCCAGCAAAAGGTGATCTATTTGTTTTTGCATTAGATATTAGACTTTTAAGTGTAAACAAGTTCACATCCTAATAGGTAGTGACACATGTTATCTAACTAAGTTGTCTTATCTTTAGCTAAACAAACTAATCTAAGAAATCATAGTGGTTTTAGTTTGGAGTTTTTTATGGCATTATCATAAAAGCACTTGGAGTTGTTTTGTTATTATTAACTTAATAATAATACATCAACCATATAATTCATACTCTTAAGTTTATTACCATAATAAACCACGCAAACATTTTTCGAGTAATGGAATTCATAATTCCTTGAAGTTATAGAATAATGTAGCTTAAGTATGAAATACATACATGATTTACAAAACATGATTTTAAAATCATCATTAAGTACATACAAGAGATACAAAATATCATTTCTAAAATCATCATGAAGTATTCTAAAAGCTCTTTGGAAACAAACACTTTGCCCCTTAGATTTTTTAAAATCACTTCATCTAACTCCATGCCTCCATTGTTTACTCTGATCATGCATATGGCACAGAAGCACCTATATGATCCAAGCAATAAATGAACTATATGAATCATTGGAATATAGTAACAAGAGATTGATTTTAATTCACAAGGTTTATCCTTCTCTTTGTCCTTTTGTATTCACAATACTTAGAACAATTACTTTTCCAATATTCATAACATTGACAATAGAAAAATTTTCTTTTATCAACTATAGCATTATCTATGGACTTGTCCCTTGCAATTTCCCTTTTAGGATTTATAATAGCAACTTTTTCTATTACTTTAAAGCGTATTTTCTATCTAATGGAAACTTAGAATGAATTTGAAGAATTAAACTATTTGAAAATTATTATTCATCAAAACATTTAGACTCTCTAGTTGTTTGATGAATTTAATAATCATATGAAAATAATTCCAAATTTAGTTTAATTAAAATTAATAAGAAATAAAAGAGATTTCTCACAATTCAAATTCGTTCATAAAGAATACTAGATAGAAAAATAGAAGAGCAAGAAATTGAAGATGAAATATTTTCTTCTTTGATTTCTTTTCTCTAATTTCTTATTCTAGTTGAATAGTAAGAATAAGAACAAGAATGAAAAATATGGAGAAGACAAAGAAAAATAAAATTATGAAGATCAAGAAGAAACATTTTCTTCTTTTCTTCCTTTACAATTTCTTTTCCTTTCCTTTTTCTTTCTTTTCTTTTCCTTTTTCTTTCTTTATAATTTTCTTCATATTTAAACAAAATAACTGCCTTAATATCGCATATTAATCAGTGTATTTATGCTCATCATACAACTCTTGTAGACGATACATAATTACTTCGAGTTTAATTATGCTCATAGGTTGTTTTTGCAACCCTTGACTTATAAAACAACCATATAGCATCAACCTCATCTAATATTTTGTTTCATTGCACTTAGAGTGATATGTTCCTTTGGAATAGTCTTTTCTTTAAAAGACCAAGAACAAACCAAGTTGAATACATATTCTATGTACTCAAATGCAAGGACCATAGATTTAGGCCCTATGAGCCTAAAAGAATCAAATATATTGACAAGTGGGTTTGTCAATTTCATATTATCAAAATGCAGAAAATAACAAGATTAATAACTTATGTAATTGAGTAGCTACCATAAAGATTTGATCTTTAATCAAAATGGTAATTCTACTTATTTGGAGAATCCTATACTTCCAAATAGGAAATTGAATTCCCATTGGGGTGGATTTTTAGTAGGTGATTGAATTTTTATTAGATTACCACAAATTCCTCAGATACACATTGTCGTTATTGAAATTTTGATATCTAACAAGTGAACAACACTTGTTCATCAAAACTCTTTGTGAGTTTCAATCAATCCAGTTCTTAGTGTTTCCAACCTAAGATATACATTGTTGTTATTAGCCTTTCACACTAGTCAATTCAAACTGATTGGACCAACAAGTATAATGATTTAAACATTATATGTCTCAAATACTCATTGTCATTATTGACAAACAATATATCCTATACTTGGAACATTACATGCTTAATAATAATTTCAAGAAAACATTCAAACCAAATATATCACCCCTATGTATCCATAACTGATGAATAAGTGTTTAAATTTTTCTTAAATTATTGCTCCAATGGAGAACCATGACTCGATATTTTCTTTGGAAGATTTTTGGGCTTTATTAATTAGTCTCACTTTGCACATTATCCATTTTAAACATACATCATATGCATTCATATATATCATGTATATATTTCATAAAATGGACAATATACTCATAGGTATGATCATGGATTCTATGGATCCATGTCCTAGCCACAAGGAATGGATATGGGATTTAGGTTAAACAAATTACAAACATGAAATTACAACTTTTGCATCTTCATGCTCCCACTAAGCATCTTCATTGGTTGAACATCTTCTTATTATTGCACCTCCATACCTCCATTTGTACATTAGTAACCTTGGCGTTCCAAGGTGAGATTACAAAAACAAAAGAGCTTATAGGCTCAATGGAATTGATTTATAACCTAAATGAGTAATTAACATTTAATTACATCCCATCAAATAATAAAATTAATTATTACATGTCCATATTAGAAATCATACATTATGGTTTCTAAATCCATGATCAACCATTCATGCCTCTCAAATAACAATAAAACATATATATACAATAATTGCATTTATAGATATGTTGTTCAACATTGGAACATTTCCAAAATATCGATTTTAAATATCATATATTCAATGTTTCTATAGCTTAAAATCATATTTTAAGTCATAGAAATTTATTTGATTGAAAAATTAGTCCAAAATAATTTTGGAAAAAATTAAAGTTAGGTGGAGACAAAGCAGAAATCTAGACCATTGCGGTCACAATTCAGGTTTCCCAGGCGCGATATATGGCTCATGATCACAACATTCCTAAACCAACCTAAACTACATTTATTCTGATCCACTTGTTCATAGCTGTGACATCAAAATCATGATTGTAATATGCCAATCATGGTCGCAATTCTTGATTCGCGGGAGCGAATTCTTTGTCTGAGAGCACAATATTTATGCACCAACTCATTTTCAACCAAATCAAAAACTTCCAAAATAACATATACAAAGGTTTTACATAGAAATTAATCCTATGACCATGAACATATTTAAAATATTTGTACAAGAGTGATCTGTCTCCCATATTCTCAACACTTTATAAATATATTATCATGCCATTGGAAATTAATATCTACTGTTACATTACAATTATATGGCTCCTAGGGCATAAACTGCTATCAATAGCCATTAATTCCTTTTGAAATTCTAGATCAACATCCATTGTAAAAACTTGCAAAGAATGTTAGTAAAGTAAAACAATACCTCACTTCACTCCCTCACATGTTTCACTCAAGTATTGCCACTCAATCACTCATATATCCTCAATTTATTATGGCTTTTCTCTTTATGAGCTCTCACTTAGCCTTTTACCACTCAACTCTCAATTCAACCCAAACAAAAATTAATATTTGAATGGCTCACAACAACCAAAAGTAAGGAAGAATTTGACACAAATTTGAAAGAAAACAAGAATAATTGAAAATTAAAATGAAATGAAGACATAAAACAAAGAAAAAAAAATCCAAATGACACTAGGAAAACAAAAATCCTAATTGGACTAGGAAACAAGAATTAGAATTTGACACATAAAATAAAATTAAAAATCCTAATTGAAATTGAAAAATAAATGTTAAAATCCTAATAGAATTAGAAAAACAATATAGGAATCCTAATTCTGTTAGGAAATCTAGTTGGACACAAATAGAAGAAGATAAACTCAGAATGGAAGTAGTAAAGTCAAACTAGAAATTGATAAGGATTAGGAAACCAACTCCTAGCTTGTAATGGAGGGATGCTTGACTTGCTCAACTCCTTGTTGAAAATTGAAATCCTTTTTGATTCTCCTTGATTTGATTGAAATTCTAGCAATCTTATTTTTCCTTTCCACTCTATAAGTTGAAACAAACACTATATATATTCTTATATAATTCTGATTTGCCAAGAATTTTTTTACTTTACTTCTTTTTCCTTAGCCGATTCTTTCTTTCATTCCTTTTTTATTTTAAAAATACAACAACAACTTGAAAGGAAAATTAACAAACAAACTGAAAATCAAATACAATAAGCTAAACCGAATTGAAGTCATCAAGCTTATGATGGACGAATCCTCCACTTCCACAATCTTGAATTTGAAATGGTTTCCAAGTAAGTATAGATGAATTTAACCTCCCAACAAAACACAAGAATAGAAATTCAAAAGGATAGAAACCAAAGAGACAAAACAAACAAGTTAAAACAAGACACAAACAAAAGGGTTGTTGATTTTTAAGATATATACATATGTAGAGGATATATATATATATACATATATATATGTACGTATAAATATGTATATATGCATGTATGAATATATATATATGTATGTATATATAAATTTATATGTATGTATATATATATGTATGTATATATATATGTATGCATATATATGTATGTATATATTTGTAAAACTGTATGTATGAACATAAATATATGTATATGTATAGATACCATACATACATACATACATACATATATAGATATATATGTATGTATGTATGTATGTATGATATGTATATATATATATATATATATATATATATATATATATATATATATATATGTACATATATATATATATATATATATATATATACATATATATATAGTATATATATGTACATATATATATATATATATATGTACATATATATATATATATATATATGTACATATATATATATATATATATATATATGTACATATATATATACATATATATATGTACATATATATATATATATATATATATGTATATATACATATATATATATATATATATATACATATATATATATATATATATATATATATATATATATATATATATACATATATATATGTATATATATATGTACATAATATATATATATATATATATGTACATATATATATATATATATATATGTACATATATACATATATATATATATACATATATATATATATATATATGTACATATATATATATATATATATATGTACATATATATATATATATATATGTACATATATATATATATATGTATATGTACATATATATATACATATATATATGTACATATATATATATAAATATATATATATATATATATATATATATGTACATATACTATATATATATATATATATATATATATATAAATATATATGCACAATATATATATGCAGAATGTACTATATATGTACATATATATATATATATATATATATATATATATATATA